>OX439007.1:50580806-51073076 GCA_949316495.1 Amphiduros pacificus
TCGTCGCCTTCCCCACCACTCAATCTCCACCCCGACAGTATCACCTATAAAAGCAAGTCATTTCTGACATTTAGTATCACAATAATAGTGGTTCCTATCAAATGGTTGGGTATCTATCTTTTTATGTGGCTGAGGAATGTAATGTAATAAAAGGAAAGAAGAAAGAATTGTTTCTGACCAATTGAAAACCCAGTTAAGAGCAGCTAACATCTCCACAGAGGTAGTGAGCAAGGTTTGTGGAACAATCAGAACAGGAATGCCCAACAACCAGGATATCAAGAACACTGATTACATCAAGACAGACTGAACCACCACAACACGGCCATTTTGAGCGTGAAACTACAAGCCACCTTGTAAATATCCATTTTACCACAACCATTAAAAGAACCAGAACCCACCAAATACAGCACACTCCTTATCAATAGAAGATACATAACAAAGGGACTCTGTGGTAGTAAAGAAGAGATCATCACCACTTATACCATCAACGATCAACACCACTTATACCATCAACACCACTTATACCATCAACACCACTTATACCATCAACACCACTTATACCATCAACACCACTTATACCATCAACACCACTTATACCATCAACGACCTCCAACTTTACACAGACACTAAAACCTCTAGCAGCCAAGCAGCCTTCGACGCAGAGTGATAATGGGAACCAATCACCATAGAAATAGAGCAAAACTACTATACTGAAGTGTGACAACACAATAATAAGGGCCATTAAAGACAATAACTGAAATAGATGTAAACATGAACAGTCAAATACAGCAAAAAAAAGAAAAATATAACCCAAAAAATAATTGAATCAATTGAATCAATAGAATAAAGACAACACATCAACCAAATCAACACCATAGGCAATAGACCAAATAGAACTAAAGCAACTGATGAGATTATGCCGATATGCCGATATGCCAAGAACTATGCTCCAGAGGACACAACCAACATTAGCAACACAGACTGGAATCCTTGTACTGAAGGAAATAATACAAATTGAGAGAAACAAAATGGCACCTGCATATGTAATGTTGTGGCAATTGGATGCCATTATGTAGGTCATGCCTAAATAAGGCCCATATGCTGCCCTAATATTCCCATACCCCAAAGATCCCCAAGACATGCCGTCCATCACAGACCAAGTAGCTAACCGATACCATAGCGAATTTGGTGCAGCATAAGTAAGGGTATGAAAATCATATATAAAAATCAGCCAGTACCATATTCAAGAACATAAATGCTCAATTTTAGTGAATATTTTAATAACAAGTACCAAACAAATACATCCAGAGTGTGCACAACTCATCCTTGAGGATTGCTACACCCAAAAGATGATACCAGAATGCGTTTGTTTGGGTGTTTACATCACTTTCAACATTATTTCAGTCATTTCGTGATGAAACTTACTTGTAGCAAATATAATGCTACCTCAATGAATTGTTATGTCGCAGGTCCCTGACATGATAACCCACCCGGTCACATATTTACTGCTCTAAGAATAAGAAAAGAAAACGTTTTTGACAACAGAAAACTAGCCTCCATAATAGATAAAATAATAGAAAAAATATCCCACTGTGCAACCTCCTAATAAATAGGTAGAGCTCCTAACAGGTCTGAAGTTGTCTGAGCAAGCACACCCTGAGCTGAGCTGAGCCCCGGGACCCCCGGGAGCTGAGCCCCGGGAGGTGAACTCACCTTTCCCGTATGGTGTCCCCCTCGTGTTTCCTTGAGCCCTGGGAGCTGAGCCCCGGGACCCCGGGAGCTGAGCCCCGGGAGGTGAACTCACCTTCCCCGTATGGTGTCCCCCTCGTGTTTCCTTGAGCCCTGGGAGCTGAGCCCCGGGACCCCGGGAGCTGAGCCCTGGGAGGTGAACTCACCTTCCCCGTATGGTGTCCCCCTCGTGTTTCCTTGAGCCCCGGGAGGTGAACTCACCTTTCCCGTATGGTGTCCCCCTCGTGTTTCCTTGAGCCCCGGGAGGTGAACTCACCTTTCCCGTATGATGTCCCCCTAGTGTTTCCTTGAGCCCCGGGAGGTGAACTCACCTTTCCCGTATGGTGTCCCCCTAGTGTTTCCTTGAGCCCCGGGAGGTGAACTCACCTTTCCCGTATGGTGTCCCCCTCGTGTTTCCTTGAGCCCCGGGAGGTGAACTCACCTTTCCCGTATGATGTCCCCCTAGTGTTTCCTTGAGCCCCGGGAGGTGAACTCACCTTTCCCGTATGGTGTCCCCCTCGTGTTTCCTTGAGCCCCGGGAGGTGAACTCACCTTTCCCGTATGGTGTCCCCCTAGTGTTTCCTTGAGCCCCGGGAGGTGAACTCACCTTTCCCGTATGGTGTCCCCCTAGTGTTTCCTTGCGCCCCGGGAGGTGAGCCCCGGGACCCCGAGAGCTGAGCCCCGGGAGGTGAACTCACCTTTCCCGTATGGTGTCCCCCTCGTGTTTCCTTGAGCCCTGGGAGCTGAGCCCCGGGACCCCGGGAGCTGAGCCCCGGGAGGTGAACTCACCTTTCCCGTATGGTGTCCCCCTCGTGTTTCCTTGAGCCCTGGGAGCTGAGCCCCGGGACCCCGGGAGCTGAGCCCCGGGAGGTGAACTCACCTTCCCCGTATGGTGTCCCCCTCGTGTTTCCTTGAGCCCTGGGAGCTGAGCCCCGGGACCCTGGGAGCTGAGCCCCGGGACCCTGGGAGCTGAGCCCCGGGACCCTGGGAGCTGAGCCCCGGGACCCCGAGAGCTGAGCCCCGGGACCCCGAGAGCTGAGCCCCGGGAGGTGAACTCACCTTTCCCGTATGGTGTCCCCCTCGTGTTTCCTTGAGCCCCGGTAGGTGAGCCCCGGGACCCCGAGAGCTGAGCCCCGGGAGGTGAACTCACCTTTCCCGTATGGTGTCCCCCTCGTGTTTCCTTCGTGCCCGTCATTGGCGTACAATGCCCCTTCCTTGCTGTGGTAGCCCACACTGTTGTTAGTTCGTCCTGGGTAATAATCCAGTGGTATAAAACTCTCGGCTATCCCAAAGCATATCACTGAACTGTCCCCTGAATAATAAATACATTTAGATGCCTTACGTATATTATAAGGAGAAGAAGATGTGTGTCACAATTTACATTTTGGATATGGCAGGCGTGAAAGGTAGTGATGAACGAGGACAGTTCTGGGGGTTATACATGTTATAGGTTAGAGCTAATCTTCTTGGCGGAGTCTGGGTTTATACCAGGCCCTGTGAGTATAGGATTGACTGTCAGCGTGAGGTCAATAGTTCACTCCCACATTTCTAGCAGCTTATTGGAAGAATTCCAAACACCAGTCACGTGTGATAACATGGCCAGTTGGTATCACTGCTGTGGTCAGAAAGTGATCACAACAATGAATAAATAATAGTGTTAGGGACAAATGCACCACACCAATCAGAAACAAATTGTCACGGGATGGACCATACATTCTTCAAGTGGGGGCGAAAACAATTTTTAAAAATCATGTTCTTTTCTTCTTGGGCATCAATGATATATATTTTTCCCACCACATATTTTGCCAATGGTAACCGTATGCTAATGTGTGAAATGGTGGTCGGTAAGGTGGAAATTAGATGCACACTTAATTAACATATTGATAAAGTAGGCAGTATATAAAACGAATCAAGAGAACCTTAGGTGTGTTTTTTATTGGCTACCTGCGCTGATGATCTCGATGGAGTAGTACGTTCTGTGTGTGGTCAGCGGGTCCATGAGTTGCATGGTGTGGACCCCCTTCCTGTCCCTCGATAGTCTCACCTGGCACTGCCCACTCCGGTCACTCACACTCACCTCCAGAGAGGACGACTTATGGAAACGATTTATACCTGCGCAAAACCATAGGATGATGTATACATGCGTGTGATATAAAGCTTTCATTAATGCTTAGAATCGACCATGAATGAAAAAACTCAAATCCATTTGAGCTTGTTTAGTGTAAAAAAAAGACTAGTTTGTAACTTTCCCATCTGCAGAAGAAAACCAAGTAAATTATTATAAATACCAGTTTGGCTCATGTATGTTTCAATGTCGTTGATGGCACTTGGTAAATACTGGTAGAACAGTTCATCTAACTTGTCCAGAACCTTTGGTTGGGAATTTGTCAACAAGTCAATCACAGCTTTGGATGCTACAAAATAGATTTGAACGAACTCTGAGCTAACCATTTTGTATGCTTTTTTCAAGAAAATGGCCTAAGCCTGTAAAACTGACCTTTAATGGAGATTCGGCATGTCTCACAGGATTCTGTAATATTTAACAATCTAACAAAGACTGAATATATGCTGTAAATGTAGAGGGAATGCGGAATTTGATAAGATAGCACAGAATACCTCTCACCATAAGGATGCAATTTAACGACAGGAAACCAGCCACCAGAGGGCTGAAGGACCAAGTTGACGTAGATGATGGTGACATCTAGCGTCACATAAATCAGCACGAGTTGTTCCTCCATATCACTGAAGTCCTCCTCGTCCCTCCTTCTGGGATCGTAGTGCACTCCCCAGCCCATTCTCTGTCCACATTGCACCTTGCTAGCTTTATCACCAGTCACGTCAAAAGTAGGTCAAAATACGTCGAGTTAAAAAAAGACAAGTACAGATAAATCAATTAAGCTTGTTGTTCGTCTTTATATCAAGATAGTCTTTAAAAACAACTTCCTTTTTGAAAATAATATTTGTATTTCTCCATCCCCCAAATATCAAATTGCCTGGTCGTAAATATCAATAAATGTTGTCCTGTGTAGATTTGCGAACTGCTAAAAGAAGGAAGTGTGCACGGTTTTGAGCGCCACCATTCCAAATTCGCTATGTGAGAGTACGAATCGAATTCAGCTTCATTTCCATTAATCTTCACGAGAGTACGAATAGAATACATCACAGAATGACATGTACACAGAAATCTCTGACGTATACGCACCAGCCCTCGTCGTCTCTGATCACTATATATACAATTTGTTATAATATAGTCTATATTATTACATATATTTATTATTGTTCTAAGAGTTGCATACAAAAAGAGCTGTTATCTATTATGGTGCACTCTGTGGTGTATCTTAACAGTTTACAACAATTACATATTTACTTGTTCCATTCGGGTGATAGTTGTAGAAGTCATTTTGCAGAGGATGTGTGGAGGGAGGTTGCAGGTTACTGCAGGTTTCCAGGCCTATAGTGGGACCAGCTCCTTCCTCACTCACCTCGTGACAGATCACCTCATAATGCTGCACCTCTGACAACAAACAAAACATATATGCAGTCACTAAAGGCTCACAAAGTTGCTCACTATTAAGGGCTTTATTATTTTAAGATTGATCTAACTGAGGGTGTGTATCTAAATGAGGGTGTTAATCTACATGAGGGTGTTAATCTACATGAGGGTGTTAATCTAAATGAGGGTGTTCATCTAAATGAGGGTGTTCATATGTGAGTGTTGTACACAAGGAGATTATATTTTTGTAACATACATTATTATTAGTTTGTTTGAAATAATATTTACCCTTATTCAAAGAGAAGGGACATTTTATTCTGTCCACAGGTTTTGCCTTATTATATGAAGTAAAGAGACCATCCCTCTCATCACACGTGACACCTGGTGGGCGGATCCATCGTGACAAGTCTGTCTAAAATAAACAATAAATATTTGAAATAAATAAAATATTACATCAAGATCTTGTCCTACATGGGACTTGTGGTTGTCTGTCATCGCCCCTAACCCTGTGGCCTGGGACTTGTGGCTGTCCCTCATCGCCCCTAACCCTGTGGCCTGGGACTTGTGGCTGTCTGTCATCGCCCCTAACCCTGTGATCTGGGACTTGTGGCTGTCCGTCATCGCCCCTAACCCTGTGGACTGGGACTTGTGGCTGTCCTTCATCGCCCCTAACCCTGTGGACTGGGACTTATGGCTGTCCCTCATCGCCCCTAACCCTGTGGAGTGGGACTTATGACTGTCTGTCATCGCCCCTAACCCTGTGATCTGGGACTTGTGGCTGTCTGTCATTGCCCCTAACCCTGTGGACTGGGACTTATGGCTGTCCCTCATCGCCCCTAACCCTGTGGACTGGGACTTATGGCTGGTCATCATCGCCCCTAACCCTGTGGCCTGGGACTTATGGCTGTCCCTCATCGCCCCTCACCCTGTGGACTGGGACTTATGGCTGTCCCTCATTACCCCTAACCCTGTGGACTGGGACTTGTGGCTGTCTGTCATCGCCCCTAACCCTGTGATCTGGGACTTGTGGCTGTCCGTCATCGCCCCTAACCCTGTGGACTGGGACTTATGACTGTTTGTCATCGCCCCTAACCCTGTGGACTGGGACTTATGACTGTTTGTCATCGCCCCTCACCCTGTGGACTGGGACTTATGGCTGTCCCTCATCGCCCCTAACCCTGTGGCCTGGGACTTGTGGCTGTCTGTCATCGCCCCTAACCCTGTGGACTGGGACTTATGGCTGTCCCTCATCGCCCCTAACCCTGTGGCCTGGGACTTGTGGCTGTCTGTCATCGCCCCTAACCCTGTAGACTGGGACTTATGGCTGTCCCTCATCGCCCCTAACCCTGTGGACTGGGACTTATGGCTGTCCCTCATCGCCCCTAACCCTGTGGACTGGGACTTATGGCTGTCCCTCATCGCCCCTAACCCTGTGGCCTGGGACTTGTGGCTGTCTGTCATCGCCCCTAACCCTGTGGACTGGGACTTATGGCTGTCCCTCATCGCCCCTTACCCTGTGGACTGGGACTTATGGCTGTACCTCATCGCCCCTAACCCTGTGGACTGGGACTTATGACTGTCTGCCATCGCCCCTAACCCTGTGATCTGGGACTTGTGGCTGTCTGTCATTGCCCCTAACCCTGTGGAGCGGGACTTGTGGCTGTCCGTCATCACCCCTAACCCTGTGGACTGGGACTTATGGCTGTCTGTCATCGCCCCTAACCCTGTGGACTGGGATTTATGGCTGTCTGCCGTACTACCAAAAGTCTAGGCATTTGCTGGATTTTATTGGATGCTGGCATGAAGTCAATCAAAACATTCTGTAAAATGCTACATTGATTTCCAGCTCAGGGACTAGATAGTTATCTACCTTGTTTATTTTAGGCGGAGTTGTGATCGAGTCTGGCCACAAAATCTCCAGTTCTATGGGGCCATTTTCTAATGCCACAGTTGGAAGAAAGCAGCTTCTGTCACTCTGAAATAAATACCTGAAAAATAAATACGTATGTATTGAATAAAAATGACTTCAAATTGATTGATTTTTTTTCTCGTTTATCATCTGTGCATTTACTTGATATGATAGAATAGTTCTCACTGTGTTGAAACAGGACTCCCATTCTTTGTGAAGAGAACAGTGGACATGTTGTTGCCAAAGTGTGTCACCATTAAACCGAATGCATCTCCTGCAAAAAGATTGTACATGTTCAGGCTTCTTGAGGCAAACTAACATCATGTGGATGGTAAACACTGGTATCTTTATATGTTGATATTATTGATATTGTAATGATATAATTAATACCTTTGGAGAATGTAGGTCCAGTGTCGGCCAGGACGTGTGAAGTGTAGCATTTGCCGTTGTTGTGGTAGCCAATGCTTTGGTTCCACTTGCCTGGATGCACATCAGAGCTGATCCCCGGACCTGCCAGGCCAATGCTCACCACACTACCAGGTGCTGGATCAAGCACACATCCACCGTTATAATGAGGCTTTGGATATATACTTTATTTATTTTAAATACTATGGATATCAATGAAAGCGAAGCTGATATTTAGCCTATATTAATTGCAAATAGCTTGAGGTACCAGAGACATTTAATACAGTTTAAATATCTCTGGAGATACCAACCTGAGGACTTGATTTGTATGACAAAGAAGGGGTGATGGTGTGTGAGGGGTTTCTGGTATTGCAGATAGTTGCAGGTCCTTGAGAACTGCTTCAGTTTGACCTGTGTGACCTCTCCCGGGCGGGGGGCAGTGGCTGACTCTAGCTGTATGTCGCTAGCACACAGGTACAGCTCCTCCTGGGCCATACTCAAACTCCTCTTCTACTTTATCTGATATACAATCAATATGTAAACCACACACACATCATATCGTAGCTGTAGACGGACTGCCCTTAACTTGCTGGAGTCGGATTCGCTTTGCTCTTGCTTATACGGTCATCCGCGGCTAATATTGCCCCCGTCCTTATGTCCTAGTTCTTGGTAAGATAATACTGGCCGTGAACTATCATTCTGAACACATATATTTGTTACATGGTAGCATTTCCACATACTTTGCATGATTCCGCTCAGCATTTATAAATGACATCATCATAATATTTCTGGAGTGAGTGTGCAGTGAAGCGAGATGTAGGTCACAGAGGATCAATATTGCAAGAAGCGCGCCACATACATGTCCTCTCCACTGTGATCAAGTTGGGGCTTGTTATCACAACCGCTCACAAACTCCACCAGAGGGCGACGTGGTGAATGTAATGGTTTGCGTGTGCCTCTGGTGGACTATGTGAACCGCTCACTCATTCTTTGACTGAATCAACACTCTTGTTGGTAAATAGTTGATACCTCGTGGGATGTCACAACTCATTTCAGGTGATGTATATATTGTATATATGGTAATTTTCATTTTGTGTTCGAACGTGAATATTCACTTTATAAAATGAATGACCCCAAGCAAGGTGCCTCCTTTCATTTCTACTGGATAGATTTATTAAGTGGAGAGATATCGCATCTCAGCAATTTTATTATGATATGTGCAGATACATTTAAAACAGATCAACACTTAATGCATTGGCAAAAAAACTTGGTTTGTAAAATAGGTCAAGGTCATCTATCAATGTACATACCCTGCAAAATGTTGAGATATTTTTATCACTAAGATTTGACCTCTCTGTATACTCTTATTTTTAAGATCACCTCTAGGGGACAGATCATTATTTATTCAGTGGGGGGGGGGGGTAGTGGAGGAAAAGCCATTCTTCAACATGGTTTATTTTTCTAATCTGCCAATATAGGCGTAATAACTAAAAATAAACTGTAAAGATAAAATAACAATAAAGTACGTGATTTCCTGATAATCTGATCTGATGAGAGGAAATTTTAACTCATTTTCATAAATATGATATGAATTTGAAAATCTCTTCATAAAATCGTCTAAACTTTGAGCAGAGAAATAAAATTTATATCCCCATAATCTGCATAAATAAACAAGCATTTCATTTGCGATATTCGTATTGCGATATGTAAATTGTGGTTTTAATAACTTGAAATAGTTACGTCAAAACATATCTTGCACCTATATGGCGTCTTCATAACAATGGCCATGGCGGCAACTATGGCGTCCCCTTTGATCTTGCGCCGTTGCGCCTCCATTCATAATTACTCCAAGATGGGACGTTATGTGGGCTGAAATGAGGCACTGAACTTCAAAAAATTCAATTTGTCATTTTTTTTAACTTAAGTTTAAGCTGAGAGCAATAATATTATATATTATATTGCTCTCAGGTTTAAGCTATATTTTTACTACAAAGTACATACTATTTATCAATCGCGAATGTATAGAAATGTATGAAGATTGACACACTGGTAGATATCCACTGTGCATGTTTAGAATTGTCATGATTCAATTGAATATCATTTATTCTTTCATTACACTGAATAAGTAATTCTATGATTGAGACCACGCTCATAACATCTGACGCTCATAACATCTGACGCTCATATTGTTCCACGCTCAAACTGGAGGAAAACCCATCAGAGCAATCCTCAATATACACTCCCACAGAGTGTCGCCACCGTCTCGACCACCCACCCTCTCCACCTTTGACTCAGCGCTGTGAGGAGTGTGCCTCCAATAATCATTGAAGTTAGAGCTACAAACCTATTTAAACAAGAGGTCAGTGGTTGTCCTACTATTTTGGTTGGACAAGGATTGTCAAATAGATGCTGCATTTAACTGTGTCAGTCAACAGAGTCACGGTGCAATGTTCACATTGTTCCCCCATTGCCAGGGTGTCAAAACATTAATATCAAACACAGGTACGCAGATCCATTTAAAACACATCATAAGACAATACAGTAATATGATCAGGTTATTTGAAGGCGACGATCACGCAAAGAAATATGCGTTGTATCGTCCAACATATCCCTCAGAAGTTTATGACACTATTGTCAAGTTTTGCCGCCATCGGGAAAGTAAAACACAAGGGGGCGTTGCAGTCGATGTTGCTTGTGGTTCAGGACAGAGCACAGTTCCTCTCAAGGAACATTTCCAAAAGGTCATAGGAGTCGATATAAGTCAAGCGCAGATAGACCAGGCACCACAAGACGCCCAGGTAACATTTAAAACAGGTCAGGCAGAAAACCTGGATTTTCTTTCTGACGGAAGCGTGGATCTGATCACTTGTGCGCAGGGAGCTCACTGGCTAGACAGACCAAGGTTCTACAAGGAGGCTGAGCGAGTTCTCAGGCCCTCAGGGGTGCTAGGCCTCTACGGCTATGGCAACGTCAAGCTGGACATCAAGGAAGCCTCGGATACCATCTCACACGTACGTCTCTCATCAATAACAGAAATCATTTCATTTGGTGGCACTTTAAAATTCTTAGAAATTAAACTAAACGTTTAAATTATTTTTGTAACATTTTAATGACCTTAATTTTAGCACTCGTGAAAAGAATCGTTTTTTTACAATAGTAGTACTATTGTGATTTTGGTCATATTGCTGAAGTTATTGTGATGATAATTTACTTTTGTTTATATAGTTTTACAGTGCTGACCTGCAGGGCTGTTGGGATAAACAGAGGAGTCACATCGATGATCATTATGCCAGCATATATGAAGAGGTTACACCATTTGTATCTAAATCCAGGTAATACTACACTATGAGTTCTAACACAGGGATCTTCTCAGGAGAGAGACATGAGATAATCATTCATTAAAATCACAAATGTCTCATTCTGATTTGTGCCCAAGGGGACTGTGGACCCATTTAAGGTTTTAATACAATATGTTGTTTACTTCGATGTACTTCATAGATACTTTACCCTCAGGTGTGGAAATTGCATGTGTTGTTTCATGAAAACATGTGTTTGCTCTATGAAAAATGCCCTTTTTAATAGCCTTGTCTCATTTAACTTGGGTTTGTCTCATCACTTTTAGATTAATAAGAGACAAAAGTCACACACGCCTTTTATTCCAGCAATATCTCTGTTAACATACTCAGTTTGCATGACATATTTTAGAAATAAGTTTCACACGTATTGTGTCACCAGGAAAAGCATTTGTGATAGCTGTAGCCAAACTATGAAAGTACTTTAAACATGGCTGCCGTAAGGTGGTCGAATATTGCATCAACATTTGAAAGGACTTAAAACGTACTAATGGATAACCAGCAAATGTGATATTAAATCTGGAGATATGGTTTGCCTCTGTGGTACAGATATTGTGAATCACTTATGTGTCGAATATTACATGTTGGTGAATTTGATAAAATATAAATCTCATCTGTATATCCAAAATGAATCAATGAAGTTAACAAAAAAGCTGCTTTGGTTTCAGAGATGACAGCCTTATGATCAGGAAAGAGATGCAGGTCTCCCATTTTATTGGATACATCAAATCGTGGTCAGCTTACGTCACCTATAAAGAAAAGAACCCCGAGACGCAGATTCTGAACCATTTGTCTGAGAGGTTAGGAATTTTCTTAAGCGATATCTATTGTCCTAAGTAATGCTTTGTTTTGACTGTTTTCATCCATCATGAACGTTTTCATGCTAGGGAATTGAAGCTCAATCAAGGCTTTATATTTTATTATTTACATCTGAATGGTGAGGTATATAATGTTTACATGTGTGTATTATGTGTTGTGTCCCAGGTTGCAGCAGATATATCAAGGAGCCGGTGAGAATGCAGCAGATCCTAAACTGACAGCCACGTGGCCTGTCTTTATACTCACAGCAAGGAAATCTCAAACCTGACCACCAGGCGGCGTGGCTGTGACGTAATCAGCTTGATACAGCAGCAGGCAACTTTCACAACGTCCACCAGAGGGCATAAGCAAACCTCTGCACGTCGCTTGAAGTTTGATTGAGATGGAACCCAGTCTAGATTTGAACCTTTTTTATCAAATGCGCGAGCTTGATATTTTTTAAATCAACACTTTTTTTTTTGTAAAAAGAGAGTGATAATCATTAGGGACTGTTAGTAAGTAGCATATACCTACATGTTGTGAGTGAGGAAAGAGGCATGTATGAAGACTATCATTATCTTAAAATTAAACTATATCTTTGAGTTTATTGTAAAAATCAAATAATTAATTAATAAAGTTACATTGAAATTAAATTATTGTTGTTTTATTTGTTATACTCGCTTTTCTAATCAACAAATCGGTTTGAAAAAAAAACTTTGATGAAAAACAAATATATAAATAAAAATAGCAATAATAAGGTCAATCATCAAACTGTAATACACTGCGGAGTAGAAGTCTTGTGAGACCAACTGAGCTGAAGGATCAGCTTTTTATTGATTGAGGATAGAATATAACACTGGGCTATTTGACATACACGTGCCTTATGACATGGTCTGATGCACATGGATGGAAAGTAAACAGGAAACTTCATCAATGGAAGAAATCTCGCACCAATCTGAGTATTTGTTACGAATCATAGATCTTCACTTGCTATGAAGTATTTAATCTTGTGTCAAAAAAAACAAAACAAAAACAAAACAAAAACAAAAACGTGTGCATCAACCTTAGATAAGTGAAATATGTGAAAAAACAAAACAGGAAAAGCCTGGGCTGTTTTATATAAATTAGTTAAAGTACAGAACATCTCTACCCATTTTCTGAGCTAAATCTACATTTTGTTGAAGTTTGACACATATTATAACTAATCTATTCCAATTTTTGCAACATCATTAAGCATGATCTATGTTGTTAGTTGCCTCACAACTGACAACACAGAAATGCCTTATATTGTAATGACCAAGTCAAAAATAAAAAATGTCCTACTGAAAAATGTCCAACTTCCATTATTGGTGCAAACCTTGGCCCATATCTTTCATGACCCCTGACTGTGCTTGACCTGAAACATCTATTTGTATCTCTTACATTGATGACAAAACTCATATTATTAATGTTATTCCTTACATTTTCGAGAATATGATAAATACCAATAAGGTAAGATATTTTCTGTAACAGATAATGATAATACAGAGATATTCTAACACGCTATATATATATAGCTATGCAGGCTTCATCTGGGTTAGAAAAGTTACGTTGACATTTTACTATCTTTACTTTAGTATCTGTACTGGACATTTCCGTCCAGATAAACTTGTTTATTCAAGTTATCTGTGATCAAAATATGACACTACTTGAACCCAAGTTACTGCGGACAGCAATAAGAAGCGTGTGGAAACAGGTCATCGAACTTTCCAAGCACTTTAGCACCTGGTGCTGTCGGAAAAATTCACTAATTAATTCATTTTTAGATCTTTTTATGCATCTTTTGAAATGTTTCTTAGTGGTAGGTTTCGAAATTGTCAAAATGTGTGATATGTCACAGAATTTGAGACATTTTTTCATAGAATATTTCAGTTCAGTTCATGTGTGGGTCCAAATAAGACCACATAGATTAGAATCGGTTTGATGCCCTTGGTTGTTTTTCACCTGGTTAATAATTAATTATTCAAAGGCAGTTTGACATGGTCGCAGCTTCATATATCTACTTTGTTTAGCCATCCCTCACTGTACATTTTACTTAAGACGAAATACCAAACATTTAGGAGAAAGTCTTTGGTGCTGGAAGATGGTGGAGATTAAAAAGTTGAATAGCGCAGAGCAACAAAACCATTCGCACGTATTGTGTTTCCGACAAAATCATTTGTGAGAGCGTTAACCAAATTTTTAAAGCACATGAAGCTTTCTTGAAATAAAGTTTTTAAGCACTTTTACCTGACATAATATATATGTTTTTACCTTATACGTTGTGATCAAATGTTATTACTCATCACATTTCCCCTAAATAAATGTCCATGCCATTTAAAAGAAGATGTGTTTTTGTTCTAAAATATAAATCATCCATTGGATAGTGTACACATTTTCTAAGGCTGACCAGTGATCTAGTGCAAACCCTGGTTTGCTAACATTGGAGCACATTCCAGAGTGGCTTGGCTTACAGAAGCTTGTTTGTCCATTGATTATATTCTATTGGTAATAAGGGCCTAACACCCTTACACGACCCAACAGTGGTCACAAGAGTAATCGGCACTTTCAGCAAAACACAATAATCGTGGCAGGTGTATTTTGGTTAATATCGGGAGACAACACAGTTTCATGACCCTATATTGTTTAAACATACTCCCAATCTCCATAAGATTACCCGTTACCTCCATGGCTGCTGTTGGTTGGTCAAAAATGGCTCAATATCCATAAAATGCATCATCGAAAAAATGGGAAAGACACAACTGAGTAAATCACATATGATCAATTAATTTTCACTGAAGTATCGCTGAATCGATACCTTAACAAGCCTCAATACAAGCCTCAATACCTGAACAAACCTCAATACCCCAACAAGCCTCAATACCTCAACAAGCATCAATACCCCCAACAAGCCTCAATACCCCAACAAACCTCTATACCTCAACAAGCCTCAATACCCCAACAAACATCAATACCCAAACAAACCTCAATATCTCAACAAGCCTCAATACCTGAACAAGCCTCAATACCCCAACAAGCCTCAATACCCCAACAAACCTCTATACCTCAACAAGCCTCAATACCCCAACAAACATCAATACCCAAACAAACCTCAATACCCCAACAAGCCTCAATACCTCAACAAGCATCAATACCCCCAACAAGCCTCAATACCCCAACAAACCTCTATACCTCAACAAGCCTCAATACCCCAACAAACATCAATACCCAAACAAACCTCAATATCTCAACAAGCCTCAATACCTCAACAAGCCTCAATACCCCAACAAGCCTCAATACCTCACCAAGCCTCAATACCTCAACAAACCTCAATACCCCAACAAGCCTCAATACCTCAACAAGCATCAATACCCCCAACAAGCCTCAATACCCCAACAAACCTCTATACCTCAACAAGCCTCAATACCCCAACAAACATCAATACCCAAACAAACCTCAATATCTCAACAAGCCTCAATACCTCAACAAGCCTCAATACCCCAACAAGCCTCAATACCTCACCAAGCCTCAATACCCAAACAAACCTCAATACCTCAACAAGGCTCAATACCTCAACAAGCCTCAATACCCCAACAAGCCTCAATACCTCACCAAGCCTCAATACCTCAACAAGCCTCAATACCTCAACAAGCCTCAATACCCCAACAAGCCTCAATACCCCAACAAGCCTCAATACCTCAACAAGCATCAATACCCCAACAAGCCTCAATACCCCAACAAGCCTCAATACCTCACCAAGCCTCAATACCCCAACAAGCCTCAATACCCCAACAAACCTCAATATCTCAACAAGCCTCAATACCTCAACAAGCCTCAATACCCCAACAAGCCTCAATACCTCAACAAGCCTCAATACCCCAACAAGCCTCAATACCTCAACAAGCCTCAATACCCCAACAAGCCTCAATACCTCAACAAGCAAATAGCAATTGCAACACATGACAATGAATACTGAAACGATAAAAGACTAAAGCTCAATTATCATGATAAGTTCGAAAGATTTTACGTCGTATTTGGTCTCATGTAGCTCAACACCATGATATAAATGTGACATTAAATTTAAAACATGTACTTTTTTCACTTTCAATAAACGTCAAATAAACAATATATATATATAAATAACTCAATTTGTCTGGCCCACCTCTACTTCAGAAATAAAGGCAAATGTTTTCTGTTTTAGGTTTTCCAGTTATACTTGTTGAAACATTTCCAAAACAATTATACAGGATAAACTAGCTCACAACAGTGTCATTGAAAACAAATATAACATCAAGGTATTGTCACACCACAGGAGATTATACAATGTCTGAGGGAAGGAACACTAGATTATTTGAAGGAGACGCCCATGCTGATCACTACGCCACCTACCGACCAGTTTACCCACCGGAAGTGGTATCTACTATTCTGAGGTATTTGGATGATGGCGAAGGGGGCAGGGATCTGGCTATTGATGTAGCCTGTGGGAATGGGCAGAGCACCACACCACTAGCCACTCATTTTAAGTAAGATGTTTCGTAGTATTATGCATCTCCTGTGCATTATTCATATTTCTTTGAGTTATTTAATACAAATTCCAATAAGGATACCCATGTTTTTTTTATTTATATGAAACCCATCATATTGGTAACCATCATATGTTTGGGGAAATAACAATTTTATTTGAAATGTGTTTCTTTTTTATTTTATATCCACCAGTTTCACAGTTAATATTGTTTTATTTTTATTTGATGAATAATAGATTTCTTTGCTCTCACAATGTTTCCTAGAAAAATCATAGGTATTGATGTGAGCCTTGCACAAATAGAGAAGTCGACTTCAAAAGGATTTCCAAATGTATCCTTCCGCCAAGGACTGGGGGAGGATCTATCTTTTGTGGCGGACTCGAGTGTGAACCTCATCACAACTGCTCTCGGTCTTCACTGGTTAGACCAAACCCAATTTTTTAAAGAGGCCAAAAGAGTGATGAAACCAAAAGCTGTAATTGCAGCCTATGGCTATAAGCTATTTTCGCTGGATAAACCAGAAGGAAATGATATAATAAACGAGGTGATTTCTATGAATATATATATAGTGAGACCATTCCCAATATTGACAAGGCCAAGGATCTAGGTATTATCTTTGATTCTGCGATGAATATGAAAAATCATATCAGAAATACTCGTAGAAAAGGTTTTTTTCATCTAAAAAATGTTGCTAGAATTAGAAAATCTTAAAATATCTGTAGCGCTATATATATATGAAAAGAAAATCTAAAAATATCTCATCCAAAAATATGCTGGTGCATGCATTTATTACCTCTAATATTGACTAATGTAATTCTCTTAAAAAAAAAAGAAATTGGGAAATTACAAAAAATGCAAAATGCAGCCGCCAGAATTGTCACAAAAACCAAGAAATTTGATCACATTACTCCAAAAATGATAGAACTACACTGGCTTCCCACAGATGCTAGAATTGAGATTAAATTATTGCTAACAACATGGAAAACTCAGCATAATATGGCTCCAATATACTTAAAGGAGCTCTTAACCTTGAAGATAAATTGTCGTAATGTCTAACGATAAACGGGAATTGCTAGTTCCGAGGTCTAAACTTAAGTTTTACGTGACAGGGCCTTTAAATTTATTGCTCCAGTAATATGGAATAATCTACCATGTGATAGACTATGTGATAATCTTAATACGTTTAAAGGAAAATTTACGCCTTCTTATTAAAAAAGTATTATAATATCACTTAAGTATCGGACAGCGCTTTGAACAAACTTGCTTGGTGTAGCGCTATATAGATATTTTATTATTTTTATTATTATATTATATCATGCTATATTATAGATATATACACGACCATCCGTAGCTGTCCAAACTGACCCTGTTGCCAGTTAATTTGAAGATCTTTTTTCTCATTTGCTTATGATTTGTCTCATTCTCTAATTTATTCTAAGAAAGCCATCTATAAGATGCTGAAATTTAGATACATGATAGACACATAAATTGTTAATTTATACTCCATTTTAGCTGAGAAGGGTAACCCTCCTCCGGAGATGAAAGCATTTGTCCTGTAAGACCAACCGAAGACTCAATATCAATAATTACAACAGAAATAGAATCATTGCTCAAAGAATAACCCTTGAAATTGATGTTAAATTTTGGTTTTAGTTTTATGGTGGGACATTGGACAAATATTGGCAAGAAGAGCATAGAATCATTGACCGGTCATATGCTGACTACTCCCTACCCTTTGCAGATTTCACAAGGTAACCTTTCATATATATATATATATATATATATATATATATATATATATATATATATATATATATATATATATATATATATATATATATATATATATATATATATATATATATATATATATATATATATATATATATATATATATAATATGGCTGACATGAATAAGAGTACTGATGTATTTTGTTTTTGTTTTTCAGAGAGCATTCACTATCAATACAGAAAACGTTGAGAGTTTCTGAGATAGTTGGGTTTATGTCAAGTTGGTCTGCCTATCATAAACTTCTCAGGGACAATCCGACATCAACAGCCCTCCAGGACGTCCAGAACAGGCGTGTACACCAGCTCAGTATTCAGATATATATCCTCAAAACTGCTCTGAGAATCTCCACTGTTCAGGAATGCCTAGTCTTCGCTTTGAAAATTTTCAAAATTAATGAATAATGTCTATAATGAAATTGAAAGACCTTAAGTCTCTTTAAAAAAGATCGTCTTCAGATTTGCCCTGGTGTACGTTTGGCTATCAGATATAACACCGATCTCATCTCAGGAAGTCCCACCGATCTCATCCCAGGAAGTCCCACCAATCTCATCCCAGGAAGTCCCACCAATCTCACCCCAGGAGGTCCTACCGATCTCACCCCAGGAAGTCCCACTAATCTCATCACAGGAAGTCCCACCAATCTCATCACAGGAAGTCCCACCGATCTCATCCCAGGAGGTCCCACCAATCCCATCCCAGGAGGTCCCACCAATCTCATCCCAGGCAGTCCCACCAATCTCATCACAGGAAGTCCCACCGATCTCATCCCAGGAAGTCCCACCAATCTCATCCCAGGAAGTCCCACCGATCTCATCCCAGGAAGTCCCACCAATCTCATCCCAGGAAGTCCCACTGATCTCACCCAGGAGGTCCCACCAATCTCATCCCAGGATGTCCCACCGATCTCATCCCAGGAAGTCCCACCAATCTCATCACAGGAAATCCCACCGATCTCATCCCAGGAAGTCCCACCGATCTCATCCCAAGAAGTCCCACCATTCTCATCCCAGGAGGTCCCACCAATCTCGTCCCAGGAAGTCCCACCAATCTCATCACAGGAAGTCCCACCGATCTCATCCCAGGAAGTCCCACCAATCTCATTCCAGGAGGTCCCACCAATCTCATCCCAGGAGGTCTCACCAATCTCATCCCAGGAGGTCCCACCGACCTCATCCCAGAAAAATGTTTGTCAATTGGGCAAATATTTGTACTCATAAGTCTAGGAATTGGCACCTTTCATTCAATACTGGAACAAAAGGGAAAGACATTGGTGTCTAACGATCCCCCAGCCACCTCTGCCTCCAAAGCCCCGACTTGAGGCCAATACTGGCTACATGTAGATCCTGAATATTCATATTTTCAAGAAAATAGAATAATCATAATACCTATTATTTTGTCTAACAGTGTTCATTAATTGCAGTTGTTTATCTTGTCCTGTGCTTGCCTTTAATCAAACCAAAAGAATAATTGTAATATCAGAAATTAATAAAGAGAATTGTTTTTTCCTACAAATCTATATCGTCCGGTCCAACACTTCCGGTCCGGTCAACACATTGATAAACCCTATATAATATTATATGCAATAGAGGCAGAGATAGTAGGGTTTTTAGGTTTGGAGGGAGTAGTCTTTATCATGAAGCTTTATCCCATAATTTTCATCATACTCTATTTGTAGATTGGTATCTGTTTATCAACTGGGAAATCGAGACGATGCTGAGAGAGGAGATCCCAGCCTGAAGGTTACCTGGCCAATATATCTGCTACTTGGAAGACAGGATTAGGAATGCAACATTGGTATATTATGGTGAAACACGTGCAGTATTTGGTATATTGTGGTATAACACGTGGATTATTTGGTGCATTATTGTGAACACGTGCAGTAATATACATCTGAACATTATTAAATATATATTATTGAAAATCAATAAGACATAATAAAAAATTGCAAGATATTTTAAAATATAAATGAACTGCTAAACTGCCAGTGAGGTACCGTATAGTAATGCATTTTTATCATGTATTTATTTTTAATATTACATATACATAAAACATTGAAACAAATTGAAAGCAAGCAATGCAGCCTTGCCTTTTATGCAAATAATTTAAATAAATGAGTGTTGTCCTCAAGGATTGCCGGAACTGAGACAGTTTTTATAGTGCCCCCCGACACCAATTTTCATTAATATTTCAACTTTCTTTTTGCTCTTTTATCAAACTAAAGTAAAACATGGAATCTCATAAGTAACATTCCTAATATACCACACAAACCCGGACAGACGTTGTCAGACCATGGCCTACTTAGCTTATATTCTAATGCCTCACCACCAAAGCCCTTGGAAATCGAGCCCTGGCTGAGATATTTGAAAAAATAAAATTGTGTTTTTCTCAAATAAGACAATGGGCTACTGTTTAACATTGGAATACTGTATTTCTGGAGAGCAAATGAAAGGTGATCTTGCCAGCACTTGTTCTGGAATCTATATCAATCTATTCACCTTCCATTCATGTTTGCTGTATGTAAATCACCGACAATCCATACAAACTGCTGATTTTTTGTTTGCTTTGAAAATGCTAATTTTCCCATTGAAAAGTGTAGTGTTTGTTTGATGGTGTAAATGTAACTATGAGGATGGGCTGTCTACCTGGCATGGAAGCTGCTCCAACAATTGACATTATGGTGTTTTGTTTCTGTCATTATTGCCAAGCTGGGAGAAGTGAACATGTGGAGAGCATAGATCTGTTGTTTCCCTTAAAGAAGGGTTAAATCGTTACACGGTACACTTACAGTAATGCTTTAGAGAAGGGTTAAATCGTTACACGGTACACTTACAGTAATGCTTTAGAGAAGGGTTAAATTGTTACACGGTACACTTACAGTAATGCTTTAGAGAAGGGTTAAATCGTTACACGGTACACTTACAGTAATGCTTTAGAGAAGGGTTAAATCGTTACACGGTACACTTACAGTAATGCTTTAGAGAAGGGTTAAATCATTACACGGTACACTTACAGTAATGCTTTAGAGAAGGGTTAAATCGTTACACGGTACACTATCAGTGATGCTTTAGAGAAGGGTTAAAGCGTTACACAGTACATTTACAGTAATGCCAATGCCATGCACTGGAAAACATGTGTGAGATGAGTTCTGCTGCTTTTAAACATATTGGAAATATCTAGTTTTATTTTTTCCTTCTTATATCCATTTGGTTATTTACTGGATATGCAGTATTTTCTGAAAATTAAACAATAGACGTGGACTTCATTAAAAACTTATATGATCTTTTGTCCCACAATTGAAAAAAAAAAAAAAAAAAAAAAACACCTGTTGATTACATGGACCGTGAAACAAGAAAGATTTCTTCTGAAAAATGAAACGAAAATTTGCTGTAAACACTAGCAATTTATTTCACAACAATAACTAGAATTTTGAAATTTGGATGAAATTTGTCTCAAGAGAGTTGGTGTTTTGGCGTATACAAGTGCGTGTAAGGATACGTGCGTAAATGTGCGTGTACGAATATGTGCGTCTGCATACATTTTCTCACAAACTGATGACGTTTTTCTCACCAAATTTGTCATTATTCAAAAAGTCAGTGCCATTACATAAGGTTTTTTATAATGACGTATTTTTAATTGATCGAGAGAGCACACTATTAAACTAGCATTTAAACTAGCAATTAAACTAGCATTTAATGGATCGTGAATAATAAAAACGACCACACAATTTCTATTAATATTATTGTGTCAAAAGAATGTTTTGAATGAGCCCTGTTTTCAGAGAACTAATAATTTTTCAGAAATAAACAATCAATAAAGCACCAAACATGATTGGTAGGACAAAGAGGGGTCGTGTGTTAATTAGATAAGCTAGACATAGATATTCTCTTACACAGAAAAGCTTCAGAGCATGTTAGATGACTAACCATATAAACGTGTTACAACTGAGAGCATTCATCAGTTATTGTAGTTCTGCTTTGTGAACACAGGTGGTCCATGAACCTTTATTTACAAGACACGTCGCTAGAGGTCGCCACTATTGGGCTTTTATTCACGATTGATGAAGACTTGTCCTCACTTGCAATAAAGTATTCCAGAGGTCGAATATCGCTATTATAGATTTCATGAGTAGATAAAAGTTGCAGTTAGAGAAGACATGTCTGAACGGTCTAGTGATGATCGATTAAATCTTCTTGAAAACAGATTTAATTCAGTGGTATGCTGAGATATTTGATTTAGAATATCTTATTCAGGTATAAATCATCATTTTTATTTGTTTGGGTTTCCACATTATTTTCACCAGTAATTTAGTAATTCCATAATGAGACCTGGTTGCAGATATAATGCTGCCTCGCTGAGAGGAACAGTTGCTATAGTAAGCTTGCACTCTTAACAACTGCGCCACGGCCCGTGGCCTGTAAACCATCAAATGAGCCAACTTAGTATGCTGCCTTACATTGAGAAAGAATACAAAAACACTTTTCTGTGCAGAAGGGCCCCATCTATATTGCTCCCAAATAGTTTTCTTTTGTCCCCCTGAGAATTCATATAATGTAAAGAAACAAGTTTTAAATTAACTACAAATTAAAAGGTTTAATCCATAAGATCATGGGCTCATTCATTTTAATAGTTATGATGATTTCAGGAAAAAAGGATAAAAATATCAAACCCGAGGCTGGCTTTTTCAGTGTATAACCACCTTTATTGGTTGGCAATAAGCCGAGCTCCTTGAAATCTCAGTTGTCTCTCCCTTGTATAGCTATCTCACATGTGCAGCTGTTTCTTACTTGTGCAGCTATCTATCTCTGCTGTAAATATATCTCACTGCTGTAACTATCTCTCACTTTGCAGCTATCTCACTTGTGCAGCTATCTCTCTGTTTTAACTGTCTCACCGTTGTAACTATCTCTCACCTATGCAGATATCTCTCCTTTGTACAACTATCTCTCACTAATGCATCTGTCTCTCACTTGTGCAGCTATCTTTCTCTGCTGTAACTACCTCTCACTTGTGCAGCTATCTCTAACTTATGCAACTGTCTCTCATTTGTACAGCTATCTCTCACTGCTGTAAATATCTCACTGCTGTAACTATCTCTCACTTTGCAGTTATCTCACTTATGCAGCTGTTTCTCTGTTATAACTGTCACACCGTTGTAACTATCTCTCACCTATGCAGATGTCTCTCATTTGTGCAGCTATCTTTCATTTATGCAGCTATATTTCACTGTTGTAACTGAGTTTCACCATTGTAACTATCTCTCCCTTTTGTAACTGTCTCTCACAGTTGCAGCTATCTCATTGTTGTAACTATTTCTCACTTGTAACTATCTCTCACTTTGTTCAGCTATTTTTCATGTCTCAATGTAGCTATCTTTCAGTTATGCAGCTATCTCTCGCTGCTGTAGCTATCTCACGCTGTTGGAGCTCTCTCTTATTTATGCAGCTATCTCTTATTTATGCAGCTATCTCTTATTTATGCAGCTATCTCTAGCTTTTGTAGCAATCTCTCACTTGTGCAGCTATTTCTCACTTGTGCAGCTATCTCTCAATTGTTCATCACAATCGTGCTGGCTAAAATTATCTACATTTCACCTATGTAGGCCCTTTGTACAAAACCTAGCAGGACCTCAATAATTAGGTCAATAATTAGGTCAAATTAATGATGCTTGAAAACAAAGCTCTAATACATAAATATAAGCATATTGTGGCTAATATTTCACATCTAACATAATTTTAACAAACAATAAGTGAAAAACTACTCTATACCTCATATACATATTGCTCAAACCATCGCATAAACTTGCAAAATAAAACTGAAGTGGAGACCGGTCTAGCGTCCACCAGAGGGCAACGTAATAATGCAACAGCGGCCAACATATCAAATTAAATATATAAATGTGGGGTTGGACCTCCAGAGAAATACATGCTTGACATGTAATAAGATAACCTGATAATCTGCATATTATCTGTGCCAAATCTACCAAAATTACATATTACTTCTCATTCAGCTATCAATTTAAATATCCTTATTTTCAGATTTGATAATCTTAACGTTCTCCATATAGACCTCTTTTTATATTCCATGCATACCTCACGGAATATAAAAAAGAGGTCTATATGGAGAAAGTTAAGATTGTCAAATCTGAAAATAAGGATATTCAGTGACAATAATTCAAGCTTTATTTGTACCAAAGGGGAGAGTGTGTTAAATACAAAAACCATTACTCTATTTACATGTCATTTAGGCCAATGATATCATTTTATGATATTATAACACACCTAGTTACATTCGTAGGGTCATATTTCCAGTAACAAAGCAACATATGAAGTGTGACTTCGCTTAGTTCTGTGTGAACCTGGGACATAACTATGACATATTTTATATATGTTATATTATTGTCCTTGATCACGTTAGGTTATGACAGCAATGGTAATAAGTTATGACAGAGTGTAACTGGAGCAGCATATTTCTTTTTTGATACCGTAGATATCAATTGTTTTTTTCAGCTTTCAAGAAATAATCGAGGTCATCATTTTACAGAGATCTGGAGTGTATCAGAGGTCAGATCTGGAGTGTACCAGAGGTCATCATTTTACAGAGATCTGGAGTGTATCACAGGTCATCATTTCACAGAGATCTGGAGTGTATCAGAGGTCAGATCTGGAGTGTACCAGAGGTCAGATCTGGAGTGTATCAGAGGTCATCATTTCACAGAGATCTGGAGGGTCCCAGAGGTCATCATTTTACAGAGATCTGGAGTGTATCAGAGGTCATCATTTTACAGAGATCTGGAGTGTATCAGAGGTCATCATTTCACAGAGATCTGGAGGGTACCAGAGGTCATCATTTTACAGAGATCTGGAGTGTATCAGAGGTCATCATTTTACAGAGATCTGGAGTGTATCAGAGGTCATCATTTCACAGAGATCTGGAGGGTCCCAGAGGTCATCATTTTACAGAGATCTGGAGGGTATCAGAGGTCACCATTTCACAGAGATCTGGAGTGTACCAGAGGTCATCATTTCACAGAGATCTGGAGTGTATCAGAGGTCATCATTTCACAGAGATCTGGAGTGTATCAGAGGTCAGATCTGGAGTGTACCAGAGGTCAGATCTGGAGTGTACCAGAGGTCATCATTTCACAGAGATCTGGAGGGTCCCAGAGGTCATCATTTCACAGAGATCTGGAGTGTATCAGAGGTCATCATTTTACAGAGATCTGGAGGGTCCCAGAGGTCATCATTTCACAGAGATCTGGAGTGTATCAGAGGTCATCATTTCACAGAGATCTGGAGGGTCCCAGAGGTCATCATTTTACAGAGATCTGGAGGGTCCCAGAGGTCATCATTTTACAGAGATCTGGAGGGTATCAGAGGTCACCATTTCACAGAGATCTGGAGTGTACCAGAGGTCATCATTTCACAGAGATCTGGAGTGTATCAGAGGTCATCATTGTACAGAGATCTGGAGTGTATCAGAGGTCATCATTTCACAGAGATCTGGAGTGTACCAGAGGTCATCATTTTACAGAGATCTGGAGGGTCCCAGAGGTCATCATTTCACAGAGATCTGGAGTGTATCAGAGGTCATCATTTCACAGAGATCTGGAGGGTCCCAGAGGTCATCATTTCACAGAGATCTGGAGTGTACCAGAAGTCATCATTTTACAGAGATCTGGAGTGTATCAGAGGTCAGATCTGGAGTGTACCAGAGGTCATCATTTTACAGAGATCTGGAGTGTATCACAGGTCATCATTTCACAGAGATCTGGAGTGTATCAGAGGTCAGATCTGGAGTGTACCAGAGGTCAGATCTGGAGTGTATCAGAGGTCATCATTTCACAGAGATCTGGAGGGTCCCAGAGGTCATCATTTTACAGAGATCTGGAGTGTATCAGAGGTCATCATTTCACAGAGATCTGGAGGGTACCAGAGGTCATCATTTTACAGAGATCTGGAGTGTATCAGAGGTCATCATTTTACAGAGATCTGGAGTGTATCAGAGGTCATCATTTCACAGAGATCTGGAGGGTCCCAGAGGTCATCATTTTACAGAGATCTGGAGGGTATCAGAGGTCACCATTTCACAGAGATCTGGAGTGTACCAGAGGTCATCATTTCACAGAGATCTGGAGTGTATCAGAGGTCATCATTTCACAGAGATCTGGAGTGTATCAGAGGTCAGATCTGGAGTGTACCAGAGGTCAGATCTGGAGTGTATCAGAGGTCATCATTTCACAGAGATCTGGAGGGTCCCAGAGGTCATCATTTTACAGAGATCTGGAGTGTATCAGAGGTCATCATTTTACAGAGATCTGGAGTGTACCAGAGGTCATCATTTCACAGAGATCTGGAGTGTATCAGAGGTCATCATTTTACAGAGATCTGGAGGGTCCCAGAGGTCATCATTTTACAGAGATCTGGAGGGTCCCAGAGGTCATCATTTTACAGAGATCTGGAGTGTACCAGAGGTCATCATTTCACAGAGATCTGGAGGGTCCCAGAGGTCATCATTTCACAGAGATCTGGAGTGTATCAGAGGTCATCATTTTACAGAGATCTGGAGGGTCCCAGAGGTCATCATTTCACAGAGATCTGGAGTGTATCAGAGGTCATCATTTCACAGAGATCTGGAGGGTCCCAGAGGTCATCATTTTACAGAGATCTGGAGGGTCCCAGAGGTCATCATTTTACAGAGATCTGGAGGGTATCAGAGGTCACCATTTCACAGAGATCTGGAGTGTACCAGAGGTCATCATTTCACAGAGATCTGGAGTGTATCAGAGGTCATCATTGTACAGAGATCTGGAGTGTATCAGAGGTCATCATTTCACAGAGATCTGGAGTGTACCAGAGGTCATCATTTTACAGAGATCTGGAGGGTCCCAGAGGTCATCATTTCACAGAGATCTGGAGTGTATCAGAGGTCATCATTTCACAGAGATCTGGAGGGTCCCAGAGGTCATCATTTCACAGAGATCTGGAGTGTACCAGAGGTCATCATTTCACAGAGATCTGGAGGGTCCCAGAGGTCATCATTTCACAGAGATCTGGAGTGTATCAGAGGTCATCATTTTACAGAGATCTGGAGGGTCCCAGAGGTCATCATTTCACAGAGATCTGGAGTGTATCAGAGGTCATCATTTCACAGAGATCTGGAGGGTCCTAGAGGTCATCATTTTACAGAGATCTGGAGGGTCCCAGAGGTCATCATTTTACAGAGATCTGGAGGGTATCAGAGGTCACCATTTCACAGAGATCTGGAGTGTACCAGAGGTCATCATTTCACAGAGATCTGGAGTGTATCAGAGGTCATCATTGTACAGAGATCTGGAGTGTATCAGAGGTCATCATTTTACAGAGATCTGGAGTGTACCAGAGGTCATCATTTTACAGAGATCTGGAGGGTCCCAGAGGTCATCATTTCACAGAGATCTGGAGTGTATCAGAGGTCATCATTTCACAGAGATCTGGAGGGTCCTAGAGGTCATCATTTTACAGAGATCTGGAGGGTCCCAGAGGTCATCATTTTACAGAGATCTGGAGGGTATCAGAGGTCACCATTTCACAGAGATCTGGAGTGTACCAGAGGTCATCATTTCACAGAGATCTGGAGTGTATCAGAGGTCATCATTGTACAGAGATCTGGAGTGTATCAGAGGTCATCATTTTACAGAGATCTGGAGTGTACCAGAGGTCATCATTTTACAGAGATCTGGAGGGTCCCAGAGGTCATCATTTCACAGAGATCTGGAGTGTATAAGAGGTCATCATTTCACAGAGATCTGGAGGGTACCAGAGGTCATCATTTTACAGAGATCTGGAGGGTCCCAGAGGTCATCATTTCACAGAGATCTGGAGTGTATAAGAGGTCATCATTTCACAGAGATCTGGAGGGTACCAGAGGTCATCATTTTACAGAGATCTGGAGGGTACCAGAGGTCATCATTTTACAGAGATCTGGAGGGTCCCAGAGGTCATCATTTCACAGAGATCTGGAGTGTATCAGAGGTCATCATTTCACAGAGATCTGGAGTGTATAAGAGGTCATCATTTCACAGAGATCTGGAGGGTACCAGAGGTCATCATTTTACAGAGATCTGGAGGGTCCCAGAGGTCATCATTTCACAGAGATCTGGAGTGTATCAGAGGTCATCATTTCACAGAGATCTGGAGTGTATAAGAGGTCATCATTTCACAGAGATCTGGAGGGTACCAGAGGTCATCATTTTACAGAGATCTGGAGGGTCCCAGAGGTCATCATTTCACAGAGATCTGGAGTGTACCAGAGGTCATCATTTTACAGAGATCTGGAGTGTATAAGAGGTCATCATTTCACAGAGATCTGGAGTGTATAATAGGTCATCATTTCACAGAGATCTGGAGGGTACCAGAGGTCATCATTTTACAGAGATCTGGAGGGTCCCAGAGGTCATCATTTCACAGAGATCTGGAGGGTACCAGAGGTCATCATTTTACAGAGATCTGGAGTGTATCAGAGGTCATCATTTTACAGAGATCTGGAGTGTATAAGAGGTCATCATTTTACAGAGATCTGGAGGGTCCCAGAGGTCATCATTTTACAGAGATCTGGAGGGTCCCAGAGGTCATCATTTTACAGAGATCTGGAGGGTATCAGAGGTCACCATTTCACAGAGATCTGGAGTGTATCAGAGGTCATCATTTCACAGAGATCTGGAGTGTATCAGAGGTCATCATTTTACAGAGATCTGGAGGGTCCCAGAGGTCATCATTTTACAGAGATCTGGAGGGTACCAGAGGTCATCATTTCACAGAGATCTGGAGAGTACCAGAGGTCAGATCTGGAGTGTATCAGAGGTCATCATTTTACAGAGATCTGGAGTGTATCAGAGGTCAGATCTGGAGTGTATCAGAGGTCATCATTTTACAGAGATTTGGAGTGTATAAGAGGTCATCATTTTACAGAGATCTGGAGTGTATCAGAGGTCAGATCTGGAGTGTATCAGAGGTCATCATTTTACAGAGATTTAGAGTGTATAAGAGGTCATCATTTTACAGAGATCTGGAGTTTATCAGAGGTCAGATCTGGAGTGTACCAGAGGTCAGATCTGGAGTGTACCAGAGGTCATCATTTCACAGAGATCTGGAGTGTACCAGAGGTCATCATTTCACAGAGATCTGGAGTGTATAAGAGGTCATCATTTTACAGAGATCTGGAGTGTACCAGAGGTCATCATTTTACAGAGATCTGGAGTGTACCAGAGGTCATCATTTCACAGAGATCTTGAGTGTATCAGAGGTCAGATCTGGAGTGTATCAGAGGTCATCAGAGGTCATCATTTTACAGAGATCTGGAGTGTATCAGAGGTCGATCTGGAGTGTATCAGAGGTCAGATCTGGAGTGTATTTGAATGGTATGTGGTCAGACAAGCTATCTCCCCGAAATCACCCAGAAATCCGTTGCCATGTTTATTGTGTTTGTATGAAAGTGCTTAGTATTATGGTATCATATGAGTACAAACAGGTGATTATTGTGATGCACACTGGTTTTAGGCCTGTACCTGTAGACAATAAACAAAGAAAAGCAGGCCCCAGTTAGTCAAATCGTCCCAGTGTCCCAATCCGAAGCCCCATTGTTTAAAAACATTAATTGAGTAGATAATCAGATGAGATCACTGGTCAGCTTAGTAAGGTTTGCTGGCAAAGTGTTCAATGGATGATTGAGGTTTCAGCAGAAGACTCATCTACTTTCTAATGTCACAGAAATTTATGTAGGGGTAAAATGATGGGTAATAGCATTTGATAACAAAGTTTCGGGTATAAATATCTATATCATATAAGGAATATAATGCTTGAAATTTTGATTTCACAAAAGCTTTAAGTATCAGAATTAAGGTTGAGTAAGAAAGGTGCTGAGATGGACTGAGCGAGCTTCAACATGGCAGCTCCACTATATTCATATTTCATATTTATCATTGTCAATCTTGTGGGATCAAAGGGATTTTTTAAGTTCTTATGGTTAATTTCAAAAATTGGAAATGGATAAATAGGGCGCAGTTTGCACTGGATTACTGGCGGAGTCAACATGGGGAGCGACGATCATGAAATGAAGCAGAAATTGGCAAAACAGTTGAGCAGACATGAATTCAGGATGAAATCACCTCCCCGCTGAGATCGCTTCTGTCTTCTCAGAGAATACCACCGCGAGGTCATTTCTGGCAGAGAGACTTTACCTTCTTTATTTCTTCCTGGATGATCTGACTTCGTGACTTTTAGCCAGAGTGATGGGGTTTGGTTGCAGACTGTAACATGGTTGAGGTATGCAGTGTCATGTTTAACCGGTGTAGAGATATAGAGAAGAAGAAGAAGGGGTTCTATACTCCTCCCACCATGCACCGGGCAACATCCGGGGCATTGTGGGACATTCTTCCACGTGATTTCCGCTTTTTCTGTCCTATTTTTTCATCGACGGTTCTTTGTGGAAAGAGTTTACTCTGAGGTACATTATCCATTTTATATATGTATGACAATCTAATAATAAACTGCAATGACATAAAACATTATTTTCCCATTTTTTCCAATTTTTAAATGATATATATAGATGATGAATTTCACAGTGAATATGGAAGATATTTTAAAATTTTGTGAAATCGGATTTGACTTAAAGTTGTGGTATCATTAAATTTGCATTTGTTGGGTAAGAGAGATGGGTATGAGAGGAATAGAAATTGAGACCTCGTGATATTAGGTATATACAATAAGATTTGTAAGTCTCTCACGGTTTTATGAAGATGAGTTTATATACACAGAGAGGTGTGAATGTACACACTGGAGGAATGCCTCTGGTGTGCTGGCACATATGATTAATGCGCTATGGGTGAATGATAATATTTGTGAACAGGCTGTAAAGGGGGAGGGGGGTTTGAGAGGGGTAGGGGATTCTGACAACTTCAAGTATCTCCTCTCTACCCTTCCCGTCACAGTTGACTGCTCGCCTTTCACCACCATCTGGTTCGCATGGCTTTTTTGCCATCGGTTTGTCTTTTGCACGTTCAAGCGGATAACATCAAAGGCAAGGTGACAGGCTCAGTGTTAACGTTTAGCAGGCTCTTATGGGACGCTCGGGGCGTATTTTCATGCAAATCTAAAGCGCTCCTGATGAACATTGTCTTACATTAAGGGCGGTGGCATCAGTGAGAGGCGGCATACAAGCCGGGAGAGCTCAAACCGAGGCTCGCCTCGCTCACTACGTGACCAAGCATTCTGGGACTGATCTCATGGAAAGGGTAATCCCTCCACCCAACAAAAACACCAGCCACAAAAGCAAACTTCACAACAATACAACACCATTCTTATGCTGTATTTTACACCACCAATGTGCTAAAATTAGCATAAAAAGTAGAGATTTTCAGATGCAACTTTGGCCTCAGTTTAAGTGCTTTGTCATGCCCTAGGAGGGTGTTGTTAAAGCTGACAAGATATATATCTATGCGTGGAGGATCGACCACCCTCCACCACGGGACGGGCATGACCGGGTATAATGTGGCCCACACAGCCACCCAGCTTCCCAGACAACTTGCTAAAGTACTTCACAAGCAAGTCCAAGATGCGGCTTGGGTTCCGATTAAGACGGAAGTTCCATTATCGCCCTGTTTTCCTACTTTGGTTAAATCTTCAAGGCCTTAATTGATATCGCTAGCACGGCGATATTCACGTTTTAAACTGCTTTAAACCGTTTTGTAGATTAAACAACGTTTCTAAAAACCCTGTAAATCCGGATTACACACCGTCGCCAGCCGAAGTAATGCATTTGGTGAAACAATGCAAATATGTATTTACTACTTAATTGGCAGATCTGTGGCTTGTGGTGGATAGAAATAATTCAAGCTACATCTGTGCTGAACGATTATGTGTGTAGGTAGGGTCTTACATAAATATGACTGTTTTTTATGCATCGTCACTTTGGCATAAATAGCCTGTAAAATGAGAAGGTGATTCATTAAATAAGCATTTATCGTGATCATTATTTATGCATAAAACAATACTTTCCCTCCTTTTTGGTCCTAGAATAATGTAATAAATATCTCTATGATTTCCTTTACATGTATATCTCAAGGGAACCGAAGGAGAGGCAGTCTCAGTGAATACAAGACAAAAACTGCTGCGTCTCTCAGGACTCATCGGCCTTTTTCACTTCTCAATGTTTACAACTGAATTGATATCTCATTTGGGAAAATTACCAAGTGACAAACTAGAAAGATAAATTGCCGTAAAATGCACATGAGCGTATTCCAATCACAAGTCTCTGCTGATTGGTGGATTTCTGATCCGGGCACTTAGGTAATTCTGCGGGACCTGCATGGGACCTGCATGGGACCTGCATGGGAATATTGCTCATATCATATCTCTGAGACTCACATTCACATTTATTTAGTTAACATAATTATGAAATAAACAATGAATGAAGACATAGGGTCCCATAAATCTTGTATGGCCAACTATTTTAATGAAAGAAAAATGGTAAGAAAATGGGTTGCTAATTTCTACATGTATACAATGCCAAAAACAGATGATGGAGGAACCGGTGGTATGATGAAGATCAATCAAATTTCACACTTACACTTATAGTAAATAGAAGAACTTGCAATAATTTGGAGAAAAAAAGTTTAATCAGAACCATATCTTAAGACGGAGAAAATTGTTTCATTGGCCCACCTATCGAGAAAAAAATTCCCTTTGCAATTTCACCAATGAATGCATATCCGCCCATCGTCCGCATAGCATTGTGGGATATCATTATCAGGGCTTTCAAATGAGCTGCCATTTCAAAGGAAATGCGCAGATAGAAGAAATAAGAGCACCCCACATTCACTCAGGCATGGTAATATATTTCAATATTTATTTTAGCGATCATTGATGCTCTTTTGTGTGACCGGAGTCCAGTCATTTTGTCCAGTCAAAGGGCTCTACATATCAAGCAGCTTTTCTGGCTTTTTGAGTACAGTCAGTTTTGTCATCAAAATATTTACCAACATCTGATATTGCTTTTTACTGTGATTTCAAATAGACCAATAGATTTATTTTTCAGTCGGGACATCAAACAATCAAACATAAAAGTTTGATATCATAGAAATACTAAAAACCAATTATTTGTATCCAAAAATATATATTAAATCATCTCATTTTGAGTTTCACTTTATATCTGAGATAAAATGGAAAGGAAACAATGTGGATTAAAACGATCCTGCGTAAAGTCCTACTACAGACAGGCCACACCTTACAGTATCAGTTTACTTTTTTCTTGATAATGGTAGTTAAAGTTTTATTTTAACATTGGTTGGATCTATGAATACCTCAATTAAAAAATAAAAAATAAAAATAAAAACTTAACATATTCATCAGGACCGGGACAAAATTTGAATTCGTATATGTAGTTTTGAGTTTGTCTTAATATTGAAAATATTAAAAATTGAAATTGACTAATTACCTCAATGAGCAAACACATAAAATAAGACTTTTGTTTGTTTACTTCAAAATGTTTACTTCATAATATTTATAATATTGAAATAATAAGCACCACGTAGTAAGAGTACAGGAAACATTCAGTATGGCGCCTCCTGGTGGCCAAACATTCAGTATGGCGCCTCCTGGTGGCCAAACATTCAGTATGGCGCCGCCTGGTGGCCAAACATTCAGCATGGCGCCTCCTGGTGGCCGGACACTTAGTTTGACGCCTTCTGGTGGTCAGGGTACATTATCATACAAGGAATTTACGACAGCCTAGGATTGACAACATTGCTTCATTTATTTTTACAATATTATTATAAAACGAACTGATAGTCTTTTAATATAGTCTCATTCATTTCAGGAAACCAAGGTTGGAGATTCATATTTTTTTCTAATTCTAATTCAAAATATTTAAATTCCAATCAACTAATGGATTTCATATTGTCTCTGACAATGAACAATTTCAGGATAGATATGACATAAAACGGGTTTCAAGACTTTATCTGAAATTTGTGATAAAACTCTTCAGTGTCCAAATATTGTTGCATGGTTAAATATATCGGATGTATTTGCAATTCGATATTACAAGAATAGATGCCGAAAAATAGTTTTAATTAAAGTTATGATTTTTGATTGCTTAGTACCGATTGTAAGGTGTTTATTAAACTTGGACAAAATAAACAGAATATGACTGAAACACTGGCAAGTTATGCTTCTGTGAAGAAGGACTGCATTAAATAAGTGAATATAAACAATGATTTCACATATTTACAACTAGTGCACTTCACAACCATACTTAATACAATTTACTGGAAAAAATCACCACTTTTAGATACTAATGTACATATCCGTTAGTCACGTGATGATATTGCTGCGCATCTACTATGACACTGGTGTAGCCCGCATGCGGCATAACAGGGTATGACCGGGCCCCCTGGTGGTGAAAACTAGAATGATACTGTGGAGACTGTTTGTAGGACTCGTACGTGCAGTGACTATACAGAGAGTTGCCCTGACTACTGTCCAGTAAAATCTTGCTACGTGACTCGGAGGTATCTGTTATTGGTTTGATTGGTGTTTGCTGGTCATGTGACCTGGAACTCAAGCTGTTCAGAGAACTGTTTGTTGTATTTGAAGTCGCTGTGGATTGTCTTCGCATGATAACTGATGTTGCATGGACACCATCCTTGGTGTCACCATTGGTCACATGACCTGGCGTTAACCGACAACTCTCCTTAAATCTCTTTTGATCATCCACCATTATGTTGTCATAGTTTGAGCGTCTCTCTGTGGTGGCGCCACTGTGGCGTTTCTCATAGTCTTCTGTGACGTCCACCTCGGAGGCAGACGACTCGGAGCGCGCACTGTACGAGGCAGGGTAAGCACTGACGGTCTGTCCTGATTGAGTTTGATTAAAGTTTGCATCCCTGCTACTGCTACGTGAACAATGAGTGGTATTGTGAGCACAGTCATAGTTATTTGTGGTACCACTGCTGCCCCCTGTTGGTGTATGTGTGTTTGACTCTGTGCCTCGATAAGAGTCGCGAGAATCTGATGTGTTCGTTCTTGGAGATTCGTGCTGCGGACTGGTCACATACCCTGGATATGTGTGAGCTGCAGCGCCCTCTCGTGACGAATACAGCTTCTCATCATAGTGACTTCTACTATATGTACTTCTATCATCCGCCGAATATCTGGCATATGCCGCGTAGGGATACACGCTCATAGTACTGTCACCGTATATCCCCGGATGTCCATACGCGGAAGTATAAAAAGCCCCATGTCTTTCCATGCCCTCCTGGGCATAGTGTGAGTACATGATTCCAGCGTAGCCACTCTGCATAGTCTGTAGAGCCATGCTTTCTGGAGTGTACTCATATCCAGTACGTTCCGGATATTCGGATACCTCTGGAACAGATGCCGGTGGATAAGGTGACCGTCTGCTTTTAGTGCGTGGAGTCCGACTTTTACCCGGCCGAGTCTCTTTGAGGCCAGAGAAAGATTCCTCTTTAGTTGAAATCTGGTCAACAGACAGCTGTAGGTCTTTGGCTTCAATATCGCTGAAAAGAGAAATATGAATAAAATGAACATCACATGTTTTGGGGTTATTGAGCGCTGGATTGGTTTGGTGTTGATAACAATGCCACATGAGCAATTACTCCAGTAAAACCATGTTAAGATCCACCCGGGTACAAAGTTGACATTGATAAAATATTGGGGTCTACATCTAAAAATGATATCTGCATGAGTGCATAGATGACAATGATAAATCTGTAGGGCTGAGCAAGGGTGTTTAATCCTCAGTGCATATTTGACTCTGACAGTAAAATGGGGTCTATGAAGAATGCCTACCTGAGTACATAGTTGACACTGACAATACAATGGGGTCTAGGTAGGATGTTTACTTGAGTACAAAGTTGACACTGACAATACAATGGGGTCTAGGTAGGATGTCTACCTGAGTACATAGTTGACACTGACAATACAGTGGGGTCTAGGTAGGATGTCTACCTGAGTACATAGTTGACACTGACAATACAGTGGGGTCTAGGTAGGATGTCTACCTGAGTACATAGTCGACACTGACAATACAGTGGGGTCTAGGTAGGATGTCTACCTGAGTACATAGTTGACACTGACAATACAGTGGGGTCTAGGTAGGATGTTTACCTGAGTACATAGTTGACACTGGCAATACAATGGGGTCTAGCTAGGATGTTTACCTGAGTACATAGTTGACACTAACAATACAGTGGGGTCTAGGTAGGATGTTTACCTGAGTACATAGTTGTCACTAACAATACAGTGGGGTCTAGGTAGGATGTCTACCTGAGTACATAGTTGACACTGACAATACAGTGGGGTCTAGGTAGGATGTTTACCTGAGTACATAGTTGACACTGACAATACAGTGGGGTCTAGATGAGCGGCTATTATGGACAATTGTGGCGTAGCTCTGCATCCACACCCACCCTCCATCCTTAGTCAAGAACCGGTAATACTTGGTGGTCACCTGACCCTTCACCAACACTGCAAATAACACAACAATCTGATGAAATGTCTAAATAATTCCAGTCCATTTGTTTTCTTCACGTTGTATTAGATGACAATGTCTCATATTTCAGGACCATTAATTACATGTGTGGAAGCTTGTGATTATCAGACAATATATTTTCATCTCAGAAAGCTTGAATTTGGAATATCACAAATACAATATAGCTAATATCTCATTTATATCATAGCTTACGTGTATGGTGGGAATATCTCATATATAGTATAGTTTACGTGTAGGGTGGGAATATCACATATATAGTATAGCTTACGTGTATGGTGGGAATATCTCATATATATTATAGCTTATGTGTAGGGTGGGAATATCTCATGTATAGCATAGCTTATGTGTAGGGTGGGAATATCTCATATATAGTATAGCTTACGTGTATGGTGTCAATATCTCATATATAGTATAGCTTACGTGTATGGTGGGAATATCTCATATATAGTATAGCTTAAGTGTATGGTGGGAATATCGCATATATAGTATAGCTTACGTGTAGGGTGGGAATATCTCATGTATAGTATAGCTCATGTGTATGGTGGGAATATCGCATATATAGCATAGCTTACGTGTAGGGTGGGAATATCTCATATATAGTATAGCTTACATGTAGAGTGGGAATATCTCATATATAGTATAGCTTACGTGTAAGATGGGAATATCTCATGTATAGCATAGCTTACGTGTATGGTGGGAATATCGCACATATAGTATAGCTTACGTGTATGGTGGGAATATCACATATATAGTATAGCTTACGTGTATGGTGGGAATATCGCATATATAGTATAGCTTACGTGTATGGTGGGAATATCTCATATATAGTATAGCTTAAGTGTAGGGTGGGAATATCGCATATATAGTATAGCTTACGTGTAGGGTGGGAATATCTCATGTATAGTATAGCTCACGTGTATGGTGTCAATATCTCATATATAGTATAGCTTACGTGTATGGTGGGAATATCTCATATATAGTATAGCTTACGTGTAAGATGGGAATATCTCATGTATAGCATAGCTTACGTGTATGGTGGGAATATCGCATATATAGTATAGCTTACGTGTAGGGTGGGAATATCTCATGTATAGTATAGCTCACGTGTATGGTGGGAATATCGCATATATAGCATAGCTTACGTGTATGGCGGGAATGTCTCATATATAGTATAGCTTACGTGTATGGTGGGAATATCTCATGTGTAGAATATCACAGGCGTGTAGATAGTGGTAGAGAGTTTTCTCTATGAGATCCTGCGGCTCGTAGCCAGTGAGATGTGCCACTCTGAAAACATAAACATCATAACACCATCACTGATGAACATTTCTTATACTCATATATATTGAGGAAGATGTATCTTTGAGAACTTCAGCAATATGAACATGGCAGTTATGTGAAGCAGTGAAGTTACTCATCTTTAACCAATATTCTAGCATTTTAAATCTGAATCTGAATGTATCTCAAAGAAGATGACAGACTGGTAATATTGTACATTACAAATCATTATTTCAAAGATGTTGCACGAAAGAAGATAGAATCTTCAAGAAACTTTGTGTTCTTTACATTCTGTGCCTAAGATATATATTCTGTGGGTTATGCTTTTAAATTTGGGGGAGAATCAGTTCATGTCAATATGTATTGACTCTGTTTCCTCATGTAAACCAGCCCACAACATAGCAAAGTTGAGCACTCCAATGTTTGCACACACATAGTTATATGCAGAAGTATCTCACAATGGAAGCATTTTGTAGAATGTATATGCAAACACCTAAGGTGCTTCAATTTAGAGTCTTATTCGGTAAACACGTACAGGAACAGACTCTATAGTGTTATGTGTGCACCTCAGTATATATTCCCCAATGCTTCTATATTATGCCACGTCTGAATTATGTGATACAGATTATATAGGTATTAGAACTGTGGAGATGGTAAGATTGATTTATATCTGGTGTTTATCTGTTATATAAAACAATGTGTGGCTTCAATAGCAAATACTAGAATATGGATTTTAAAGGTTGTGCAAGTTTGATTCAGATTTGATTAAACTGTGATCACTGATCATGACCAGAGATGTTAGGTGATTATGAACTGACACTGTACTGTGTGATAAACCTATAAACACTGAGATCAGTTGTGTTTCCTAATCATGCAAATGTTAGTGGAAAGAGTTCCAAGCACTTGACAAGTTGCAGGTGGGTTCCTATATGGAAGTAACCCAATATTTCATAAGCCTATATGGAGTTGGTCCCACGTGTGCCATCCATTTTGTACATGTGTGCCAAGTGTTTGACTTTCCCCAGATCAAATACTGGACATGTCAAACGCTGATCAATGGTGGAAGCTGGACCACATTGTCCTTGGCGGCCATGTTGGGTAAGTGACCCCTGATCTTCCTATGACCTGTCCCCTAGCACATAGACAAATATCATTGCCATCTGAGTAGACTATATGCAATTAGGACCATGCTTTTTCAGTGCCATACTTGAACTCTGAATATAATTTTTGTATATTTATAAATACAGAGCAATGGCATGCAATTGGGGAATGATCTTTATTTATATGTTATTTTAGACTTGATGAGCTAAAACTGCAGCAGATGGTCCCAGTTACACATAGTAATGTGTCAAATATTTGTTATTAATACATCATGATTCCCCGTTTTGAGCATGCCAGTCAGAGTGTCAAGATACACATGTTAATATGTGTTTGACTTTGCCAATGTGTGTCAGGACAGTAAGTGATGCGATCCTGACCCGACCATGTACTGAAATGGTGGCAAGGTGTGAACATTTCAAAATGGCCATGACAGTCTGTGGCAGGAACTTCTATATTGTAATCAATTAATCAGGCTTCTATGTACAGCAATATGTAATACATAAATTGACCTGTCTGCTCTGTGTTTGCAGATATATGTAACCTGTCTGAACTGATGACATAATCTAGAATACGAAAGTAATTGTTCAAGCAATCGATTTCAGCTTTGGCGAAGCCTACTTGCTCAAATTAAAGCCGTGTTTTACAAAATCTAAAATGCAAAACAAGTAAAAGAAATGTTTATTTTGTAACGTAAACGTACAAAGTATTTATTTCCTAGAAATGTTATTAAAACATGAGATTTTGATTCCAAATGATTCACTGCTCATCAAATTATGCATATTTTTTTGTCTTTCACCTGAGTGTATTTATTTTCAGTATGGAAACTACGTCCTATATTTGATAGCGAAATAAACCAACCCAGGCACCTGCACATGCAAAGTCAATACTTTTATCCACAATATTTTCATATTGACTTTCATTCTCATATATGCAAAATAATTCATTTTGGGATGGAATAGACACAAGGTTCAATATAGCAGGAGTTCACTCTGATCTTTCATTAAAATCTCCTCGTGTGTTCTGAATTTCTAAAATGATGAAAATGGCAGAAATATCATAAACAGTCTACTTGATGCCTCTGTTGCCTTCTCAATTTTCGGCATGAAGAAGTGAAATTATTTGTTCTAGCCGATTATTGATTGGACAATGCAACTTCTGTGTCATTTGCATATTTTACACTGAATTCTCGCAGCTCACGGGATGTCCTCAAGAGTGAAGAATTTCAACAATTCAATACTACATCAGACAATAACTGAATACATAACACCAAACAATAAAAAACTATTGATTTGTTCACGTTGAATAGAAAGAGAGTTGTCCTGTTTTTTAGCGCTTTCATCACTGATAGAATGATGTCTATTTTCCAGCAATATTTAGGTCATGTGAAATGCATCAATATTACCGGACTCCTAGACTTGCATTTGTTCTACAATTTTATGGCTTCAGTTGTGCTCATATAATTACTTTTCACTTTATGCACCAGCTTAATGAAAATGTGGAAATAGTTTGACCGTGATGGTTTTATATTACCCTTTCTGTTGAATAATATTTGAATATAATGGGACAGTTTTGGCTCTAATGGGAGCAGCTGTTTTGCATAGAATTGGTTAAGATTTTCTGGTTTGTGGAGCATAATTTCTACATTAGTGGCCAATGTTAATCTTCTGAGGTCATGGCATTACTACAATAACAATGCTGAGTGGTGTAACTGGAGAACCGCAGGGTCCACTGCAGACAAACCTCAGACGCTGACTGCCGCGAAATCTGCAAGCGCTTCAGACAAACCTCGCGCAAGGGCCTCTGGGATTGTTCTGGCGTTTGTCTCACCCACAGAAGTCGAATCATCCAGGATTATCAAGCTGGTTTACACTTGCTTTGCCCGGGATTATCGCTCACAACAGCAGTTGGCTGTTTACTTTGGCATAAAGCCTGGTTCTCGTTGCAGAACCCTCCTCGTCTTGAAACTGAGAAGGTGTGGTGATCAGGCCCTGATGTGTCACCAATGCATAACAATGGCAGCCGCCCTGATATTAGAGAATTCTACACTCGCTCCGAGACCACAGGCAAATACTCAGCCGTGTCTATATTTCACAGTATTCATTCTCGCCGAAACAATTGTTCAAAGTGCTTCTCTCTGAGGATGAAATGTGCCGCCATTCTGCATATGTTCTGGTGACACAAACATATTGGGTGAAAAGATAGGTGGATACAGAGCTATATCATGCAAATAGTAATTTTTTTCTATATGAATATCATACCCAGTGATTTGCCATCGCTTATGTTTTTGGCCAGATAAAAGATGGGTACACCCCTAAGCGGTTCAATGTTACAATTGGTATATTGAAAGCAGGGACCAGGTGATTAATGGTGGACAGATAGCAACAGTTCATCCACTTTTATATTCCTATAGTTGACAATGTGACATCATATCAGATGTCATCTGTAATCTGGATATTCACGCTCTTTTCTCTTTATCAACTCCAGGAAGTAGATGTCTTAATGAAATATTCACTTTAACAGGTAATAACAACTTGAAAAGAAAGGTATATAGATGCTACTAAAACCATCAGTATTTAATCTAAATTAACTGTATATTTATTCTTACCTGGCATCAAGGAATATAAGTTTGAGGTCAAGACTGGCCCTGAACATGAACATGTTGCTGTACATTTTGATCTCTGTGATGGCACTGGGCGGGAGGGAGTGACCGACAGCGACCAAGCCAACATTCTGGTAGCAACCATCAAACGGCATGTCCATAGAGGTGTACTGCTTCACCTTCAGGTATCCTGAACAGTGAATCACCTGCAAACAGAAGAAAACATATCTATAAACCACCAAAAATAGTCCCAGTCATCAATGGTAAAATGGTGCGTTCAGGATCGGCCGCACGTCATGACTATTCATAGAAATCAGACTGCGCATTGATTGGTGAAGGGGTAAATGACTTTTCAAATAGATTATGCTTTGAACTTATTGGTCAATTCTGATTGGGTGATATTTTGGTGAGTGTGACTCATGTGCATGACTGGATGAGAGGTCCAAATTCGAATGCTGCAAATATTCGGCATAAACGGTGGAGGTATTGAGAAGATTGAACGACTGGCATTACTTCCGGTCTAATACTTCCGGTCTAATGTAGAGTAATATATATGCATCTGCGATAGGATGTGTCCACTGTACTCTGCTGACCACATAGTTAACCTCCCTACAGTCTGGTCATTGTGGAATATTGCTGAGAGCTCTTTATAACTCAATAACTGGGTTACTCAGAGTACTCACTGAGTACTCACTGAATGCTTTGTGAATCACTAAATGCTGTCAATCATTGAGCTCTGTCCGCCCCTGAGTTGTACATCTTCTTCAATCACTGAGCTTCTCAACCGAGCTATCTGAGTTTACTCATTCATTGGTCTCTGTGAATCACTGGCTTCAAAACATTTAGCACTATCATAAAATTATTTATCAATTTAATAGGGTATGAGTTCATCCTTCAACGCTTTTTAAAATTAGAAAGTCATCATGTCATTTTTTTCATTTATTCAAACGAAACCTTGAAGATGGATAGTGAAAATGAAAACTCCCAACATAAGCCCCTCAAAATCCACACCCCTTTTGTGGCCCCTTCCATATTCACAATGAGAGTGCTTCGTTTCAATTACTCAGATTATGAGCAAATAATACAGCATTTTGTCGTGCAGGCAGCCAGAGCCAAGCGCCCAGCTGATTTCCTTGCAAATTGGCGGCTCTGTTTGCGAATATCTTGAATTAAGGTGACCTAGGACGGGTTGGTACGGTGGCAACCCACTCCTCTCCCCCTCCGCAACTTCCCCTGATAATACACCCGCGGATTACCACTTCATCTTGACATTTTGGTCAAATTCACTTTTAATTTCCCCCTGGATACGTGGCGTAATCCAGACTCGGGTTGTCGTGAAGTTATGTTTCCTGTTGTGAATAAGGAGGCTTAGGCGCTGGGCCCGCCCTCTGGCGGACAATGACGCCGGCTCCGCTGAGCATACCTAGCATAACCAGCTCAATGCAATTGCTTTTTAAACTACCTTTTCTTTGTACTGAAACTGTATTTTTACGGTTTTATTCCTTTTAGAAATAAACAGAGTCAAAGCTGAAAGTGATGGTACTTTAATCAATTCTACACCATTGTTTCTAGCAATATAGATGCTTTACTTATTTCTTGCATGTTACTGAAGAATGTTATACTCCCACGCATAATAACTGTAATCATAAACATTTGATTTGTGAATAAAGCGGAATCACTCAGGTTAAATTTATGCTGAGGGTTATTTTTTACATTTAAATTGTTTATATCTATATAAAAAAGTGGATGATTTGTATCATCTAATAATCCAGTAAAGAGATTAAGACTCCGTGACAGGTAGATGTTAATCACAGGTTATCTCACGGCTTATTTGCCCCGGAGTGGCTGCCACTGTTATTGGTCTAAGAAAGGCAGCAATTATGAGGTGCTGAGAGTAGTGAAGAAAAGAATAAGTAGAAAACACAAGTACTAAACACTGAAATGAAATTTCTCTTGACTGCTGTGCAAATTGTGTGATAAGGTTCAGTTATATTGGATGTTTACCTTGTAACCACCAGATGTTAGACCGGCGTTTCTCTTGGCTAACACACACTTCATTCTGAGGAAGAATGACCTCTCAATCTCATACTCTGCAAGAGACAGGAAGCCATGAAGATTATATCTCAAGATCATCGATAGATTATTTGAATAATTATCATGTAGGCTAATGGTGAAGTCTGAACGTTAAATCACAAGGAACGTTAAATCTTTCTTTATCAGACAACTCCCCTTAGCTTTCTTTTCAATATCCATCATATGATGGGATTGAACTCTTTCTATTATTACAATAAAGGCTATTAATTTGATGTAATTAAAACTACATGTCATGCGCGGACTTACCCTGCAGAACATGGGTGTGATAAGGCTGGTGGACCGTTAATATGGCAGTCATCTCATCGTGATCCGCCGGATGTATGTATTCGAAGATGCTGTTCCCTGTTAATTCCACCTGCAACAAAGTTTAATATACAAACATATTGAGTATCTGTACAAAAACCTTATAAATTGTTGAGTAGATGTCCTGAGTGTTCAATTATCAACCACGCATGATATATACCTTTCAGGAATGTCTGGGGCTAAACTTTATAAGCATATGAACTATTAATAGTCTCTCACATCAGTTCAATTCTTTTACTCGTAAAATTGCTTCACAGGGTTGGTTATACTATTTTGTTTTATTATTTTCCTATTAACCTGTGAATGTTAACAGCAGAGGTTTGATTCTTACCTGAGACAAGCCGAGGTGGACTGATGCTGTTTCCGATATGTACATAATCTTGCCATCGGGGGCGACGACGAATATGAAGCCATCCAGAGTCTACAAATATAGGAGGAATACGGTACTGAGATATCAGAGGCAGAGTCCAGGGTGAACACTCTTTTGGTGACAGGTGACTGGATTTAAATAATCTAAACTTGTTTTATATATATTTTAAAATTTTACTTCACATGCATGTTTCCTTGCTAGATTAGAAGAGTGTCTGTGCATATCAGTTAGTATTTATCCTCATGTGGGCGATAATCAGGAGAAATCGACTAATCGTATGGGTTAGTTAATAGTGTTAGTAGAGAGTATGTTATATTCTTACCTGTAAAGATCTTACCTGTAAGAGATGGGCACCCAGTTCTTTGTCTCTGGGATTTGTGATTGTTGGCCTATGTCCCCACGCATCCCCCAGCCCTATAACAACATGACAAACATCTTAAATCATGTGACAAATACAATTCATATGAAATTATTAGCATGGCCTTATCCACACTAATGCTGTATTCTATGAAAAAAATATTTTTAAGGAGGTGAACGTTCTTTGAATTCTTGTGTCAGAAATGTTTAAAGAATTATTTGAAAGGTAGACTAGTACACATAGACATTTTAAAACTGACAATCTATCAAACTGAATTACTCATCCCCTTCCACATAAATAGGTCACTTTGACCTTATATTGTATTTATATATTGTATATATATATATATATATATATATATATATATATATATATATATATATATATATATATATATATATATATATATATATAAATATGAAGGTGATGAAGTGCCCAAGATAATGATGCAGATCCCACCAAATAGTATTAATCTAGATTCTGAAAGCTAATGGTAGACACGGATTAACATTTGCATTGGCTTGTCACAAAACCAACTGACAGAAAACAGATATAACACATGGTCTAAATATTGTAGGTAAAGAAGCTATGTTGTAGAAATTGGGATGAAGGTGTTTGCTGAATGTGAGGCAGAGACTGCATGTAGAGACAACCTCTGGTTAATCCGCCACACCTGCAAGTCTTGCCATAAACACAGTCCACATAGGAACATCAGAGAAAATATGTTTGTCTAACTGTAGACTCTGAATGTACATCACAGCAAGACGTTGGTGAGCAAACATGTGCCGGGGTATGCATTGTCTGACATCCACAAAACAGGCCTCCCTATGTATGTAGACATGGCCCTGTCAAGTATTTTGGACACATTGTGCTCAGGAGGAACAAGACCATTTTTGACATTTTTACCAGCTGCAAGAATAGGGCGCGATGAATGCTATGGCAAAATTTTAAGTGTACCCAGCTAGTATTGGGGAAGAGGATCAATATTTGGTTTATGTTACTGTGTGCGTGTTTAAGTGGAAATGTGTGAACCTGCTCCAAGCCTCCACTCTGGCCCCCGCCGGCTGACTACTACCGTCTCCCTCCCTCGGTCAGGCCCACAGACCCGCACCTGGGCTATATATTGGCGAGCTATTTGCCGTCATATACCCATCCCTCTGCTTTATATACAATACCTGGCAATCTAATGAGTTGTAAAATCGCAATTTTAACCATGATTACTCGTTGAACAAAAAATTTAAAGAAATATATAACAATTATGCTATGTTTTCTCAACATTCATAATTGTAAATATAATCTGATGGAAACTAAGAACAGATCTTATGCGGGCAGTTTTTGGCTTTAATAGAAATGTAAATAAATGCGACAGATGCAACTATTGCACTGCCTTTATATTGTGTATAGTACCGGGTTCTGTGCATTCTTATAAGATGCTGCTTCCCATATACTACAGACAAGATATATTGATGTCCTAATACAAGACTATCACCAGCCTTGTAAAGGGTTGGTATGTATGCCCTGTAATGTTGACAAACATATTTACCTAGGATTCATTGCCAACAGTAAAGAATATCAAATACTTTGGTGACTGTAGTGAGTATGATAACACTGAATCATGGACGATTTGCTCCCCATCCAGGCAACATATTAAATGTGTATGGCTACCCCCTGCCTGCCTGGCTTAAGTTATGCCTACCAACGTGTGCCCATGGGCAGGAAAGCACAACTCATCATTAGTGTCTTACTTTCACACCGACACTATTTACATGTGCAACACTCTCATATGATCACAAACAACTTTTTCTGTCTAATAGATGGCTACATATTGGTTTGATATACCCCATATCATGTAAATTGATGGAAAATGCTTTTAAAAAACTGTTTGTATGTGCTGCATTGCAAGGCAAGGCAAACTTGCTTCATCTTATTATATTGACCTATCAAACCATTATGCATCTTTGCAGTGGTCATTGGTGTGGCCACATTCTGCTCTATGGATCTTTGATCTTTGATTCAGCCAGTAACACATAAAGCTTTGCACACAAAGTCAGTGGGGTGACAATTAGGAATATTACAGGTTTCAATTAAGCATGAGATGTGAATATTTGATATAAATATAGTAACTTCCGAGTCAATATGTGGCCAAAGCAGAGCTATCGTCGAGCCTCAAGTGCATATTACCATATCCCGGCATATTTGGCTCTGTAGGACTCTATAGGGCACTGTAGGGGTCTGTAGGGCTCTATAAGGGTCTGTAGGGGTCTGTAGGGCTCTATAAGGGTCTGTAGGGGTCTGTAGGGGTCTGTAGGGCTCTATAAGGGTATGTAGGGGTCTGTACGGCTCTGTACGGCTCTATAAGGGTCTGTAGGGGTCTGTAGGGGTCTGTAGGGCTCTATGAAGGTGCCTCTGACTGAGGAAACAATGTGCCAAATCATATGCTATGATGCTTTGATGATACATTAAATAGCAACCTTATTTTGCTCTTCTAATGATTCAAATGGCGATGCATAAATACCAAAAATGTGGCACTGTTCTCCATCAGGGATACCCCTACTGGGGCCTCTTGCATTGAGGTGTCGATGTTTACTGTTCTCCATCAGGGATACCCCTACTGGGGCCTCTTGCATTGAGGTGTCGATGTTTGTGAGACAATATTTAGGGTGTGAGACAAGGTGGTATGATGGATGGGGCGTTGCTATCACTTCTCCACAGGTGCCTTCACTGCAGATACTCCAGTAGTCTGAATTCACTCTACAAACCAATACCACAAAGTCACTGCAGCCTGTCTCTGCAAGTCTGAGAGTCCCACCGTCTCTAATGCACACAAATCACACAATCAACCAATTCTTGGTTCAGCTTTTCCTCAAATATTTGACAGTTTGCCGATTTAGCGACAGCTTGAACCTCTGTGGTGGAATCGCATGACGTTTAGATGATATAGCCAAAACAATAAGCACAACCCACAGACTATGATTGGCCCCCAGTAAGCCCTGGTGTGAAAACAATTTCCTCAATTTAAAAATGATCAAAGGAAATATGAAATTTGTGATAATGTCACGTGTTCACACAAATCTTTATCTGAATCCATTGATTGGTGAGAATGATTTAATGTTGATTTTGTTAACATTATCACATATTGAAAATATAATTTATCTTTTATCTATATTCATTGAATAAAAATTGAATAAAGTCACAATCAAGTTTAATTTGAAAACATTTGGTGGACAAATGTTCTGAAAATGTTGAATTCTAAGCTATTTTATTATTGTTTGCCATTTATGTCGAGATTTAACCGGAAGCACTTGCTTGGGGTTTTGGTCGGCAAAGTTCGGGTGTGGCTTGTAAATCGAGAACGAGGCTAGGGCGGCGTAAAGCAAACGTTAACCAGCACACAGGGCCTCAAAACGTGCCAGACTTTGTGTAAAATGCTACTGGATTACATGCTGGAATAGACACAAAGTGTAAACAATATCCCTTGCCAATGGTTTCCATCGACTGCTGAAGTGCTGCTCTGGAGTAGCAGGGAATATAAAGCGCGCCAAAATTAATGATGCTACAATTATGATTACATTTCATATCCTTGTCTATCCGTATAATCCAAGCACAGTGAAGCGATGCATTTGTGCCCAAATATGAATATCACACAATAATACTTTATTCTAATGCCACACAATAAAGCTGTATCTAGATATCATGCGATAACAGCATATCTGAACACCACGCGATAACAGCATATCTGAACATCACGCGATAACGGACATTTAAACATTAAACAATAACAGATTTTTTTTTCTTAAATCGCAACTATAATGTAAATTCAATTTTTTAGATGAAATACCAACCATTCATTTCATGGCTCGATATTACACAATAAGATATCTTTGAATAGAGTTAGCAATAGGAATACATATTTTCATAAAGTATTAATTTGTATCTGATGATATTTTGTCTTGCGTCTAAAAGGTCATTACAATGTCTTATATGATATTGCCAGACAATAAACTGATCTGAACTATGTCAACACAATATAAATCTATGGATGTCGTCAAGTTGGCAGTATTAGCAGACTTCTCCCTTAAATCAAGTGTCTTTTTCTAAAATCAACTAATTAAGACATACCATGTAAATCTTTTAACAGGCAACATAATTGTGACAATGCTCTTGAGAGCGATAATTGATGTATTCTTGACCTGATGTGATCAGGCTGTGGTTTGTCTGTCTGCACAATAGATGAGCTGAGCCTCTGACTTGGGCGATAATACCCCGCTGATCATTACTCAATGGTCCTATTCGATTAATATCCCCCGGACGCCTTCAGTAATTAATACATCTGCTTTGCCCCGAGCGCTTCCGAAAAACCCACAAAATCATTTTGCTACTTAACTGTGACAGCCGCCTGATCATTATGGACAAATGAGAGAATAAGAATTGTTATCCTTTCAGCGTGATTGCTGGATACATCGGGGGCGAGCCTGGGGTGGGGTAGCGGGAGAGTGGGTGGTGCCGGAACACAGGGGGTAATATGGGGTATGGGGGTAAGGTGAGAAAAGAGGGTGTGTCACTCTTCAGCGTGAATGTGTGAGGTCACATTAAGGAGAGACGGGGTAGTATTATGACGTTATTATCATGTGATGCGAAACATAATAGTGATGTTCTGATGAATGGGCAAACAAATCTAACGTATAATTATATCGATTCATCGTGTATGTTATTCATATTGAATGTAGAATATGATTAAAATGCTGAAACAAAAATTCTACGTTAGAAAACGTTGGTAAAGCATTCTGTCCAGTTTCCTAGCATCTTTCATTCAGCAATATCTATCCAGGATATTCTAGAATATTTGATTCAAATTAATTTTCCATCTCCAAGTAGCTCCACACATTGATATTTCACTTCTTGAATGCGTTATTCAGCGATTGTGATTCCAAGGAGAGGTGTCATGTCTTGTCAATTACACTGCATTGTGGGTAAATGTCCATGTAGATTGGATGTCTCGCCACTTGAGAACCATTGACGAGAAAATGCGAGATCTTTTGCAAATCCCAGGCTTGGATAATCGATGTCATCAAATCTGACTGATTCTTTCTCAGTTCTAAGTTGTAATCTAGCGTATCGTTCAAAAAGTAGGTCAGGTATTGGCATTGAGACAACAATAAGAATAATATGCTTGCTTTCTCAATAAATATATTTCAACCGGTATCTAGTGTCTGTATACCTAGAGTCTATAATCAGCTAACTTAGAATGTGACACGTTTGGTGTTAAACAGTTGGAAATATATGTAAGCAAGGATCTGGGCTTTCAAAGTGAGCAAGGGAAGAAATCGCTGTGGTGATACACACATATGCCGTGCTTCAGAGGCCTCCCTGCTAAATTCACGGGGTGGGTGTCGTTTTGAGAACAACTTTTGTCCCTTATATCTAAGGTGATATTCAGGACGAGTTGAAGATTGAATGAGCTCAATAAGTTTTCTTTCCAAGATTTAGATTTTTTTCTGGTTCAAAGATTAATTTCTCAGAAGTTTATTTCAGATCCTTTATTTCATATTTCATATATGGTTATATGGCTCATGGTTGTGTTTCTGTGTATAATCAGCCCATCCTTGTCCACTCCAGACTTTATTGTACAGCAATCTAAGGGCCTTGGAACATGACACTGGCCCTGACACACAAACTATGCAAACATTCCGGCGACTGGTCCACGCAGGCTAGGCCTGGAAGCCTGTAACAATGGCACCAGCCTGCGTACCAGCCTGCGTACCAGCCTGCGTACCAGCCTCATAGTCTACTTCACTTAATTCTCATATCATCACAAAATTATATCATCCACAAGTTCCACATTTTGAAGATATCTTTACATCCTTCACACCCATGCTCATAGCATTAAGACGTTTTCATTGAATAAAGCGGATTTGATAAAGATTTGATGAGGAAACTAAGACACAAAACATAGCTGTTTGACACAAAATATAGCTGTTTAACATTCAAATGTCTTTTTAAAATGTATTTTGCTTATTCCTTGAATGCTTTTATTTTGGAGAAAACTAGTGCACAATGATACAGTGGTTAGCTGGATATGAGTTTGGCGCAGACGGAGGCCGGGAGTGACTCAGTCGATAGTTGTGTACCCAGCCCATCCAGAGGTCCTCCAGCAGCTACACTCTGAGTCTTGTCAACTTAATGGAGGACTCTTTTGCCCTGTGGATAATTTACAATGATCATGTTATTCATGGTGTAATTCACATGAATAACACTCCGTAAGATTATTGTAGACAATCTCAATGTGGCTTCTCTGACACTGTCAATCAAACACAAACCAAAACGAGGCTGAGCCTAACATTGCATTCTGGGTCCATTAGACCTCGTCGCTAATTTGCTGATTTTTAAACCTCGGTTATAAATGATAACTGTAATATCAGACCAATTACAGACTGCTAATTGGTGGTGAGCTTTGAAAATCTTGCACAAATACAAATCTCGATCAAACTGTCTAAAAGTTTGACATTTGCTATTCTAGAGAGAAAAAAATGGTTATAGAAAGTGATGTTGGGGCGGGTGATGAGATCAGTGTTCTGAGCACGACCCTTATGTAGTTTTCACAAATAGACCCCCGCATTGCCTGCAATAATCTTCACGCAGATATTGATACCATCCACCATGTTTGACCAGCGTGTTCTGAAAGTTTAATATTAATTCAAATATTAAAAATTAAAGGGGCTACAGTTTGTTGTCTGATATAGAATCGGGACACAGACACCGCTCTTACATCATATTCTATGAATTTGCAATTTATATGCGTAACAAAACCTATGATTTAGCCTAGCGCGACTACTTGCGAGATATAAACATTGGGATGAGTGATAATGGATGAATGTATGAAGTTACAAAATGCAAATGGCGTCTGTGGGAGTGTGTTTGGTCTACAACCAGGTGTGGACACTATGCAAATAGCCAAAAGTCTATCCCTGATGTGTAGTTTATACCTAAATTATATAGTTAAACTATACTGGAGATTTCAGAACCTATTTCAGAACTCCGTTAATCATCGTAACTGTACATTGGAAGTGCACTTTATTTTAATAAATTTATTTGGAACATTCTAGTGATGAAAACGAGACATTGAAATGAAAAGTAATATCGAGTTTATCTTGCAGTCGTCAAGACCTCTGCACAAAACAAATATCAAAACCAATTCTTTAGATGTTCTTGAGACGCGTTTAGGATTATGCATTATTTATTTATTCATTCTATGGATGTTTAATATTTCTTTCAATAAAAAAGGGAAGTATAGGTCTAAATGTTAAATATATTTTTTGATTGTCATCCAATTGTTGATAATCAACACAAGCTTGTATGTGGACGTACCTCGCTGTTTATAACATGTACTGATAAAAATGTAGACCTTTTACATATACTAAATAGGGAAGACAAACACATGTAGACACCCAGAAATAAATGACAACCAGAAATAAGTGACAACCAGAAATAAGTGACAACCAGAAATAAGTGACAATAGAAATAAGTGACAACCAGAAATAAGTGACAACCAGAAAGAGGTGACAACCAGAAAGAGGTGACAACCAGAAAGAGGTGACAACCAGAAAGAGGTGACAACCAGAAAGAGGTGACAATTAGAAAGAGGCAAAAACCAGAAAGAGGTGACAACCAGAAAGAGGCAAAAACTAGAAAGAGGTGACAACCAGAAAGAGGCAAAAACCAGAAAGAGGTGACAACCAGAAAGAGGCAAAAACCAGAAAGAGGTGACAACCAGAAAGAGGCAAAAACCAGAAAGAGGTGACAATTAGAAAGAGGTAAAAACAGAAATAAGTGATAACGAGAAAAATATCAGGAATAAAATGGCGTTTCTGATACTTATAAATCCCTACCTATTACTGGATCTCTCAATAACAAAATTCATGTAACAAATCCTTATGTTAGTTTCAAAATTGCAATATATCTAAGACTATAGTTGTACCTTGCATGTGGCCACAAACCAAGGGAATCACAGCTTTATATCTGCCATTTGTCAAAATATTTGGAAACAAATTGGAGCAAGTGATGTGTACATGACAACCTGGGCAAATATGGCCATTTACACACTGTGTGGTGGGTCTGCAGTGAGAGGTGTGCAGTGAGAGGTCTGCATTGAGTGGTATCATCCGCTTATTTTAAACATCACAATTACAAAAGAAGCACATTTTCAACAGGAGTTTCCACAGCTTCAGTGTTTAATTTTGTCAATTTGTTTTGAATTGGTATTTCAGGGCAAATAGATTTGGCTTGAAAGTATATATAGTTGTTCTGGAAGGATGCAGTGAAATATGGTTGATTGACAAAGAAGATGTGCAAAAGGAGACAACCCAAAATAAACACTAATAATGGAACATAAAGAGAGAAGGAATGCAGAAGGTTAAGGTCTCTGTGTGTTATGGACAAGCCTTGGTTAGGAAAGGGTTAAACACAAGAATGGGGTGTGAACTGGACAACAAGGGTATGTCAATAAGGGGGGAATAGGAGAAAGGAAATGTTAAGATGCAACAATAAGTGTGAACTGTGAAAAGTACCAAAAACATACATACATACATATATATATATATATATATATATATATATATATATATATATATATATATATATATATATATTTATTATTGTATGGTACTACAGTGTTCAATAGATAGCAGTTAATTTCCTTGTCTCGATGCGAAGTTAGCTGTGATGAAAAGATAGAATAAAAGGTTATAATAACACGGCAAGTTGCAGATTACATAGAGCGGCCAGAGAGACATAAGAACTATATAATTTGCTCTGTGCGTGGTGTATTCAGTACATTGACTTTGTATTGAATGAATAGTGAATGGTCAAAGATACGTCAGGTTGCTGACCTACAAGTGGGTACTGTGCTGCTGTAATATTTGCTGAAAGATGATATGGTTGACCGCATTGTCTCTATCTCAGTATTGGCCTGGCCTGCAGTCCTGGTCAGTCCAGTCCAGGTCAGGTCAGTCCAGGTCGTTCCAGTCCAGTCCAGATCTGTCCACTGCAATTTTTTCCATTTCAGTCCACTCCATATCAGTCCACTCCATTTCAGTCCACTCCATATCAGTCCACTCCATATCAGTCCACTCCATATCAGTCCATGTCAGGTAGTCCAGGTCAAGTCAGTTCAGTCAGGTCAGGTCAGTTCAGTTCAGGTCAGGTCAGATCAGTCAGGTCCAGTATGCACTGAAGGCTGGTCCTCTGTTCGATTGACTCCAGACTTATGTGATCAATGTTTCAGACAGAATTCCCTCTCACTGATCTTACACAAATGCTGATAATAAAAAGAATGTGGTAGAATACCGATCATGGCTGTGTCATTCCCCAATATCAGATATTACTCAAACTATTGTATTCTGTGTAAGTGCTTGTAACGCTAACAGTATCGTTCTATTCATGATAATGGTGGAGTGAATCTAGTGTTGGGGAGGGAATAGAGGGAGCAGCCATTGATTCGCCACGCTGGTCAGGTAGGGGATAATACAATGGTACTTGGTGGGGAGAGCCTGTTTAGCTTCCCTCAAGGATCTAATTTGTGTCTCACTGGAATGTACATCAGGGTTAAATAAAGCATAGAGAGAATGCTGCATATCTTACATCAGATATGGCCGGCTATAAGAAGCAGCAGAGGTGATCAAGGGGAGCTAACTGGCAAGGCACTGTCTTATCCATATAGATAAAACATATTGCTGATCAGTGTAACCATGTCTTATCCCTGTCTTATCGATGTAGCTCTCCAGAAGGAGAATTAGTGGACAAGTGGTAGCATTACCGGACCGGCTGGCACGCTATCGCTCCAGTCAATACCCGCCATTTACAGAGCTGCAAACGGTTTTTTTGTGTGTGTTTGCTGAAGCCCAGTATATCGACCGATTGACAAGTGTACTGGTCAATTGTGAAACCCTTCTGTTTGCTAACACACATTCGTGGCCTGGGCTGTGACTCTGCCACTTGGTAGAACAATTTTCAATATAAAGTATTGACTGATTGATGTGCTACTGTCAGCTAACTGATGGCCATCAGTGTATTGTCTACACTTTGGGCGCTATGGGCTGATATAGAGACGGCCATCAGTGTATTGTCTACACTGTGGGCGCTATGGGCTGATATAGAGACGGCCATCAGTGTATTGTCTACACTTTGGGCGCTATGGGCTGATATAGAGACGGCCATCAGTGTATTGTCTACACTTTGGGCGCTATGGGCTGATATAGAGACGGCCATCAGTGTATTGTCTACACTGTGGACGCTATGGGCTGATATAGAGACGGCCATCAGTGTATTGTCTACACTGCGGGCGCTATGGGCTGATATAGAGACGGCCATCAGTGTATTGTCTACACTGCGGGCGCTATGGGCTGATATAGAGACGGCCATCAGTGTATTGTCTACACTGTGGGCGCTATGGGCTGATATAGAGACGGCCATCACTGTATTGTCTACACTGTGGGCGCTATGGGCTGATATAGAGACGGCCACCAGTGTATTGTCTACACTCCGGGCGCTATGGGCTGATATAGAGACGGCCATCAGTGTATTGTCTACACTGTGGGCGCTATGGGCTGATATAGAGACGGCCATCAGTGTATTGTCTACACTGTGGGCGCTATGGGCTGATATAGAGACGGCCATCAGTGTATTGTCTACACTGTGGGCGCTATGGGCTGATATAGAGACGGCCATCAGTGTATTGTCTACACTGTGGGCGCTATGGGCTGATATAGAGACGGCCATCAGTGTATTGTCTACACTGCGGGCGCTATGGGCTGATATAGAGACGGCCATCAGTGTATTGTCTACACTGCGGGCGCTATGGGCTGATATAGAGACGGCCATCAGTGTATTGTCTACACTGCGGGCGCTATGGGCTGATATAGAGACGGCCATCAGTGTATTGTCTACACTGCGGGCGCTATGGGCTGATATAGAGACGGCCATCAGTGTATTGTCTACACTGCGGGCGCTATGGGCTGATATAGAGACGGCCATCAGTGTATTGTCTACACTGCGGGCGCTATGGGCTGATATAGAGACGGCCATCAGTGTATTGTCTACACTGTGGGCGATATGGGCTGATATAGAGACGGCTGCCTTCGTAACTGACCATCACTCCTCGGTAGTCTCATCATTCACATTCCTATCATCGGCAGTGACATGGGCAGATATATCTGAAGTCTGTGTGCCTTGATATTCAATTGTTTTACTCATTGTTCAACATTCCAAAGGTTCTATTCTGTCTCCCTAATCCCTACACGTCCTCTCTGGGTTCAAAGGGTCACCTGTGTCATGAGGTAATTCGTAAGAGTTCTGACTAATTATACTGAAAATAAAACAGCACTGTTATAAAACATGACATTGATAAACATGCAGAGTGGATCATTTCTTTAGAATATATGATTTGATGATAGATTCTCTGTCAGCTAATTGTGATAGACAGATTCCTGTACACGGTTCTTGATATAACTGGATATATGGGTGCAGGTGTTGGTTCTGGTGTGAGCTAGGCTGTGTTTGTCTGGTCGTGATTATTACCTCTTCACACGTCTTATACCACCCAACTTAAACACTCCAACTGCCATAGCATATATCGAACCTTTCAATTCATGATAATAGGCGCATTTAACCAATTGTTTTTCTTATTAAACAAGGCAAAGATGGCCATTTTATCTCTCAGTAGAATTCCAAAAGAAGCACATCACAGAAAGCCCAATATCTAAATAAGTATCTGTTGTGGCTTTGTTAGGGTTAATACATGTTTGTTATTCAGATGAGATCTATTTCCGGGTTAACTTCTCAAATACGGTTTGTGGAATATTAAACATGTTCCAGAGAATGGTTCAGGCAGATCTGTAACCATAAATAGTTCATCTGATATGGACAAGCGGATTTTTTATGGTTGTGTATATATGTATCAGGATGTTTTATACATTAGGTTGCCTTGCAAACAAAGTTCTTGGGATTCTGTATTCTTCCAACATTTTTGATTTTTCTTTTCAAAATATTAAACTTTTCACAACAACATCTTATTAGTATCCTACTTTCACTTATTTCAGATTTGATTTTATGATTAACATGCATGGAACAAGAAAGGTCACAGAATGAAAGGGTCTTAATACAGGTGGATGGCAATACACTCCATTGCAGCACTATACTGAACAAATCATACCATAATTTGATATATATGGTAATTTGTAAATTATTGTCCTGGTGGATCATATAGATTATTCCAAAGATGTGCTTCATTATCATTAAGAATGATATACATTCTTTGTTGTTATGCACTAAAACCTACCAATGATTTAGTTATGGCGGATGGTTATTCAAAATTCTCAGTTTCATTTTCACTGTGACCCTCTATATTCAGGCATTTGACTGTAACACAATATTACATCCCGTTGACGTTTCCTAATTCTTATTTCCCATAATTTTACTGAAGCAGTTTTACTCCCTCTTCAATTAATCATTAATTTAAGCCGGTTGGTGAATTTCAGGAGTACTTTAGATCATTAGACAAAGCAGGAGGAAAGCGGGAGTCGGTGCAAAGCTCTAATGTCGATCCTCACCCCAGACTCAGGAGACGCTCAGCTCTCTGCTGACGGTACAACATATTTACTATCAGATCTAACTTAAAGTGGATTCAGTCTTACAATGCGGTCAAAGGCTAAAATATTTCCTTTTCAGACACTTACAATTGGTATTTTGTGCTCTCCCTTTTGACGCGGATACAAAGCGGCAAAACGTGAATCCACGAGACATTATTGAGATCATTATGGCCGTCATGTGGGTGGGTACCAGTCAAAGACGACACAGTTGGCTTTTTTGTGAAGATTTTCAACAGCGCCATTTTGAGTTGTGGACTAGCTAGCCGATGTTTGCGTACATCCATTGACCTGGGTTTCCTTCAATGCCTTCTAAAAGGCTATCGCTTTCAAAATACTTGCCGTATTTGGTCAGCTAGAGAAATTTGTCCCATCAATGGCGAAACTTCAATGGCAATGAGGTTGGTGTTAGAATGGAACGGTGGCTTGGGAAACACACAAAGAATTCTGTCCCCCTTCCTGAAGTACACACATTCAAAGAAGGAAGAGAGCAAGAGGTTTCTGGGATATAAAATAAGATAATCCGTCTGTTAAAAAAATGCCTCTTTTCAAGTAAAAAAAAGAAGCATGTTCCATTATTTGTGAAAGTTGTCAAGTTTTAGAAACTGATGTTGCAGATAACTGGTATCTCGGTACCCAAATCAGAAATAATCAATTTTATCATTTTAATCAAAGTGCTTTTTCATCAACAAGATATGATCACTTCTGTTCCTGAATGAAAGTGTTTAATCTATCAAGCTTATTCGTCTGAAAGCATTCTGTTTATTAATTTGCTCTCATGTTTGTTACAGCTCTACCATGCAGCTTTGAAGAAAGAAAAGCAAAATGGCGCAGACAAATAAACACCTGGATGATATTAGAATAACAGAGTGGCATTCATTCTCAGAGACAAAACTAACATGAAAGACCAGAGTTTGGCCAATCGGCACGTTTCACTGGCAGGGAACGTCAGCCCTTTCCTGCATGTTTTTCAAGGCGTTTGGATCATAGAGTGAGAATTTGGAGAGGCTTTCTTGTGAAGTTTGACCTCCGCTGTCCGCCTTTCCTATTCCTCCTCATTGTACTTGCGCAACTGCCTTTTCAGGTTAGCCTCGTTAATTTAGCGAACCAGTCAAAAACCTTCTCATCTTGGTGATTTATATACCCTTCAGAAATAATTTTCCTAATTACATTGGAGCATTAATTCAGGAGGAGTTTCTTTTATCTGGTGAACACTTTGTGGCGAGAGTTCTCAGTCTCTCCCCAAGTCTACCATCAATGAACTTACTGCTGTAAATTTTACTTAACGATGGGAAGAGAGATGGAGCTAAACTCGCGGCCAATTTGCCACTCACGTGCGGAGCAGGGGGTTATCACCGTGGTGATTTGTTAGGACTGTTCGGTCTCATTCATGCATTGTGGGGGGTAAACAGGGACCTATAGAGGCTATAGATTGGAGGTAGGGTGATATATTGGTTGTGCCAGTATGTAGCTTTGTGATAGCACCATAAGCTGTGGTAAAATCTTTGATCACCCTTGTGCCATTGTGCTTATTGGGACAACAAGTGATTTGCTGCCACAGCCATTGCACAGAGCTTATCCCCGGGTCCAGAGGAGGATGCACGTCCCTCAGATATTAATTACTCATTATCTGTATAATTACGCTTCTGTACAGGGCGAGAGCGGGACCTGAGCGGGGCCGGATCGTGCCTAAGGTTGGGGTAGGCAGGCAGGGCGGCCATGTTGCTCCCTCTTCAGTCTCATGTCCCCAAACTCTCCACCACAAGGGCCTTCTTGCCGCTCCTTATATGTGCACAAGTGACGCACCAATATATTTGTCTGAGAATTAGCAGCCGTGTTGGATGGGAGGGTGCAATCTGAGGAAGCAATGATTGTGATAGCTTCAACAACTTTTGGATGACCCTCGACACTTAGACTAACAAAGGTCTTCCAATGGCTCAACTTTTGACGCCTTGTATCCTTCCGCGCCCCTTCACACCATTCTTTTTTCTTCATCCGCACTATTTTGGACTTTCTATATTGTGCTGTCCATTAGATTTGAAATAACCACACAAGAAAGAGGTTGCTAAGGGCCCAAGATGTTATATTTGTTTTCTTGCCTCGGCGTCTGTTACAGGCAGGAGGAACAATTGGTCAATATCTCCAGCAAAAGACAATGACAAACAAAATGACAACCACTCAAACAAGGGAACAGACAGGTTGACGTTGATATACAGAATTAGCTCAATCAGCTGTCTTTAAATGACATATTCGCAACTCCTATGTAAACTCTTCAAAGTATCCAAGCCCTAACGCTTTCAATAAAAAGAGTTTATGTAATGTATAAGCCCACGCCACAGCTGACGACTCTCATGAAATCGCCCAACTCCACCAAGAAACCCAACCCGCCAAATCCAAATTGCGCCAAGACAGGTCTTATTGTTTTGGGCAAATAAGTTAGTGGGAAGCTCCAATATGCGGTTGTGATCACTAAATAAGCTGGGCGCTGTGGAGTCTAAATACAGCTGTTTCTAGCAGGGAGAAAGCTCTCATTTTCCGCAACAAAATCCAGCAATGTTTACTCCAATCAAAACTATACTCGGGCGTCAGTGGCGTTATGGGAGAATAAAAGAAGCCTAAGAGAGTCGCTCCCATCCGATTCCTGTCGAACTAATTAATGGTATTATGATTGAAACGACAACTTCATTATTTCAATAGGCCCATTATTCTAGACTATGAATTAAAAAGACACTGCCCACATGTTGTTCATTGCAAGTTGCCATCTTGACAGCGGAGATGACTGATGATGCTGGTGAGGGGAAAGCGTGGAAACCATCAGAGAATGATGACAACCTGATGCGCCTCTCAGCACCATAGCCTCCCCTAAACGTGGCTATCTCGTGGCTCGGCTTCCAGCACGTTTATTTATCTGTTTCTAGAGACTGCAAGAAAGTGACAAATATTGCAGCAGTGAGGAGATTGGACTCTTCTGGATCAAAGGCGAGAAACAATGCGTAGTATGCGATAGATATCTGCGTATTTGTTATCTTGTGATGGTCTGGGTTGCGCATTACGTCACTGAGTGGCGTGTTTTATGAGAATTACCTTCCCAAAATAAATAATTCTCTTTCATCCAGTATCTAAATGTGTGATGCCGAACATTCAACTCCACCTTTGTCTTTCTCAAAAAGAAATAGAAATTAAGAAAATGTAATGATGAAAGTGATTCATGTATTTTCTGTTCAGTAAAAGTGTGTATCAATAAAAGTTTTGAAGGCTGTTATGACCATTTCAATAATCTCCACGTTATTCGCGTAAACCTGGCAGCGTATGTGTATATGAAGGCACGTGGAGTGTGCATATTACATATGGCACTTTGATTTACTGGCCACTGCCGCCGCTGTCAGATCGGGTAGCTACAAAGACGGAACTGAGGCTTTGTACAGCCGGAGTTTATTTGATCAGTGCATCGGCTACTTATCTGGAGAGGTGTAAATAACACCTCTGTAGATTGGCCTGTCATTTGCAGAGTCTCTGAGGTGTGAGGTCTCCTGCTATGCATGAACGCCGCATTCCGTGTTGACCTTTTAGTGTGATAGTAAAGTCTATCTTTTTGAATGGCAAAGTGCAATTTTAAAACTGTAAATAATCTGCATTCTCCATTTCACTACTTCGCCATAATTGTCTACTTTTTATTATCATTTCACAATCTTTCTCGTGAACTGTTGTGTAAAATTGAACTATATTGGGCAAGTCACGTGTCGCAAGTCGGCCTAGTTCGGCCTAGTTCGGCAAAGTTCGTGCCGATTTTGTAATTAGTGGCACATTTTGTCCTCCCATGAGTCCGTGCTCAGCCATGTACTCGCCTCGCTCTTGTGTTGACTTGCTGAAACGTGTTTTCTCCTCCAAAACATCGGATTTACTCTGTCCTCACCGCCACAACAGACGTGTTGATTTGTCATCATTCATTGATGATTGAGATATAAAGTTAACATTCATCCCAGCAGTAGTATCCCATTTGAATCATAAAAAACTGCAAAGCGCTGGGTTTGAGGTCATGATCATTTAGGCTCATATTAGAAATTGAAAAATGACCCCATATATCAGTTTAGCATCGTTTATCTCTCCCTGTAGCTACACAAAATATGAACCTTTTTTTAAATGCCCTATATATACTCTAATCGATATCATCATCCCCGCTATGATATACAATATAAAACACGCTTAAAATCCTACAATTCTTCCTATCTTCGTATTGAAACTTTGAATCAAATTCAAATGTGAATCCGTAACATTTTCGACGCAACATGTGATTTGCATCACTTTGTTTTATTTGCGTTAAAAACATCATCGCTTCAGATATTGTGGAGGCCGTGGGTGTTGTAAATGTATTTTTCAGTGAGGAATTGGACAAGGACGCCGTTTGTCACTCATGAGTGCTACCCGCCGCCGCCTTTACTCTGGGCAACGCTAGCCTCGTTACAGATGCTTTATCCGCCAGGGCTGTCAGTCTGGGCACCGCTCTGTCATCACCCACCAGTCCCATTACACCCCATACCTGGATAGGGCACCAGGCCAGACCCACTCATGCTTGTGTATTTTGTACTCCATTACATCATTTACATCTACGCCGATAAAAACATTTACCCTCCTATAAAATCAGATAAAACCATATTTCAATGTTTATGTAACCCCCATCTATCATTACTGGAGAAACACCAGGCATTTCTCAACGACAAAGAAACTGATTAGTTGAAAGAACAGAAGCAAAACTCTACAAGGAAACCATGACAAACAATTTGACAAAAATGTATGTTATTGATATGAGACGAAGCCAGGAGGGTCAGTTCACCACCCCACCTGTGGCACGGGCCTTCCCATAACAGAACCGCCTCACCAGTTATACGCTCAGCGCTACTTTGTGCAACCCGCCTACCACTGGATCCTGCATTTTCAATTAAGCCATTTTGACAGCACTGAAATTCTAGAAAGATTGATACGTTTTGAGAGCAAGTCAGTTCCTCTGATCTCTTCTAACTGTATCCTTAATATTCATTGCTACACAATTTAAGCAATGCATAAACTTGAGTAATTTCCCTTTCAAGGGAACATTAGAATACACTTAGCACTCCATTTATAACTTTGAACCTGGCTCATTTTGTATGTTGTCATTCATGTTGAAATTGACCCTAAAACACAAAAAAGGTCCATTGTGTGTGTAAATTTCAGATATGCACACCACTGGTTGTTATTCTATTGTATGTCACAAAGGTTGAAATATATTCCTCATTGTGATGTAATTTTGCCCAGTAGGGAAGCTGTAACGTGTTAATGACACACTGATCGACATACTGAGGGTCAAAATGGTCATGAAATATATGCCAGATGGGAAAGTTTGGTGTAGCAGGGGGATTCAATGAGATCAGAAATGGGCATGTTTGATTGGGGATAAACCATAATGGGAGACAGAAATGACCACATTGAACAATATTTGATATAACTGTGATCAGACCAATCATAATCCTTCCACTTGGGAGTCAATATTGGAATTACAGATACTACTGATACCTTCCAGTCACGTGATCATTCTAAAGTTAACCCTGGACAAAGACGTTCCCCACTGTGTGCACCAAAAAGTGAATGTCAAGCAATTGCTATATACATATATGTGTTTGGTAGTTAAGCTTATCAACGGAACCTTGTAAACTGGTGATGCAAATGCCAGGCAAAAGTAAATCTAATCTTAAAGCTTTCTCGCTGGGGAGGGGAGCATTACCTATATGCCAATGCACATTGATTGCTACTTTTCTCTCATCAATTAGTCTAATATCATGACACTGAATCAAATGCTATGAATGTTCACACACAATGCAGAGTTGTCAAGAAAGTGTCAGTTGTATTTCACCCATATTCGTCACTGAGGCTGGCACCATAGTGTTGAGCATCCAGAGAAAGAGAGAGAGAGAGAGAGAGAGAGAGAGGCGGGAGAGAGAGGAAGCAGCCCGGGGGCATTGTCTGATCACACCAAGCTGAAGCGATCATTTGCAGGAATAACAACTCAGCTTCTGCCTCGGGACCAGCACAAGGATATGTGCAAATGATGTGTCCGCTAATATCCGTGTCTGTGGGTGCGTCTGCAGGCGAGTATTGCAGCCATGCTGGCCCTGTATACAGGTGACAACTGTGACAGGCCCCTCTCATACACCTAGGTGCTATATACGGCTCCCAATCCCATATGTTGAGGGATTCTATAATATTACCACGCATTGGATGATAACCTTTTAATGTGTGCTTTATTAATCTCAAGATGTTTGGACCTTAATTGTTGTAGATTCAAGCATCAAGCTCCCACTTTGAATAAATGAGTTGTAAATTCATTTTCTTGCCTTGACTTCTCAAAGTGTAATTGCCATCATGTTTGGTTGAACTGCCATTCAAACTCTACATCACCAGCTGTTGTCACGTGGGAACTAGTAAATATTCTAAAACACTGTGTTGTGTTTTCACAATACAAAGAGATCATTATTTCTGGTGATAATCACAGGTCTGTGAGTACCCGTATGCGATACCAGCACAAGACGTGCATCTGCTCCCCGACTTCTTGGTATATTTTCCTTTAAGCAAACGAAAACCCATCTTAAAGGGTTGTTTCTAAGTTTCATGCAAATTATCGTGGATAGAGATCATCTATTTAAGTGGCAGATCTTTATGTTTTACAAGTGAGAAGCCAAGGCTGCATGAATATCATTAATTACAGAATCTGCAATATTTTCACACCAGGGAGGAGATCACAATGCGTCTCCATGCGGACATTCTACACAGGAATGCGCCAGGAATCGTGCTGGTGAATTTTAATGTGCCATGAAGTGTGAATATTTCACATGTTGGAGTGGAAAGTTGATCAGTTGGGTTGATTGGACTATTGGAACTTATAGATCATTAGTATATAGTTTGGTTCACGTGTTGCTGGCTGGCTCATTAGGACCGAGTCTCATTAGGACAAGAAGGGGGAGGAGGCTGCTACGCAGGCAGCTTGAGGTCTTGGGCATCTTAGGCCCTTCCTGCTGAGATTGTCTATGAAGGCAGGCCAGGTGGAGCTCCACCTGGCGCACGAACCTGTCTCAATTGGCTGTCCCTCCATTGGGGGTGAGCGATGCAAGAGCCACCCTCCCCCCAGGAATCTAATGTCCCTACCCCCAGAAATCCAATGTCCCTCCCACCAGGACTGTGTGTTTTACAACAAAGTGTAGACCAACCCACAAATATATTGGTTAATGAATATCTCATTTAGAAAGCACGATTGAAAGCAGACAAAGTCCAGGACCCATATTTTACCATCAGGATGGGCCACGCCCACCAATTGGGGCTGTATGGGCGGACGACACATCAAAAGTGACGTCCCATTAGCGAGTAAAGTCTGCACAAGATGGACAGAGAATACCGCTGACCACTGCCCAGGGTCAAACCCAATGCCAGGATGGAACGGATCCCGAGCCAACAAGATCAAAGAGCGACCATCTGCATGCGGCGAGGAGAAATCACAGGTGAGACATGCGGCCTACCAATGGCAAGAAGCCGTCAGATGACTGATAGAAACGCTGACTCTTTCCTTCCCACTTCGCAATCAAGCATTTAAGAATCCCGATGGATGGCAGCCCCGGATCAGCGGGCGAGGATCCCGAGTGGAAGAGAAGGTGTGATTAGCGAGAGAGGGGTTGATCACACCTGTGTGGGGAGATGTTTAGAGTTGTTTGATGCCTGCAGGTTCGGGATCCTAATTGCAGCACTGTTTCTTCTCTGCGTGCTTCTTGCCCGTCCTTCAGCCTCGGCCTCCGCCGCCGCATCACACAGCCCCGGGCGCCCACACCTCGTCATATCGCAGCTCACCATCAAAGTTTTCCCACCAATTTGTCTTGGACAACCTCCCCACAAATGACTCTCGCCGATGCGGCCAATTCTTGCCGCGTCCTCGCGTGAGTAACTTCATTTTCTTGGGCAGTCATTTGGGCCGTGCTTTCTCCTTGGTTACGGGGGAGAATGCGGCGGCAGACTGGTCCACATTACCCCGACCATCTGCTCCAATATCCACCAAAACCAAGAAACCACCGAGTATTTTATTAAATATCTCTCTCGCTGCGGTTCGGCAACCTGACTCGAGATTTGCAACCTTCAAAGCTATGTGAAGTTCTCGAACACAAAGGGTCACGCGAGGGTCACCTGACACTCAAACGAGACTTGGATTATGCAACTTAATTTCAGACATCGCCAAGGGTACCCAGACCAGGGTCTGGTCTCATCAAAACAAAACCAACCCCAGCATCAATATTTGACCACAGTATCCCTAACAAGAAAACGTGATCTCGCCACTCAACAAAGAAAGCCATAACTCTCCCATTTACACAGTAGTATATCACCAACTGGGGAACATTTTCAAAACAAATTTTCAATTAAAAGTAGGTTTTGTCATAAAGCCTATACAAACTGAGCCATAATAAATAGTCTATACCGCACACGTTGCCTATTTCTGTCTGCTATTAAAGAACGCTTTGCTTGATAACTGTTAGAAAAATGGCAAATCCAAGTTTCAATGTTTTCAACTTTTTCCTAGTAACCAATACATGAGCTGAAGGTGCAAAAGTAAACATTGGACAGTAATGCATGCTGGGAAGTGATCTGAGTGATACAAGAGGACGCACTTCACGAGACTCTTCAGTAGGCGAACAAAACTAACAACACCGCACACCATGGCCCGTCTGATTCACAGACCACGGCCTCCACACGCGGACAGGGCTGTATTGAGCCATTAACGACATTTCCTCTCAAGGGAATTTGGCTTTAAATGGACTAGTTGATATAAAAATGAAACATAAACTTTTTTCATTGAAGTGAATCTTATTTTAAAATGTTCATGTATGACTTCAGGTTATTTTCAGATCAAGATGTCAACATGTACTTCTTATCAATGTTGCCAAAATGGAGTAATTTGTTTTTGTTAATGAGTTCTTAAATTCATAGTGGCATCTTTGGCCAGAGGCAGCAAATAAAAATATGCGGAGTGCAGGCACGAGTCCATCTCGGTGAGCTTGCTGGAGATAAAGCACAGCTCTCTGATTATGAAGAATTCTCACATTTTGACAGTGTTATCATACTTGATGTGCCTATCTTCATTGACCTTTGGCAAATACTAGCAAACATATCTGGACCTCAGTAAAAACAGTATGAAAATTCATTTCCTAGTGATATTTAGGTAATGACAGTGCAGATGTGTGGGATCCCAGGCCAGGCTGGAGTTGCCGCCATCTTGCTATCCCATGAGGCCATTGTGCGTGGTGGATTGTGGGTAAATGGTGGAGAGCTCCATATTGTCTCCGTCATGTCCAATCCATGATCTAACCCACACAACCTATCCACTCAATGTTTGATAGCAATCTAAAGGGATTTGTATCTGACCGCCAATAACAGTGGCAACTCAATTGTATGATACCTCACGATTTGTGGTCAGAATTGCAATATTAACACGCAAGCTACTTTCTCATCTAGGCTATTTAGAATCAACAACTGCTACATTCTATATCACCGGATGTCGGCCCATTTTTTTAATGCGTACACCAGAAGTAAATCTTTCAACTGCCCATATTAATTACATCTTTAAAAATGTTGGATTTTTTTCTTATTTCCGGTGGCATGTGAGACTAACATCTTGCTGTATTGCTATGTGTGCATACACGTATTTACAGATTGGCAGGGTCAGCTGGAGGTATTCGCTTACCTGGACTGTCCCCCAAAGCCTTCAGCACACATACAAACCAGGGTTATCGCCTATATCAATGAAAGTCACCCTACTTCACGGATCTGGGGTGAACATCAAGCACCATCTTTGACAGGTGGATGTCAGATATTACTTCTCACAGTCAAATAATATGCTGTCAGACAACAGAGTGGGTCTAATCCTGCCCCCGGCCGCCTCCCTCACCTGCCATAACTGTCAACCCATCTGCCCTATCAAACACAGTCAACTCACCGCCCGGTAGTAATGCCAGGGATTCTAGCACCTATCAAATCATATGGAAAACCTCAAAATGATTCTTTATACATTTTACATTGACCACAAGCGCACAACGTTAACCTTATATACTGTCCGTTTTTGTATATGTAACCTGCCTTAATCAGATCTGAACAAACCTTTAATATAGACTTTTACTGTGTATTAAATGGGAATTATTTTCCTTAAATCTAATCATTACCACCTGTATACATTTTACTGTGAAGCAATCTGCATGCACCTTGTCATATCTATATTGCCTATAGCCAGAGTCTCAGCTATATATGATGATAACGTGGGTTAGAATATCGTGCAATATTGTGGACTATTGCGCGTTTTATTGCACGTTGCTTGCGCGTGAATTAAGCGTGGCAGAGAAGGTTAAGACTTGATCCTGAGTAGCTGCTCATCGCTCTGAGTGCTCTGATCATACAGGCTGACACGGAACTCATCACATCTTAATCTACTCACCTTCTCATCAACAATTCTTGAAATTGTTTTTACGCATGTTGATGCCTAAAACTGTCAAATTTAACACTAAATATTCAACCTTATAAGGAGGTAAATCAGTGTAAATAAGATACAAAAAAGGATCTATAAATATTGAAAAGTGTGAAGCAGTAGAAGGGTTAACGTGAGCAAGTTTCTGAGTAGGAGACAATATGTAGTTCTCTGAGTGAGCTGAGAGCTCCCTGCATGATCCGGTGGCTAAGCGCTTGTTAATCTGCGACTGGTGCCAGTGTCGGTATTACGCCAAATTACGCCCTCTGAAAACTGGAGGAGACGCTCTTCTTTATTGGCGGACCATTACGGTTGTGAATGGGCGGGTTGGCTGTACAAGAGGAGGAATTATAGCGATCTGAGAAGCAATGCGCCGCGCTGAGAGGCGCCTAGTCGAGGAGGGGCGGGACGCACAATATGCGACCGGCGATGGACTTGTTGCGCTCCCCGGGAAGTCCATACAAAAACATCAAGCCATTGTCAGAGCCTGGAACCCCACCAAACGAAGCTAATTCCGCCAACAAAACATTTGTAGTAGAAGCACTAATTACTCTGACACAATAAGTTTAGCTTAACCAGTTATGAAAGGAACAATAAGTGTACCAAAGAGTGTCTGCAGTGTAGCTCTATGAGACCCGCTGCCTTCGCCTATACCCAGCTACCGGCCGGCACAGCGCTAGGATTGCACAGCCTCGATAATCTTCAAAACTGTTAATTCAATATAAGAATAGATGAGAACAAAGTTGATTCTCCGGCTTTATCAAATAATGTTTTCTTTTATACTGTACCTATGTGACCTAGATCTAATCTGTTAATTTGCATTTGAAGATAGGCGTCCATGACACCATTGTGCGCGTACCAATCTGCGCGGCATCCTTTTCGCATACTCCCTTTTCGTGTGCGCTTACGACACATAAAGTAGTTCATAATCTTGTTTGCGAATTGAGATTAGGAGTCTTGATCAGAATGAAACATTAATTAGGGGTGTGAGTGTCAGTGGCGAGAACCACTGTCTGACTCTGACCGACACAAATCTGCTAAGCATTGCCATGAATCAGCTTTAACACATTGTTTATTTATCGTGCTCACTGTGCTGAAAATCGCTGCCTATTTCGCTCTTGGGCTGATTTTGAGATAATTACTCACTTTCTGGAAAACCAACTCTCCATTTTCTACATTAAACAATGTTCTGGGCTCGCACCTACAGATGTCTATTATATTTTAGTAGTGTAAGCTTTTGATATAACGTAGACTGGTGCAGAACCAAACAAATCATTCAATGTGGACTTAATATGGTTGCAGATACAAAATATGCAGGTAGGTGTTTGATTTGACACAGTTAATGTAAAATTTGGGTTATGTTGTCAAATCTAATACCATGGCGATCAATACGTGCGCCAATAATGCAGAGGCGAGGAATATGGATTCTGCCTCATATGAACATAACTCTTTCCTCTCCTAGTCTTATCAGCTTTGTTTTTTTGTGGGGAAATGATGTATATGTATGTATTTTTTATGATAAAATCGTCAGTTATTGTGATTTACTCTCGCCACATGCATCCACAATCAATAGTAATCAATCTCCCATCCAAAAAAACTACTTTGTAGGAATTTATGGAAACATTTTACAACTATCTGCTCTGCATTTTAAATAAAACTTTAATCCTTTATTTGACATGTTTTATTTGCTATGTCCTTATGCATTAGTCAGAGCTGATACTAATTAAAGGCTACACCAAATGCTGAGTCAAATTGGCCATGTTAATTGTACTATTTGTCAAACTATGGTAGACACTGATTTAGAAATATGTTTTACATGATATGTCCACATGTAAACACGATGATAAGAATGTAATGAGAACTGGAAAGGAATTTGCCACAGGAGGTCAACAGGTTCTGGGCGAGAACTGGGCGAGAACTGAGCACGGCAATCCATTTCATCATGACAAATGGGACCCGACTTCTCCCTCAGGTCAAACACAAGCTTCATCGGGGGATTGGGTTGCTGAGACCGGGCGGCAAATGTTCAACATTACACCACACATTGGCGTGAAAGTTCCTGGTCTTGTCACATCACCACAGAAACACGATGAAAATGTGGAAATTACTCAGTATTTTTTGTTTTAGTTTGTATCGGTATTCAAATTTCTGCGATAACCTTCACATTAGAAGTTTCTTCTCATATTTATCCTACCAGTGTCAAATAGCAACCAAAAAAAAAAAGAAAAAGAAAAAAGAAACATGATTAATTTGACGCATCACCTTAAAAGGGGCCTAATACCCGCCACACAATGCTGTCAAGCTTGCTCTTACAGTCAGAAATTATATGAGTATATCTTATATAAACAAATGATTATGAGTTAGATGAGACAAGCGGCTAAGGTGTGAAAGGTAAGGGTAGAGGTTCTAAGTGGAGGGTGAGATACGGTGGTATAATGAGAGTGTTGGTTGACGTTATGCCTCTCAGTAGGTGGTCTATAGCCACACTATGCCGGGCAAATGTCTTCAATTATGGAAGGTTTCTCCACCTCGACCCCTTCCCCATGTGGCGTGCTGGGAGATGTGAATATACCCGGCCCCGGTGCTCGCTAAAATCCCGGTATTTTCTAAAAAGAGGAGTTGTTCACTAAAGAGCAGTTTTTTTAAGCAGCCATGCATTTCACATTCTGCTCATAAGCGAAATATTTGTTTTCTCCTTAATTTTGTGACACTTTCACAAAAAGCGGAATAAAGTAAATCGATAAAATGTCGAATATTTTTGTTAAAGCCAGATATCTTATGGAGTGACATGGTCAGCCCCGCCCTGTATTCCATCCCTTACTATGTATAATACCTTAAATTGGTGGTATATGTGAAACTAGAAGGTGCTGGGGTAAAAACAAAGGTTAGGCACATTAGCCCTGAAACCGGAGATATAATGTAACAGTGTTCCTGAATCAGGTTACCTGCCCTTATGGTTTTGATATTACTTTACTGGTCAGGTGTCACTGGTTGACCTCAACTATTCACTAAATATGCTCCTAAATATATAAACAGTTTCTAACTCTCCTGGTATTTGTCAAATTAAAAAATATAGCATTTTTATATCACAAACAGGTGCCTGATTTTGTGCATAATGGTGTTTGATAAAAGTAGCAATCCTACTCTATTACTATGTTGACGTATATGTACATTCATCCCTCACCATCATCGATAAACCTATATATACAAAAAATAAATATTTGCTAATTTTAATAAAAAATATATAATGTTTTAGTGAGTACTGACCATCTGGGAACACGGCTCTCATCTTGAGATAGGAGGTGGTGAGACGGATGATGGAGGCCTTGTCCAGCTGGGAGGTAATGGCGGAAGGCAGAGGAAGCATCTTGGCCAGCTCGTAAAACTCCGCATTCTCCTTCTCCCGCCGCGTCCGGGCTGCGTTCTTCGACTTTTCTTTCATGATGGCAGCGTCTCCCGCCCTGTCAAAGCAGACGACAATTGTCAAAATGGAAGGAAATCACTCACATGTTCTCTACAGTTTTATGGATTAATCCACTAAGTAGCGTTCCTCGTGCTATAATTCTTCCTGCAAAGTAATGCTCTGTTTTTACACACGCTTATAAAGAACATGGGAAAATAATGTCGACAATCCTGTAAATAAGCGAATGAAAACAATTTGCTGTGACAACAAAGCAATAATGAAGTGATTGTGGAAATAAGTGGTAACAAATTGTTTGTATGTGTACCCTATTCATACGTTGATGGTTTGAGACAGCATGATACTAGCAGACTGCCGTGGCTATCCCCCTCCACGCTGTCCTGCTGGGCCGCATAAGGACCTCTATAAACATGAGTGTCCGAGTTTGGATTGCAAAATGATTTCTTTTCAACAATGTTTGTCGACCCTAATTCTGCTGTCAGTGGCCGTGCGGCCGAAGTCAAACAGCGGTGAGTGTTGTGTCTGGGTCGGCCGTCAATGGCTGTACTAAGGCTAGCCGCTCAGGGCCCTTTTGGTCTGATGGTCAGAGACGGTTTGCTGCCCACTTGTTTGAGGCCCTGTAGGGGGACTGATGGGGTTCTCACGGAGCCTGGGGTGTGGTTTGATGGGGCGACAGGGTCCCCGGGGCCGTATTCTCAGTTAGTGCCGCTACACGGGTTGGTAATCACAGTTGACAGCCGCTAGGGGTCACCTACAACTCCCCAGCCCACACGCAGCTGTCCAGCACAAAGTTTGCCTACTCTCCGTTTTACTTTTTACAGGTTTAAACCAACTGGTCTCTAGTTAAAAAAAGTGTTCTGCTTTCATTTGGATTTCCAATATATACCAAGCCTGTAGGTTCATGATTTTAACACCCTACACCATTTCTAACAGGCACCTTTGCCCCCCATGGAGCGCCAACTTGGAGTCTGACTTTGTCAACCAGTTCTCCATGGTGTCATTCTAACAACATTACCGTAAGGTCATTGAATTGATCAAACATGATTTAGGCAAGCCGCCAACTCACATTTAACATTTCAATACCACCTTTACGAGCCTTGAATTAAATTTACATCTTCTCGTAGCAGTCTTGTAATGTAGACCCCAATTCTTTTTTTCTCAAAGTGTATTTGTACTTGTATAAACTGTATACCAAGGATCGCACTAGCAGGCCTACACCTCCATAGCGCCCAGTTGTATGGATCCAGCAGACTGTATGGAGAAACACCCAGTCACAGATGTTAGCCTAGACTCACACCAATATTCTGCCATCAAATCAGCCTTCTGACCGAGCCAGACTGACACACTCTTTGACAGCAAAGGAGAGCAGTTTATCGCTTACCACTTGAAGCAAGTAACAAAGTGACACCAATAGTGATGCTGACGGTCTCTGCATCATGGCGCGCACGGATACCATTCCAAGTGTGCATTTCACTGCCGCTTGCGTCTGCCCCGTCCGCCCGGCAAGCTAGAGCGCTTAAAATGGAAATCGGCAGAATACATTGGCACTGTGAACTGAATTGATGAAATCAATCTTTTTTATGTATTGAGCAGATTTTTATAAAAGGCTCACGTCTAGCTGTGGTTATTGGGTACAAGTGAACACTTCGTTAGCACGGTTAGAGACACGGGATTTCGGATCTCCTTGAAAGGAACACTTCACACATAAACCTGACAAAAATCTCAACTTGGCGCTGGACGCAGGACGCTGTTCTCTAACTTGGTCGCCATTTACATGACATTTGGTGAATGTGACATAATGTGGTGTTTGTTTTTACAATTGAAAATCCAATTATTTTTCCCAATATCAACACAATAGTGTGAATGTGACTTGAATTATAATAACACTTGAAATAACAAAAAGGCTGAAAGTTTAATATCAAGTCAGTTTCTGTTGACTCCATTTCTTCCATTGATATTGAGAATAATAAAATGTTATTTTAGTACCCAGGAGGGTTGCGGAGTGCCTGAATGCATTTTACAGATTCCTATCTTAAAAAAGAAACAACTCCTGCCAAATAAATTAGGCATGAAAACTTGCATCATATTTTACTTGAATTGCTACCATTATTGTTATGTTTCACCAATAAATAAAATTTTGTTCAAAGTCCAATTTTCAAATTACTCATCAAGTGCACCATCCCTCACTTCACGGGATACTTGTATGGTTAGCGAGCCAAGGTTATCAAGAATTCTTTAAAAAATATTTGTACCACTCCTAAATTCTAAGAACAAAAATCCTGTCCACCATTATCAAATACAAGACACCTACCTCACACATGTGAAGAATGAGATGCATTTTCAAAGAAAAAACCCACTGATTTCTAGTAAAGCACCGGGAGAAAATCTAAGTCCATGTGGTACCCATCGGAGTGGCGGTACCTATCACCACGCAGGCTAAGTTATCACCATGCAGGCTAGGTTCCCACCACGCAGGCTAGGTTATCAAAGTAAAAGAATGAAGGTAACTCCATGCAGGAACGGTCCCGTAAAAAATAACAATGGAAGTTAAGAGAAACACCGAGAAACAGCGACCTGGTGCTTGTGAAGTCAGGAGCTGACTGACTGCATGACTCGGTGTGCTAATGCAGTTTGCAAGACTAATTGTCACAAAGTTGTGACAAACGTGATGTTTTGGAGGCAATGGAGGCCGGGAGAGTGTACATGTTCTGTGCCGATGTGTCTCCGTGCCGTGTAATTGTGCTATGTCGGAGTTAGCAATGCTGGGGCATAATGTTGGATAAACACTCGTGATAAGTCTGATCGCGCTATTGACACCGTGTGCCTTCTCCATGATACAGCGGCACGTCCCTCCAATCATCGGACCTGACCTGACTTCTCCGCCTAAAACTACATAATACTACAACAAGGCGATAGCAGTTTACCTTTCATGTTTATCGGTGCATGCTGCGAGGAATGCTGTCTTGTCACTGTGTGTCCCAGGATCTACTGTACCAAGCTCACAAACATCAGATCAAGATACAGAGTGCTTGCATTCATTGACCACGATCTTGGATGGCACACGTTTCAGAGTGTAGAGCGCGAGATGAGCGTTTCACATTGATGCATCACGTTTTAGGGTTGTGCCTGTGGACGAGTGAGATATGTACACCAAAGGCAAGAGCAGTTAATGAATTCAACATTATGAGCCGCCAGCTACATGATTAAACACGTAGTATCATAATGCTGCCTGATGGACGTGTCGGAGGCAAGGTGAAGACACCACACTGTCACAGGGCTCACCAATACAACACGCAACTAAACTCTCATTATCATAATACTATTCTCCGCCGCCTCATCCCATGCAGTGTACAGCCAACTTTGTGGTCAAACGCAAACTGACATATCTGACTACTGTCTGCTGGTCATGTTACTTATTCTCCTCACACACAACACTCAATAACTTAAGGTATCCCTTTGCTTTTTATTTTGACATATTTCTTTATGCTTCTTGGAGGCTGGATTTACCCAGAGGTGGCCCCCATCAAACATAGGGAGGTGTGAGGACAAATAGAATGCACGCGCTCAGAGACGCCCTCAATCAATCAAACCCGGTGGACAATGTAACGCGCCGTCTGATTGGAGGCTTCATCTGTGTCACTGGTTCGGATTGGCCGGTGAAAAATGTGGGCTTGTCGTCTGCGTTTTGATGAAAGCAGACGGTAAGTTGCTGTCACTTTGGTGGGAGGACGTCGCTCACCTTGCAACTTAAACTTCTGAATTACAACATGACTGTCAGTAGGAAAGGGATTTTATCTCAAATTGAAACCAACTCTCTCAGAGGACACTAAACTTGTAATACAAATCACAATATTTCTTTAATGTTCAATATATATTGCCCAAACCACAGTATATGCGACAGAGGAATGGCATAAAGTTCAAGATGGACTTCCATTGATTTAGGTCAGGGTGTGCAAATTTGTTAAGCCAAGAGACGTTTAGCAGTATCCTCTCACGGGAAGTGTATATATCAAGCCTGATATAGAGGTATACAAAGATCAATGCAAAGCACCAGAGTTTCTGCTGTGTATTGATTATGAGAGAGACACAGAGTGAAAAAATACCATTTTACATGTCTTGAACTTTTTTATTTTTTTTTAGAAAAAAGTGTTTGGTTTATAAAGCACTCAGACACCCATTGCAAAACAAGGCACAGGACACATTTAGCATGAGTTCAATGGCAATTACTGGCAAACATCAAGCCCATATAGAGATGTGTGCTCTTTTGACCAGACAAGGCATGTTGACTGTCAATCCAAGAGGTCCTTTGAGAAGTGAGGTTCTTGACAACTCCTTGTACCTCATAGACAACCATCGGTGGTTAAGATTGCTTCATTAGACAGATATAATTGAATAACAACCCTTCCCTGCTGATAAGCATCCGAGCGGGTTATAGAATATACACGGCGTGAAAACCATCAAAAGATCACTGTCTACTTAGTGCGTACAGTCGTACGTCCCTAAAAGCGAGATGGGTTGTCGGGAGCAAGTCAATTTCACGGCTGGTTTGTCTACCTGCATGGCGGCGTACCACTCACCTGGGCTGCGGCTTCCTTTGAAGTTCTCCCGACGGAGCTACTGTCATCTTCCAGCCGTCAATACACCCACTTATCCCATACAATAAAGTTGGTAAAGCAATGCTCATAAACTTTCAGATTATTTCATATCCAAATGGCATTGTGATATTAGTATCCCGTGATAGCCATTATCCGTGGATGATTCCGAAGACGGGGTATCCCAGTGTCATGTCTGTCGTCAGAGGCGCCGGTCTGTCTGGTAAGACCGGCCAGAAGAGCTCCCCCAAGGTTCAACCTTAACTCCAAAGGTAGCCCCTTAATGACTCTACCGATAACAATCTCTGTATTAGCCAGTCAAACAAAGACTATTGGTCCTCACCGTGTTCTTATCAGGGCCCCATCTAGTTATATTTGGCTATACTATCACACCAATTGCTCTCTGTCTAAATATATTTTGACACCTGCAATAGTAGATAAACTAATCATAAAATGTGCGGTGTGATCCTCTGTGTGTGAAGTATGCACAGCCTGTGTCTACTGGAAGCAGGTATTTCCCTGATTCACTGAAGCCTTCATACATGTGGCTTCCTATAATACAATGATATATCTGTGAACGTCTTGGCATGGTTGCAGTTTTTGCAGATGCAAACTTTACCTATCAAACAAGTGTTGAGTTATGTGGATGTTTGTAGGAAGACGAGAGAATGACCTCAATATGTGTCTACACACTCCCTCCCTCTGACCTTTCATGGCAACTTGAGGTGACCTCCCAAAGCCCTAACCAAGAAGACGTCATTTGCACAACGGCTTACGAGGACGCTGGACTTCTTCGCAGCCACTTTCAATCGACTCCACACATTTACTACAAATAACTCTTGCCTTAACATAACCGTGAAGTGAGTTTAGTCCAACATTATGCTGACATATATGATGAATATATTGCTTTCTAGGTTATTTTATTTGTAAGTATGTTTCAACTCTTCAGGTTTGTACCAATCGCCTCCCTCGGCGCTATCAATCACATAGCAGTGTGAATTTAAACAATAATAAACGTGCATTCTGAGCATTGATAAGAAACTGTTTGAAGTTGAAGAGAAGTGTGTTTAAAGTTCATTGTGGCGATTCCGGGTATGGTAAATCCTCCCGCAGAACACCCAGACTGCGTGGTGCCCGCTACACTCTTCTCCAAAACTACTGCTACCAACTGACAAACATTAAATAGGAATAATCACTGAAATAATAAAAATAATAAACACAATTCAACGTATTTACTTAATGTTAAAGAACTGATTATAACGCTAATGAATTGGTGCAATTTTGCGCTGGACAATCATTTTTGTTAAAAAAGAATTTAAAAATATTATTGATATTTTCTTTGTCTTTGTTACCTTTGGACCGCATTGATATTCTCTGTATGAGTCAATACCTAACAAAGTGTCGTTGTACAATGCATTTTACAGGTGAAAATAATTTTATAATTGGACCTTTATCATTTCTTTTTGTAAATTTCTTGCATATGAAGAGGCATTTTATGAGCAATCTTAAGGATACTGTATTTTTGGTCTTTAAAATGACCTCAGCTCGGGGGAAATGAAGTTAAGTGGAAACAAATCAGCAATGAACGAAAATGACACTGCCTTAATGAGTTCTAATTAATCTAATAACATTCAAAGAGGTCCAATTATGAAATGCCAGTTAATATTGCAAGGGATTCGGTATGATGTGATAACCTATAATTGCCACAGCCGGGGTCAGGGTGTCAAGACGGAGTGAATGGGTCTCACTACAAATGACCGCCAGTTTTGACATTGATAACCAAGAAGGAATTGTGAGGGGGATTTGTGAGAGGTGAATGTAGTGATTTTGCCCCAGTTAAGGCAATCATCTGTTGCTGGTGCGGAGTTGGGGGGTAGGGGAACCAATGTGAACAAAGACGGTGAAGTTTGCCTAACGGTTGTGCCATGACATGAGGTCTTGGACGTGAGGGGAATAATGCCATAGAATGTGTTGGCAGTTCTCAGCTCTCCTTATTTTGGTGCATGCACTGCTTATGGCACACACAATAGCCACAAATCATACCACAGCCCAGGCTGATACAGCTTACACGACCCAGTGTGGTATATTCTATCAATTCTGACACTCTTATCCTACCATGGTTTATTTGCCAAGCCTACTAGGATACTAGTTTCGGGATAGTGAAAGTGACCAGAGCCTTTTTAGACAATATTAGTTGCAAAATAAAGCAAAACATCTAACCAAAGCTTAGATAATGATTAATGAACGGCTTATCATTGATTATGCACTAGGGGTTAGATATGCTGAGATGTGAAACATTTGAAGAGTAGTATGTTAAGAAGAAAGGGAAGGAACTGGTAATGAAAATATCTGGTGTAGAGTCAACAAATGTGCCACTGTCCCACACTGACCAGGTGGTAGACCTATTCACAGTTTGCACCTTGGCTGACATGTATGTTATGCACATTGTCAAATGCTCACTTTTATCAAATATTGTATTTGGTTAAATGGACCACTTATGTCAATGATAGCTTCTGTCACCTGTCAGCTGGACAATGGCATTTTGTCCAAATGAAAATATAAGAAAAACATGGCATACCTCAAATGACCGTGGACAGAATATAAGGCCTTTTATAATTAGGCTCTATTATGGGATGGGAGTGATGGACATTTCATCCAAACCCAAGAATATTCATTACAACACAGGCTCTGGTTTAACTCAAATATTGGCAATGTTCTACCACAAACATACTCAGGCAGCAATAAAATCTGTCAAATTTTAAATCCGTTTAGATCGTCATCTGACAGAATTAAACCTCTGCCTATGGTATAAATATGAAAAACCTAGAAGTATTGTTTTCATTATCATACAGCTCAGATAATTATATCATATTTGTATGTAGACATTTGTGTCTTACATGATTTGGATAATATGTGTACCAATGCTAATACATCAAACAAAATATTTGAAATAGAAATAAAAATTAGTTAGAATACAAAATAAATGCACTATGTTTATTTGCCATCAAAAAATGAAATATATAGAAACAATATATATGAGTTCAAATTGTTTTGGAATACACAAGGAGTTGATTCAGTTCATATTATGCCCCCTCTATTTACACAATATTTCTATGCTTTTTATTTTTCATATTTATCTTGTCACTTTTTTCTGTCCGAAACACAATTGAAAAAAAACCCCTTTATGTTATGTTTCTGAGTGCTACATAAGACAACTGAGGTTAAGATCCAAAGTGCTCATCACAAGTAATACCAGGTAATACAAGTCATACTGGAAGATTAATTGTACTTATTAAGATAAGAAGATGAGCAATAGATATAGTCAAGATAAGATAAGAGAGAAAGTAAGGTATTTGTCACCCGATGAGAACATCAAAGACATTATCTCTGCACCTGTGTGTATCAGTGATGTTGACAGTTGGAGGAGGTGAGGTATTACATGGATGTGTACTACTCTAACACTGATATATGCACTGATAATAGGATTACCTTATTATCCAAGCTTAATTAGATGAGTGGGTAAGCGCAAAGGTAGACAATAGTTTGTTTTGATTATCGCCCATATCGTATTGATGAGATCAGGATTCAATAGAGACTGCCATGGGTTGTGCAACTTTAGCTGGTATATGTTAAGTGTGCAGTGGCATTAACAAATCGCCACTTCAATAGTCCTTAAAACAGTGGCACCAACATTTGTATTCACATTTTGTCTATTTGGAAATGGTAAGACACAAAGACACAAACAACTTCAATTTTGATATTCAACTGACAAACGCTGAAATGCTTTATTGCTTTGACAATAAAAACAGTTGGACTGCATATAAATTGAAAAAAAATGGGATGACACATAATATTGTGCAAAGAGCATGGTCAGAAACTGTGCTAAGTAGAGAGAGCTCCACACATTATCTGCTGATCGGGTCACACTTCTTATGATCGCTTTGAAACACAACTTTAGACATCAAACTCCTGCGTTTTATGACAAAGATCACACAAACTATAGAAGCGTTTACAGATTTTTTTAGAAACACTATGATCTGAAACAGACATATGTTTGATTGCAAAAGATAGTTTCGCTATTTTAAGATCCTATTCCTTAATACCTATGCAAATACCAGCGACCTTTGACCTTATTAAGTAATACACCCGCACGGGATTGATGGCAGTTAACACACAGACTATTGGTGGCAGTTAACACACAGACTATGGGTGGCAGTTAACACACAGACTATGGATGGCAGTTAACACACAGACTATGGGTGGCAGTTAACACACAGACTATGGGTGGCAGTTAACACACAGACTATGGATGGCAGTTAACACACAGACTATGGGTGGCAGTTAACACACAGACTATGGGTGGCAGTTAACACACAGACTATGGATGGCAGTTAACACACAGACTATGGATGGCAGTTAACACATAGACTATGGATGGCAGTTAACACACATACTATGGGTGGCAGTTAACACACAGACTATGGATGGCAGTTAACACACAGACTATGGGTTGCAGTTAACACACAGACTATGGATGGCAGTTAACACACAGACTATGGGTGGCAGTTAACACACAGACTATGGGTGGCAGTTAACACACAGACTATGGATGGCAGTTAACACACAGACTATGGGTTGCAGTTAACACACAGACTATGGATGGCAGTTAACACACAGACTATGGGTGGCAGTTAACACACAGACTATGGGTGGCAGTTAACACACAGACTATGGATGGCAGTTAACACACAGACTATGGGTGGCAGTTAACACACAGACTATGGATGGCAGTTAACACACAGACTATGGGTGGCAGTTAACACACAGACTATGGGTGGCAGTTAACACACAGACTATGGATGGCAGTTAACACACAGACTATGGATGGCAGTTAACACATAGACTATGGATGGCAGTTAACACACATACTATGGGTGGCAGTTAACACACAGACTATGGATGGCAGTTAACACACAGACTATGGGTTGCAGTTAACACACAGACTATGGATGGCAGTTAACACACAGACTATGGGTGGCAGTTAACACACAGACTATGGGTGGCAGTTAACACACAGACTATGGATGGCAGTTAACACACAGACTATGGGTTGCAGTTAACACACAGACTATGGATGGCAGTTAACACACAGACTATGGGTGGCAGTTAACACACAGACTATGGGTGGCAGTTAACACACAGACTATGGATGGCAGTTAACACACAGACTATGGATGGCAGTTAACACACAGACTATGGGTGGCAGTTAACACACAGACTATGGATGGCAGTTAACACACAGACTATGGATGGCAGTTAACACATAGACTATGGATGGCAGTTAACACACATACTATGGGTGGCAGTTAACACACAGACTATGGATGGCAGTTAACACACAGACTATGGGTTGCAGTTAACACACAGACTATGGATGGCAGTTAACACACAGACTATGGGTGGCAGTTAACACACAGACTATGGGTGGCAGTTAACACACAGACTATGGATGGCAGTTAACACACAGACTATGGGTTGCAGTTAACACACAGACTATGGATGGCAGTTAACACACAGACTATGGGTGGCAGTTAACACACAGACTATGGGTGGCAGTTAACACACAGACTATGGATGGCAGTTAACACACAGACTATGGGTGGCAGTTAACACACAGACTATGGGTGGCAGTTAACACACAGACTATGGATGGCAGTTAACACACAGACTATGGATGGCAGTTAACACATAGACTATGGATGGCAGTTAACACACATACTATGGGTGGCAGTTAACACACAGACTATGGATGGCAGTTAACACACAGACTATGGGTGGCAGTTAACACACAGACTATGGATGGCAGTTAACACACAGACTATGGGTGGCAGTTAACACACAGACTATGGGTGGCAGTTAACACACAGACTATGGATGGCAGTTAACACACAGACTATGGGTGGCAGTTAACACACAGACTATGGGTGGCAGTTAACACACAGACTATGGATGGCAGTTAACACACAGACTATGGATGGCAGTTAACACACAAACTAAGGATGGCAGTTAACACATAGACTATGGATGGCAGTTAACACACAAACTAAGGATGGCTATGGATAAATTCATATATGGTCATAATAAAAGTCATTAAGTTCCATCATGTGTAGGATATTACCTGGTTTGAAAAAATAATTTTGTAGACTCTTATTAAGAAAAATATAATCTGAATAATAAATTGAAATAATAAACAGTGAGTAATGTTTTTGTCATAACAATATGGGCTGGATAAAAAGCTGCAATGATAAATATTAGGAAAGTGGGATTCTATGGTGGATATTGCCTTAACAAGCAAGTGTGGGATTAGATGGCATTGGCTGAATGCTGTCTGCTTAACAAGCAAGTGTGGGATTAGGTGGCATTGGCTGAATGCTGTCTGTGGGATTAGATGGCATTGGCTGAATGCTGTCTGCTTAACAAGCAAGTGTGGGATTAGATGGCATTGGCTGAATGCTGTCTGCTTAACAAGCAAGTGTGGGATTAGATGGCATTAGATGGCATTGGTGTGGGATTAGATGGCATTGGCTGAATGCTGTCTGTTTTCATATGAGACAAAGTGTTCATTTCTGCTAGTGCCTTCTGGGCCCGTATGAATAATACAGAATGGGAGAGCAGTCTCCTTATGAATTACTTTACATGGTATCTCTGGGTTTGTACCAGGCTTCTGCCAGGCTCAGTCATTGATTTATGGAAATAAAGAAGACTGGGCCATGTCCACAGAAAGTCTGGTCATAAGCACTACCACTGTGAGCCAGAAAGGCAATGTCGTGAGCGCCAATATCCTCTCTAAACTGTAGCTTTTAAAACAAAAGATCCAGCAAAGTTATGCTCATGCATATTGCAATGAGGCATGAAACCGAAACATGACCAGGAAACTGGATTATCGCATCTAATCATCTTGAGCATCTTTGCAGCATTCTTTAGTTGCTGCTGCAGACTTTGGTATCTCACCGAAGCCGTCAGGAATCGATGGTGTTTGAACAAGGGATGGTCATTTCTGTGTAGGGTAGGAGAATCAATGGAAAACATTGACGGGTTATTGGATAACAATGTTTACAAAGTGTTACCATGGAAACCCTGTCCCTCATGTTAAGAGGTCATGGTCACTCTGACCTTATGAAAACAAAATATTATTAAAAGTTAATTGGGTGCGAAATTTATCACATTTTATTACAAGCATTATACACACACAGAAATATATATATATATATATATATATATATATATATATATATATATATATATATAAACAATGATGGTACATATCATGACATATTGTGAGTTTGATATTCAAACAAAAATTAGAGACACGAGACCATATTATGCATGTAGGGCAAATGTAGACAACATATATAGGAACAATACACACACACAGGTCCTTGCGAAGAGCAATGCAACCCGAGGTAAATGAGACAAATAGAGAAAAACTATAAACAGTACAGTCTTTGATAGCAGCAATGATTCAATCTTGATGGAGGCCAACATGAATGCTTTGAGAACATAGTACACAGTGCAACCTACGAAGGGCAATGCAACTTGAGACATATTTAGATCCTATAGAACCAATATACACAGGGCAGCCCATACGAAGAAAATACAAACCTAAATCAAACTCATTTAGATCCGATAGAAATAATATGGATACTGCAATCCCTCAGAGGAGCGATACAACTCTAACTGAAACACATATAGATCTTATATATATCCTATAGAAACAATATAGACATGCAACTCCTGAGAAGAGTGACATAGCCTTAATTGAGACACATAGATCCTATAGAAAACAATATAGACATGCAACTCCTGAGAAGAGTGATATAGCCTTAATTGAGACACATAGGTCCTATAGAAAATAATATAGACATGCAACTCCTGAGAAGAGTGAAATAGCCTTAATTGAGACACATAGGTCCTATAGAAAATAATATTGACATGCAACTCCTGAGAAGAGTGATATAGCCTTAATTGAGACACATAGGTCCTATAGAAAATAATATAGACATGCAACTCCTGAGAAGAGTGACATCGCCTTAATTGAGACACATAGATCCCATAGAAACAATATAGACAGTGCTACTCCTGAGAAGAGTGACATAGCCTTAATTGAGACACATAGATCCCATAGAAACAATATAGACAGTGCTACTCCTGAGAAGAGTGACATAGCCTTAATTGAGACACATAGATCCCATAGAAACAATATAGACAGTGCTACTCCTGAGAAGAGTGACATAGCCTTAATTGAGACACATAGATCCTATAGAAACAATATAGACATGCAACTCCTGAGAAGAGTGAAATAGCCTTAATTGAGACACATAGATCCTATAGAAACAATATAGACATGCGACTCCTGAGAAGAGTGACATAGCCTTAATTGAGACACATAGATCCTATAGAAACAATATAGACATGCAACTCCTGAGAAGAGTGAAATAGCCTTAATTGAGACACATAGATCCTATAGAAAACAATATAGACAGTGCAACAACTAAGAAACCTGGATCTGCAAATCATCATGACGATGATGTCCTAGAGAATAAATGCTGACAAGAGCTTTAATTAAGCCAGTCCCATAAGTGTTGTCACCTGCCAGCAATGGAGGGCAACTTCTCACTGTATTTGACCCAACATTGATTCTTCACAACACTTGGTTTGTTGGAAATAAACATTTTGTATACGAATTAGTTAGCTCAAGTTGACTGGCTCACATTTCCACCGCTTTTTCTATAGCCTCTTGCTTCCTATAAGAACTTGTAAGTTGGCCTTTTCAGACCTCTGGAGTATTTGCTATGCTACTTAGCCCCAGCTTGAAGTGTCTCGTCGGGCAAGGAATAATCAGAAAATATAACAAACATTGGGGCTTGTATTTAGGCAATGTGGGTTGTCCTGCCACTCTTCTTTGTAGGAGATAGACAATATGACAGCGGATAGGGACCATCAAGGGACGGTCCAAACACAGGATTCCTGGCTTCTGTGCAAACTAATGAAACTGACTGGAGCAGCATTTGCAAAACTCATTTATGTGATAAACGCTGTAGAACACAATAGGTATAGTATTGGATAATGGTGGTAAACTAATCATTTCATAATTCTATTTAAAATACTTAATGAATTATTGTTAAATTTGGTAATAATAATGAATCATATCTAAATTCAAAACTAAAATCATTGTCTTTTAATAAAGTATGATATGGCTACGGGATCAAGTTCAGAGACTTAACCAATTTCCCTCTTTTTAGTTCTTTCTTTATCTGTATTAGTAAGCAGTAAAATGAATTATGGTTGATATTAACAAACAATAATATTAAATAGATATTCTCAAATCTTTTTGTTCCCTGAGCAGAGGGACTGTAAATTGTTTTACACATTTTGCTGCCTTATTTTGTCATATTCTTTTCCATAGTCAAAATGGCTTATTTTTGTCCCCAAAGTAATGTTACTAAAATATATTTTAATTTGAGCAAGGCAATGGGTATATACACATATTATATACATATGTCTTGACCGGGGCATAGTGTAGTATATTGCAACTGATTGTATCACTTGTCATGACTTACCTGTCACCTGTTTGAAGGCATAACTCAGTAATCTATGGCAGGATAATCTACTCCTTTATATGGGTAATTCCAAACGTAGATATTACATCCATGTTGGTAATATTCCTTGGAGTAAAATCTTCTATTTGGCTTATAGCAAGCCGGCCCTAAGTTAAGTGAATGCTGACGGGTTGCAGACGGTATGTAAGCCACCACGAGGGCCGACCAGCACATACATAATGTCTTCACAGACAGATGTGTTGATCTATCATAATTTGTTAGGGTCTCTTGAAATTGCCTGCTTTGTGTTCAGTGAGCAAAATGTGACCGGTCTCACACGGGGAAGAATATATATTTGAAAAGTGAATAATTCCACGCCAAACAGAAGGCAAGGTAAAGATGTCATTTTCTTTATGTCATAGTGCCACTCAGTAAACAGTGATAGGTGAAGCGATGAGGCAAAGTGGCTGCCAATGCTGACATATTGAATCCGTTATCTTGGCCGACCGACACACAGACCAAAGAGGAGGGTAACGGCCAAGAGGGACAAAACTCCAGCCATTTACTGACAACAAAGAAGAAGGAAATTAAAAATCACACGACAATTACCTAACCTCAGATTAATATTGACAAAGTCAGCCCTAAAAGTGTGCAAATGGTGACAGTTTAAAGTCCATAGGCTTTTTTAACTAGGGACATTAAGTAGAAACAAAAACAGTAACGTCTCTGTTACAAAACCAACACAGTTTCCCTGCGTATATTTTATGCTAAAGTTTCTAAACATTAAAATCAGCTTTGGGTGGAAAGTAAACAAACCATCGGTGTGTGCTTTGACCAACTCTGTGGTGAAATACAAGTCTTTTGAAAATGGCAGTTAAGTTGTATAGAAGCGCCCCTTTTGAAGTCATATCATAACTTGTGTACTCTATGGTGTTCAGGGAAGTCATTGCTGGGGCACTAACCAAAGTTCTCTCCACAAAAACTGCATTTCAATGGGTCAACTAGTTTACTTATGTCTGGCCTCTTCAAAGCAAGATTGCTTCTGTACTGTAAAGCTAATGAGACCTTTTGTGAAGGTGGAGCTATATATCAGAGGGTCCAATATTGTAGCAAAGATATTTTCTATGCAAATGAGATACTACGTCACAAAATGTGGCGCCATACTGTCTGGTAGGACATGTTTGTTTTACAAGATGACGTTGGGAGGGAAACCCATTTGGTGGAAGAGCGATAAGAAAGGGCAATTTCAGCACTTGAGAGGCACAATATCAGTCATCCATCAAGCTGAGTGAGGACACCTGCGCTGGGAAGCCATAGATTGCGGTGAGCACCGACAAAGGCCAGGCTGTGTAGGCCGACTTGTCCCAGTTGAAGTGGTTGAGGAGAAATGTCCTCTGTCCTAATGCACACTTCCAATACCTGGCCCTTGCAGGTGTGCCGAGACTCTGTTTACCTGCCCACCATTCCCATACATCACACAAAGCTTCACGTGTCCGGCCTGACAGAGATTTATGGGCTGGATGCCTCAGATCACAAGAGTTACCAGTCTAACTGGAGGACCTACTACAAGTGGAGATTCCGCCCTTACTTGATAAGGCCCTTTTACGACATTCAGCCAGAAAGCGTCCCTCTTCATGTAGCTCCTTTAAAGTTTCCTCCCATTCCCTCCCTTGGCCTCCCATTTCCCGCCTGATTTGGTAAGAATAAAGGCAAATGATATTGTTATCATATCTTTGAAGCATATCTGTGTATATTATGGTGGATATAGGCGTTATAGGGTGTGCCAGTGGGAAGGTCTGTGGGAGGAACCTACTTTTATTGGGAGGATCCATATACATAGAAACACATTAAGCTTGTATCATTGAAGGAGAAGGAGTTTTAAAAAACACTTTTATTTACAATTTTCGGTTTATCAACACTGGCATCATATCATATATATACATATATATATGCAGGATTCCGTAGACAGTGAGGTATGTACATCAGGGGATCTACTGATGAACAATGAATGATATCAACGAAATGCTAAATAAATTAATCAAGTGCATATAACATCAAATACTACTTCTTAACCAACTCACAGGACTTTATTATAGAAATATCCATTTTTGAATCATGTTGTTTGGTAAATATACAAGAATAAACAATGTTATTTTTTCATTCCCTATTCCAGATTTCCGAAAGTAAAATGTATGTAGACAGGAATAAACAGACTGGAAAATATCAAACACCATTTTCGGAATGTAATGTTTGTTCAGGTCAATAAAATCTTTATCTCCTCAAATGCGCATCAAAGTTGCCATTCATCATCTAAATCCCCACCAAAAACAGCCGTCTTACTTTTTATGATGTATCACTATGATGCTATAGATGAAAATACCAATACATATTAGAGAATAAAAGAGCAAAGGACCTATTACCATGATAATCAAATAAGTTCATTCTCTATTGGAAAACCTTTTTCAATATGGCCGACTTCCGTTCTGAAGTCTCGCAGACTAACATGATGAATGTGCGTCATGTTGTCAAACTGGAGTGCCATCTATTGAGTACTCAGAGAATGGCTGTAACAACTTCAAAGCGAATGATGGAAATGTCCAATAGATTCATGGAATATATTCTCTTCTCGACAAATAGATCAAAGCAAAGTCAACTCTTCAGACATTTTGTATTTGTCAAATCTTACCTGAAGGTTTCTCATGTTAACTCTATTGTATCTGTTATAATCGAGGTAACATTTATTTTGCTGACATATATACATTTAATATTCTTTCACGCTGTAATGGAAACTAGCATGGTGATCAGCGAGATGAAACACATTTATCCTGCCCATGATTTACTTTTATTATACTGTTTTACAGTAAATGCTACATACAGAATGCGTATTATTAACATGGTAGCAAGATTGTCAGGATGGTTACAGAACCAGCATTTAATGAGGTCCAGAAGTAACCAGTATTTTAACCAGCTCCTATTTTTCCTCATTTTGAAATGCTATGAGCTTCAGCAGTTTCGTATTCGATCTTAATTAACATCGCTATTTACTTATAACTATATTGTCCACATGAGATATGGTCCAATCAACAATATTCTCTTAATCATTGCCTTTGCTCTTAAAAAATCAAACAACATTATGTGATATGTATTGGGGATCGTTTTTGATATCGGGCTGTCACTATTATAATGTTTATTATAGTACAAAACATTTCAAAATGGCTATGTTGAAAAAAAGCAGTTTTCCTTTGAAAAATCATCGATCTAAGCATAATAGAATGTATTTCCTCCATGTAATTGATTGGCTCTTTATACCACATCTCATGTTACTTACATATATAATTGACGTCTACCTTTTGGAGTCCTCCCATAATTATTTCAGATTTGTAGTAAAGAAACCACACAGTTAAGGATAAAGCGATTTCTGAATATTGCACAATTCTTACCTGATAAATGTCCTTAGTGACCGAGAATTAAGATATTGTTTTCCTCTTTAAAATAATGCCTCCTGTCTAATATTCATTACTTATCCAGAAGGTGATCATTTATAATATAGTAAAATAACCTGATTGTTGTGTAGTATTCAAGGGGCATTGAAGAGCACAATTACTTTATCAGTGTTTAGACGCTGTTGGTACTTGAGCAATCTAAGAGTCTTCACAAAGTACTTTCAGTTTATTAGATTGGCCATAAAATTGAAAAGCTTCATTTGAATCAAGCCTCATATTAATCTGGTGAATGTATAAGCGCAGAGGGCCCTGTTCCTCGTGCCTCAAACATTGAATAGATCTGCAAGATCATTACTTCAATCCAATCCGAGGGTGACATTACAATTCTTAATAACACATTTCTGTCACAAAATGTGCAATGGTTTTACGCTGTATGTCAATAGATATATGTGTATATACATTTCTACCTAATATTATTCCATACCTGGTGTTTTGTGTTTCACAAATATACATTATATCGTGATGGGAAATCGTGTGAATAGTTCAGGATATTTTCATATTAAGAACAATAAACTGATTATGTGACAAAAAAATATTCAATGCAAGATTTTGATTTATATGTAGATATATGATTTCTCATCACAGATTTACACATTTATATACCTGCCATGTTTCAAGAGTTTGGATAAGTACGTCATTGTGTCTATCTACGTCAAGATGATAACAGAGTCCTGCTAATCCAGGCTCATCCGTGATACGCCCTCTTGCGTTAATGTAAAACCATTCTTTTAGAAATGGCAAAAATGATTTTCAAAATTCTGTAGACAAACAGACCAAAACTTTTTAAGACCAAGCAGATGAAACGTTGAAGTTAGAAAAAGATTTTCTTCCACATTGTAAGAATTTCTAATTCTGTATCGTCTTGTATTCAGCAATTGGCATCCAGCTATGCACGATATTGACACTTTCTTTTTACTTTATGTCAGTTAAAACTGTTAAAGGATTTCAAACGGAGAAAATATCTATCTAAAAGATCCTCCGACGCACCAATATTAGTATAAGAGTGCAAACAATTGAATGTTGAGCAGTCTCGTCAAGATCTCGTCCCGCTCGGGCTTGAGGTGAAGTCATTTGTTAAAAGCCCTCGTGTAGATTTATGGGAAGAGTAACATTCACATTGGCTGGAGAGTAATAATTGCCTACATTTACGGGTTAATGGCCTTGCCGCATTTTAACACAGTTAGCATTTGACACCAAAACCATCACTCACTGGGACAAAATGCTTAAAGCAACAACCAGCAATTCAGCAGCAAATTGCGGTCTTTTCCGACACTAAAAAACCGACCCATGAAGGTTCACAGAAAACACAGAATGATTGGCCGGTCAAACAAAACCAGCTTCCGTTCGGCGATTGTAACAGAAAAGCAGGGACTTGTGTAATTAATGCATAGACATGACTGGTTGGGTTTGGAAGAAAGCATCCCATCTGCGTGTGGACGCTGATACCCACGCCTGGTATCGCTCCTACCGGCCATATCTTAATATATATATATATATGTATAAGGCTATTATATTATTATTATTATATATATATATATATATAGGCTATTATATTATTATATATATTATGTATAGTGAGCATACTCTTATTTATTATTTGAATAATATGTCCCACAACAACATATTCTGTGGCTTTCTGTTTATTAATGTATTATGTATACTCAGGTTTTATATTCAGTAATTCTGTAGATTGGCCAAATCTATTTATAGTTCTTCCACATTTCTGACAAGGAAAAGCGGGAAGATGATGATGAACTTTTAAAATTCAAGATAACTTCATTACTTTCATTCAATAGTAGAAACCAAATGTGACAAAAGGCCAAGAATTGCTTCATTTGTGGTTGACCTGGGCGATACTGGATCCTTTGTGTGGTTACTCAGGTGAGGCCAGGTAATATTGAGATTCTGCCAGATCAAAGAAGAGCCGCCCCATTCCCCATGAGTGCCCCTAACCTGCCATTAATTGCTTCAAGCCGCATTTCTCAACATTGTGTAATGAGAGAATTGCCGTTTCGTTTAATGTGTGGTCCTTTGTGAACAGGGAATGAGCGAAAATGGGTTCTGTTAAAAGCTTGAGAACGAGGCTGGTTAGTCAAAGGTTGCTGAGAACTGAGCGATGCAATAAAGCCAAGATGTTGCCTTGATGATGGCGGTGAATGCAGTCTGGATGCGGAGGAGGGGCTCCGTATTGCACCGGCCCATTACGCACTAATTAGGAGATGATGGAGTCATTATTCCTCTTCAATTAAGGATGTCCATCTGTGTTATCTGTCCATTATCTGTCCCGGTGGGTCTGGTAGTGATGAGGGAGACAGCGACAAAACACTTGTCAGTCCAACCAACCATATGCCAACCAGAATAACGGGCCAAACCGGGTAGAAAATTGCTGAATATGGTCACAAAAAGGGAGCACTTCACTGCAGTTTGCATAGTTAGGGTATCACAAATCACTCCCAATAGAGCATGTATGCGACGTAACCGGTGGCCGGCTTGAGTCTGGGCGGGCTGGTGTGCATGGTCAAGGAGCAGGGAAGGGCGCTGTCAGGTAGCGGGGCAGGGGGAAGCGATGGCGGCTTTCATGGTTTGACCTCCCGATGGCATTGCGGCGGTCTGTGATGGCTGCGGTATGCCTCACAGCCACGCTGCTCAGCATGGGGTGAGCCGCCCACCGGGGCTGAGGCACGAGGTGCCGGGGACCTACCTGACTCCCCGGGGTGGCAGGAGGACGGATCCACGTGCCGGCGCAATCAGGAGTCACACCCATCATGCATGATGATTCCATGCTCAGGTTCTACCTGCAAGGCCACTCCATGGAGCCAGGAAACTTCAATAAATCACGTCCTTCTTGTCAAACTACCAGCTACATTAAGCAAGCCATGTCCCTCTTTGTCTTGCATTCCCCTTCTTTATTTAAAGTTAAACACGTCAATAAGCTTTACAATGTTTTGTTTAATTATCAAGGACAAATTGTGAATACTATGACTCTTCTTCCAAATTAATTCTCTTCTACTTTCTGTTCTTCATATTTATCATTATATCTAATAAATATTGTATCTTCTATGTTTTTCATTGTAGTGATATATTCATTTGTGTATTGGAGAACAATTTGATAAGAAACTAGCCATAAATTCAAATTGAACTATTGCATAACAATCACATACAAAAGTCTATAGTTACACTACTAGTATTTACCACTATCTGGAGCTTGACCAATCAGGCAATCACAGCGAAGATTGAAGTTCAGTAAGGGAGCATGACCTTTGGCCAGAGGGGTTCACCCCTTACAAATGCCAAATTAAATTTCTCTTTATCCCTTCTTAAAGTGTGAGAACTTCCATAAATATTAAAGCCTAATCGAAGGTGATATTAGAATTTCATTGAAGAAATCAATGTCATGAACTTAGCTGTACCAACTACAGCATACCGATGGGTGGGTAAATATTATGACAGAAACGGTGCCCTTCACAAAACATCTCAAATCAAATAGACATTAATATTGCACATTTAGTAGCCCATAAATTGTGTTTAGTGCACTTTAACACTGACAACTAAATCGGTCTAAACCTGTCCCATTTGGAAGATTTACAACTGGCTCTCGATAAGTGAAGATATGGTATCCGAGAGAAAGGTCAAAGTAAGGTTAAACTTGAGAGCCCTCAATGAATTCAGCATTACTAATATAGGAGGAAAAGTGAACAACGCTTTCCTTACGACTGTACAGCAACTATTAAAATTATCATGAGAATCTTGTTGACATAAATATATAAAAATCTGTGAAATGTTGAACTTCGTTTTTGCTTTCAAATCCTGATAAAATAATCTCAACATTGTTTAATGAGAAATTGGTGTAATTTATGCATTTGAAAACATGCAGCCTTTGGCCACACGATCAAACAAAAGGAGAACAGTCTCGAGGTGTTAGCTGAAGAATTGATCCAAGTCCAACAAGGAATTACACATTTAAAGTGTACACTTTCCAAACAAAATTGAAATATTATCAAAAATCAGCCTATTTGGTCTCATTTGATATTCCCTTCAGTCCCCTTCCCGCAGTGCTGCGCACCATCCAGGCTGCCGTCTCAGTTTTCATATAACTGGTGGTCTCTTAGGTGCTTTGAAGTTCTCAAATTTGACAAGCAATTGGTAAAACATAACACAGTCAATTAGCATTGACCTTGAGGGACAGATATGACCTTGGTGATATTTTGTTACCGCAGAGCCATGTTTTTGGTGCGGGTACCAGTTGGATGTCAAGTGACACAATCTGTTCAAGGCAAATGCTTGTCTTCTCAATAAAATGACAATGGCACAATCGCAAATTTTGTGACAAAGCTTTTTGATTTTTGGATTCTGAACAGAATTACATGTACACAAATAATATGAGACAAAGGAGCAGAAAAAGTAAGAGATGATACAACGAACACATGTCCTGGCCTTGACAATGTTCTACTTTATGTTAATTAGCATGTTGAGTTGGAAGTACTTTTACATGTATTAACAACAGCAGTGTCCTATGTAAGAGAATATGTTTGAACTCCTTTGTTCTCCGTGCGACTCTCAACTGGTATTAGGTAACATGAAATCATCTATGGGCAGAGTAGACCAAAGGACCTCTACCCTAACATTCTGGTTAAAATCAAATCTGCCAGTCCAGCGACGTGGCAAAGCATGTAATCACTCAATCAGACGTGATTGTCTTTCCAGTTGTGTATTCTCATGGGAGTATTTAAACATTTTAGGCTCACATCAAATACATAGAGAAACTAGTGGCTTCATGGTATAATGTTATTTAAGCATTTGTAAAACAATTTAGATTCAATATTTAGCGCATCTGTTAGTGGGAGGAGTTGAATGAGATCGTTTAATGTCCACATCTTGTAGGCACTCTATGATATGACTGAGGTAACGCGATGAGTCAATAATGAATTCGTTGTCCCCATTTGGCCAATTAATTTTATGTTTCAATGTAAGAAAATATTACTACAACAAGAACTTGAATGCAAATGAGCACTCAGTTTGATTGCATACATGTGTATTATGCAAAATGACAAACATTGATCAGCTAAATGGGGTCAAAGGTCATTTTAAGTGATCTGACTCCATTCTCGCCTTATAGTTTTATGGAAAGAAGAAAGGAACTGGGATATGCAATGAAATATAAGATGCTATGTACTTCTTAATAGAAAGGTACGTCACTATCCTTTGATTCAGCTCTAAACAATGAGAACAAAGGGCTGCTCTGGGGGTCTGAGACAGTGTATCTCTGTACTATGCTCTGTGGTCCAAATACGCAATCCTTTATAATAAACTATTTATTTTTTAACTTGTGCCAATATGGTTTATGTGCAAGAATATCTGGATATTTAGAATTGTGATTATGAAACTTTTAAAAGTTATTATTTAAGATGATTAAAGATTTCTGCTAATGATACCCTGAATATTGTTTTAGAAATCTCATTCTTTATTCTAAAAGCATTTCTTGTAAATGATAAACAGTTGTGGAGTTTGCCTTTGTTTTAAAGACATGGGATATATTGCCCAAACTTACATCACAACCACTCAAACCCATTACGATATTTGAAAACAGTGACTGAATAAAGAGTGTTTGAGTAATTTGTTCCCAATTTTCTGTGTTTGAGTCAGATATTGAAGTTAAACAATCTCAAGATGTCAATCATCACAAACAAATCAGACAATGCCATTACTGCTCTGTCTCCATCAATGGAAAACAAGGAAGAGCGGGCTGGGAATAAAGCCGGTCTTAATTAAGGCCGCTCTCCCTGTTACACCGATTGGACACAGGCAAATGTCTGTCACACAAATTCGTGATCACAGGCAGATTGGAATGATTTACAAAATCAACATACTTTTCTGGGATTTGTCATGTCTCCCGGTTTGAGATCCTGTACGTTGATCACGGCTTTCTTCGGTATTGCCTTGTGCTTATCTGTCAGCAAGGGAAAAAGATAGGGTAGGGAACACACTGGTTAAGTTTCTATGTTGACGCTAGATGACAAGCAATACATGCATAAAGATATGACAGACAAGTCATTACATTTAATGACGCAAATACATAAATATATAGTGGCTATAGAGGTGTGATATATAGTGGCTATAGAGGTGTGATATATAGTGGCTATAGAGGTGTGATATATAGTGGCCATAGAAGTGTGATATATAGTGGCTATAGAGGTGTGATATATAGTGGCTATAGAGGTGTAATATATAGTGGCTATAGAGGTGTGATATATAGTGGCTATAGAGGTGTGATATATAGTGGCTATGGAGGTGTGATATATAGTGGCTATAGAGGTGTGATATATAGTGGCTATGGAGGTGTGATATATAGTGGCTATAGAGGTGTGATATATAGTGGCTATAGAGGTGTGATATATAGTGGCTATAGAGGTGTGATATATAGTGGCTATAGAGGTATGATATATAGTGGCTATAGAGGTGTGATATATAGTGGCTATAGAGGTGTGATATATAGTGGCTATAGAGGTGTGATATATAGTGGCTATGGAGGTGTGATATATAGTGGCTATGGAGGTGTGATATATAGTGGCTATGGAGGTGTGATATATAGTGGCTATAGAGGTGTGATATATAGTGGCTATGGAGGTGTGATATATAGTGGCTATGGAGGTGTGATATATAGTGGTCATAGAGGTGTGATATATAGTGGTCATAGAGGTGTGATATATAGTGGTCATAGAGGTGTGATATATAGTGGCTATAGAGGTGTGACATATAGTGGCTATGGAGGTGTGATATATAGTGGCTATGGAGGTGTGATATATAGTGGCTATAGAGGTGTGATATATAGTGGCTATAGAGGTGTGATATATAGTGGCTATAGAGGTGTGATATATAGCGGCTATAGAGGTGTGATATATAGTGGCTATAGAGGTGTGATATATAGTGGCTATAGAGGTGTGATATATAGTGGCTATAGAGGTGTGATATATAGTGGCTATAGAGGTATGATATATAGTGGCTATAGAGGTGTAATATATAGTGGCTATAGAGGTGTGATATATAGTGGCTATGGAGGTGTGATATATAGTGGCTATGGAGGTGTGATATATAGTGGTCATAGAGGTGTGATATATAGTGGCTATAGAGGTGTGATATATAGTGGTCATAGAGGTATGATATATAGTGGCTATGGAGGTGTGATATATAGTGGCCATAGAGGTGTGATATATAGTGGCTATAGAGGTGTGATATATAGTGGCTATGGAGGTGTGATATATAGTGGCTATGGAGGTGTGATATATAGTGGTCATAGAGGTGTGATATATAGTGGCTATAGAGGTGTGATAAATAGTGGCTATGGAGGTGTGATATATAGTGGCTATAGAGGTGTGATATATAGTGGCTATAGAGGTGTGATATATAGTGGCTATAGAGGTGTGATATATAGTGGCTATGGAGGTGTGATATATAGTGGCTATGGAGGTGTGATATATAGTGGCTATAGAGGTGTGATATATAGTGGCTATAGAGGTGTGATATATAGTGGCTATGGAGGTGTGATATATAGTGGCTATAGAGGTATGATATATAGTGGCTATGGAGGTGTGATATATAGTGGCTATAGAGGTGTGATATATAGTGGCTATAGAGGTGTGATATATAGTGGCTATGGAGGTGTGATATATAGTGGCTATAGAGGTGTGACATATAGTGGCTATAGAGGTGTGATATATAGTGGCTATAGAGGTGTGATATATAGTGGCTATGGAGGTGTGATATATAGTGGCTATAGAGGTGTGATATATAGTGGCTATAGAGGTGTGATATATAGTGGCCATAGAGGTGTGATATATAGTGGCTATGGAGGTGTGATATATAGTGGCTATAGAGGTGTGATATATAGTGGCTATAGAGGTGTGATATATAGTGGCTATGGAGGTGTGATATATAGTGGCTATGGAGGTGTGATATATAGTGGCTATAGAGGTGTGATATATAGTGGCTATAGAGGTGTGATATATAGTGGCTATGGAGGTGTGATATATAGTGGCTATAGAGGTGTGACATATAGTGGCTATAGAGGTGTGATATATAGTGGCTATAGAGGTGTGATATATAGTGGCTATGGAGGTGTGATATATAGTGGCTATAGAGGTATGATATATAGTGGCTATGGAGGTGTGATATATAGTGGCTATAGAGGTGTGATATATAGTGGCTATAGAGGTGTGATATATAGTGGCTATGGAGGTGTGATATATAGTGGCTATGGAGGTGTGATATATAGTGGCTATAGAGGTGTGATATATAGTGGCTATAGAGGTGTGATATATAGTGGCTATGGAGGTGTGATATATAGTGGCTATAGAGGTGTGACATATAGTGGCTATAGAGGTGTGATATATAGTGGCCATAGAGGTGTGATATATAGTGGTCATAGAGGTGTGATATATAGTGGCTATGGAGGTGTGATATATAGTGGCTATGGAGGTGTGATATATAGTGGTCATAGAGGTATGATATATAGTGGCTATGGAGGTGTGATATATAGTGGCTATAGAGGTGTGATATATAGTGGCTATGGAGGTGTGATATATAGTGGCTATGGAGGTGTGATATATAGTGGTCATAGAGGTGTGATATATAGTGGCTATAGAGGTGTGATATATAGTGGTCATAGAGGTGTGATATATAGTGGCTATAGAGGTGTGACATATAGTGGCTATAGAGGTGTGATATATAGTGGTCATAGAGGTGTGATATATAGTGGCTATGGAGGTGTGATATATAGTGGCTATAGAGGTGTGATATATAGTGGCTATGGAGGTGTGATATATAGTGGCTATGGAGGTGTGATATATAGTGGTCATAGAGGTGTGATATATAGTGGCTATGGAGGTGTGATATATAGTGGCTATAGAGGTGTGACATATAGTGGCTATAGAGGTGTGATATATAGTGGCTATGGAGGTGTGATATATAGTGGCTATAGAGGTGTGACATATAGTGGCTATATAGGTGTGATATATAGTGGCTATAGAGGTGTGATATATAGTGGCTATAGAGGTGTGACATATAGTGGCTATAGAGGTGTGATGTATAGTGGCTATGGAGGTGTGACATATAGTGGCTATAGAGGTGTGATATATAGTGGCTATAGAGGTGTGATATATAGTGGCTATGGAGGTGTGATATATAGTGGCTATGGAGGTGTGATATATAGTGGTCATAGAGGTGTGATATATAGTGGCTATAGAGGTGTGACATATAGTGGCTATAGAGGTGTGATATATAGTGGCTATAGAGGTGTGATATAAAGTGGCTATAGAGGTGTGATATATAGTGGCTATGGAGGTGTGATATATAGTGGCTATGGAGGTGTGATATATAGTGGTCATAGAGGTGTGATATATAGTGGCTATAGAGGTGTGACATATAGTGGCTATAGAGGTGTGATATATAGTGGCTATAGAGGTGTGATATAAAGTGGCTATAGAGGTGTGATATATAGTGGCTATAGAGGTGTGATATATAGTGGCTATAGAGGTGTGATATATAGTGGCTATGGAGGTGTGATATATAGTGGCTATGGAGGTGTGATATATAGTGGTCATAGAGGTGTGATATATAGTGGCTATAGAGGTGTGACATATAGTGGCTATAGAGGTGTGATATATAGTGGTCATAGAGGTGTGATATATAGTGGCTATGGAGGTGTGATATATAGTGGCTATAGAGGTGTGATATATAGTGGCTATGGAGGTGTGATATATAGTGGCTATGGAGGTGTGATATATAGTGGTCATAGAGGTGTGATATATAGTGGCTATGGAGGTGTGATATATAGTGGCTATAGAGGTGTGACATATAGTGGCTATAGAGGTGTGATATATAGTGGCTATGGAGGTGTGATATATAGTGGCTATAGAGGTGTGACATATAGTGGCTATATAGGTGTGATATATAGTGGCTATAGAGGTGTGATATATAGTGGCTATAGAGGTGTGACATATAGTGGCTATAGAGGTGTGATGTATAGTGGCTATGGAGGTGTGACATATAGTGGCTATAGAGGTGTGATATATAGTGGCTATAGAGGTGTGATATATAGTGGCTATGGAGGTGTGATATATAGTGGCTATGGAGGTGTGATATATAGTGGTCATAGAGGTGTGATATATAGTGGCTATAGAGGTGTGACATATAGTGGCTATAGAGGTGTGATATATAGTGGCTATAGAGGTGTGATATAAAGTGGCTATAGAGGTGTGATATATAGTGGCTATGGAGGTGTGATATATAGTGGCTATGGAGGTGTGATATATAGTGGTCATAGAGGTGTGATATATAGTGGCTATAGAGGTGTGACATATAGTGGCTATAGAGGTGTGATATATAGTGGCTATAGAGGTGTGATATAAAGTGGCTATAGAGGTGTGATATATAGTGGCTATAGAGGTGTGATATATAGTGGCTATAGAGGTGTGATATATAGTGGCTATAGAGGTGTGATATATAGTGGCTATAGAGGTGTGATATATAGTGGCTATAGAGGTGTGATATATAGTGGCTATAGAGGTGTGATATAAAGTGGCTATAGAGGTGTGATATATAGTGGCTATAGAGGTGTGATATATAGTGGCTATAGAGGTGTGATATATAGTGGCTATAGAGGTGTGATATATAGTGGCTATAGAGGTGTGATATATAGTGGCTATAGAGGTATGATATATAGTGGCTATAGAGGTGTGATATATAGTGGCTATAGAGGTGTGATATAAAGTGGCTATGGAGGTGTGATATATAATGGCTATAGAGGTGTGATATATAGTGGCTATAGAGGTGTGATATATAGTGGCTATGGAGGTGTGATATATAGTGGCTATGGAGGTGTGATATATAGTGGCTATAGAGGTGTGATATATAGTGGCTATAGAGGTGTGATATATAGTGGCTATGGAGGTGTGATATATAGTGGCTATGGAGGTGTGATATATAGTGGCTATAGAGGTGTGATATATAGTGGCTATAGAGGTGTGATATATAGTGGCTATGGAGGTGTGATATATAGTGGCTATAGAGGTATGATATATAGTGGCTATGGAGGTGTGATATATAGTGGCTATAGAGGTGTGATATATAGTGGCTATAGAGGTGTGATATATAGTGGCTATGGAGGTGTGATATATAGTGGCTATGGAGGTGTGATATATAGTGGTCATAGAGGTATGATATATAGTGGCTATGGAGGTGTGATATATAGTGGCTATAGAGGTGTGATATATAGTGGCTATAGAGGTGTGATATATAGTGGCTATGGAGGTGTGATATATAGTGGCTATGGAGGTGTGATATATAGTGGTCATAGAGGTGTGATATATAGTGGCTATAGAGGTGTGATATATAGTGGTCATAGAGGTGTGATATATAGTGGCTATAGAGGTGTGACATATAGTGGCTATAGAGGTGTGATATATAGTGGTCATAGAGGTGTGATATATAGTGGCTATGGAGGTGTGATATATAGTGGCTATAGAGGTGTGATATATAGTGGCTATGGAGGTGTGATATATAGTGGCTATAGAGGTGTGATATATAGTGGCTATGGAGGTGTGATATATAGTGGCTATGGAGGTGTGATATATAGTGGCTATAGAGGTGTGATATATAGTGGCTATAGAGGTGTGACATATAGTGGCTATAGAGGTGTGATATATAGTGGCTATAGAGGTGTGATATATAGTGGCTATAGAGGTGTGACATATAGTGGCTATAGAGGTGTGATATATAGTGGCCATAGAGGTGTGATATATAGTGGCTATAGAGGTGTGATATATAGTGGCTATAGAGGTGTGATATATAGTGGCTATAGAGGTGTGATATATAGTGGTCATAGAGGTGTGATATATAGTGGCTATGGAGGTGTGATATATAGTGGCTATAGAGGTGTGACATATAGTGGCTATAGAGGTGTGATATATAGTGGCTATGGAGGTATGATATATAGTGGCTATAGAGGTGTGATATATAGTGGCTATAGAGGTGTGATATAAAGTGGCTATGGAGGTGTGATATATAATGGCTATAGAGGTGTGATATATAGTGGCTATAGAGGTGTGATATATAGTGGCTATAGAGGTGTGATATATAGTGGCTATAGAGGTGTGATATATAGTGGCTATAGAGGTGTGATATATAGTGGCTATAGAGGTGTGATATATAGTGGCTATAGAGGTGTAATATATAGTGGCTATGGAGGTGTGATATATAGTGGCTATAGAGGTGTGATATATAGTGGCTATAGAGGTGTGATATATAGTGGCTATAGAGGTGTGATATATAGTGGCTATAGAGGTATGATATATAGTGGCTATAGAGGTGTGATATATAGTGGCTATAGAGGTGTGATATATAGTGGCTATAGAGGTGTGATATATAGTGGCTATAGAGGTGTGATATATAGTGGCTATAGAGGTGTGATATATAGTGGCTATGGAGGTGTGATATATAGTGGCTATAGAGGTGTGATATATAGTGGCTATAGAGGTGTGATATATAGTGGCCATAGAGGTGTGATATATAGTGGCTTTAGAGGTGTGATATATAGTGGCTATAGAGGTGTGATATATAGTGGCTATAGAGGTGTGATATATAGCGCTATAGAGGTGTGATTGTCATAAAGATGTCACTGGAGGGTATACCAGTATAATAACAACACCTTCGAGTTTTATGGAGTAATAAGAGAACGCTTTATCTGCCTTTGCTGTGTCCTAAATTAATTGCTTATTTTATATGCTCTCGGGATAAAAATCACCGAATTGGTTATTAATGTGTTGGATACAGTGGCCAATATTTCTGGACCTGACATGTCCTCGTTTAAGATTATCTGAACTCATTTACAATAGTTTATATTTTTCAAAAAGTTTCAAATCCAAATGACAAAAGTTACAGCGGGCTCTGAAATTACTTTCAAGTTGAGAAAAATGCACTATGCAATAAATCTATGTCAAAATCCTTATCAAAAGTTTGAGCACTGAACATTCAAATTTGGAATATCTTAAGGAAATGTATAATAAATAAGACTATATATACCTAATCAGTGTAAGATGGCTGTCACATTAGTATTTTACATGTAAATCACGAATGACCATCTTAATGATTGTTTAGTACAATAAACAAACATTTTTATTTGATCTTTTGAAGGATCCTACTATCTCTGAACACCTGCAAAATGATCTTATTATCTTGTAAGATTCCAAGTAGCTGTTGGTAAGGCCTTAGACCTACGTGATATAACCAGACAACTGCACCCATGTCACCTAGGTGTGATAACTAACATTGTGTTATGAGAATAGTTCATAAAACAATCCTAAAGAACCTTTAGAATCGATGATCAGATTTTTAACTTCCTCTTTAATATGTGGCCGCCTGTAATATGGTACTGTTTACCTGTGCAGATTATCTATTTACAGATATCAGTGTTGAGTGAATTGTAATTATCAGGAAACTTATCAATTCTAAATAAGAAGCTTCAGCCATTTCGGACATGAGATAAAAATTCCACTATATCTAAATAGAAACTAGATTCCAGAAAATGATTTATCATTAAAAAATAATCTCCAAAAATGTCCTGGATGTTTTTTTGTAATTACTATAATTATTTATTTTATTTGTTAGTGTACTTACATATGAAGATTCCAAAAAAGGTAAAATATAAATGTCTAATCTAATCATAACAATCTAACATAAGAAGTGAGGCAAACACGTATTTAACAAGACTTTCACAATCGAAGAACTTGAAGTGAAATACAGACGTCCACAGCATTGTGACCACACTTTGAGTGTCACTATCTCTGTACATATATATCTACTATGTCACTGATTGTTAGCTATGTCACCTGCTGAGGCGATATTCATGAAACATGCTGTAAGCAGCCAGATGCAGTGAGGAATTATACATGTACATTTAGAAATGTCTTTATTAACTTGAAGATGACCCGTTGATGAGGTCATATGATCGATCAAGTCACGTGCAGGCATAGATGATGCCTCAAAGTCTATCATATTGGTGAATTGGTAATAGGTATTAGATAAGTGCCACATCTATTGTAAAATAACTGCACCGAATTTAGCTTATATTGGGAATGCATTATTTATGGTTTTGATAGGACTATGAAGAGACATTGTCTGATGTTAGAGCTTTATAAACTTTATTATTATTATCATTTATATTGACTATCTGGAGACATTGTCTGATGTTAGAGCTTTATAAACTTTATTATTATTATCATTTTTATTGTTAAAATGTTTTGAGATCTTCTCACAGTCTCAACAATCACCGGTAAAACATTCATCGACTGTGTTATATAACCTGAGTGACACTCTATCCTCCATTCTACCTGTCTCAATACCTTTCCTTCAGGTAAAATGATACTATAACAAAACACACTAAAACACAAAGTTTGGTAAGCATGTTTAAAGGCTGGTTGGAGGAAATGTGCATTTGTGGGCTTTTTGGAGAGATCAATACATTTCCAGGCACACAAAACAAACATTGTTATAAGTGTTTATGCAATGAGACAAAATGCCAATTAATAATAAAACAGCATGTTCTCAACTTTCCCATCAGACATCATTAGATATTTATAAGTTATTTATAAAACTCACAGGTTGTGTCTCATATTTGAAGGATCCATTCTGTAGTGCTTTAAAATTAATGACACAGAAATCAAATTATCATCACCTCAGTCCTACCTTCTGAGTATTGGTTAATAATATCAGTTACATTGCATTTACTTTAACTAATATGCAGATTTCTTTTCACTGAAATATTCATTATAAACTTCATGCATTCTGAACAAGATAATGTGACATATATATATGCAGCAGATAAATCGTGGATAAGGCAATACGTGAGAAACATTTTGGCACACAAAGGCATTATGCCTTTGAGGGTGGCTAAATGAGACTTAGTGCTGTCCCCTTGTGGCCATTTACGGAACTATCGGCTGATAAGTTACTTACTCTAAAATATTTAGTCCAGGATATCATCAGTGGCGAGTTCTATGATCTTAAAATGGTTATGAGGAGATTTAAAAAACGAATATCTGAAATTTGCAGAATGTAGACGTGCATTAGAAAGTGTCTTATTTTAAGGTATTCTATGTAACATTGTACTAAGTCTTACTCACGTTACAATCTTAAATTCAGTACAACACTTTTGAGATATTGTGTTATACTGATAAGAGCATAAAATACGTACTCTATTTGAAGCCAACTATTTCTTTTATTATACAACACTTAAATTAAGCCAATGTCTCAACTTAATAATGACATGATCATTGTCAAATCAATTAAATAATTGATTGTAAAGCACAGGAGAAGGCAAAAAGGGTAGAAAGGGTTGAAACCATAAATCAATGCATCCTTGTCTCATAATCGACTGAAAAATTATTATAAATTGTTAAGTTAGATAAGAATGAGTTGAACTTCACTTTCGGTTCGCATCATATTTATAGCATGAATAGTTGCATGGCACCCTTCAATTTTCATTTTCTAAATTAGATATATATCAATGTCAATTTACAAAGGAAACTAATCGTGCGCACATGTCGGAAATCATCTATACAAGTTCACATGTAGCTAGAAAACGCCAAAGTTTCATTTGTAAAATATTCTGAAAAGAATTGGAGACTCGTTGTGTAACTATAGGTTTCAAATGTTTTTTGATAACAACATCAAGAATATCAATCAATAATATAAAACAGCCGACCATGTTGAAGCTATCACAGAGTGGGTTTTGTCTCTGAGCAGTTTATATGATAACAAGACATGCACATCCCATTGCTGCACGCTGTGGGGGTCATGTATACATCGCTTATTTGATTGGCTTTACATTGATTAAAAAAGATAATCCGCAAATCAGTCATCTCATCATAAAAGCCGTGGAAGTGGGTTGACAGCGGGCGCATGGCTGCCCTGCTTCAAGTCTACCCCACCGATCCACCGCGCGATGTAAGATTAAACCCTCCCCACTGTAAGGCAACACTTCCCGGACCTTGTGTTTTTCAGGAAAATGCACTCTATTGTGGGGATTTCCTCCGATGAGGAACGCACCAACAAAGCCTAGGGGGTGTTACCGGAAACGGAAGCCGGGCCGAGTTTGAACTGACTTTCCGTCCTATTCCCACCACACATTTTTGGCTTTATAAGCATCCTTTGTGAGAGTTTTGACTTTTAACAATGAGAAGGTGGCAAACAGTTGTGGCCGTGTTTGTGTTTTTGCAAACTTAAATGGAGAATTTAGGAGGTTTGTTTGAGAGCTTTTGTTGTCTTGGAGGCCAATATCCTGTCAGCGCCCTTCACAATTTGTGGATCGTGCGCATGAGCCATGTGATGTTCTCCTTGGTCAATTTCTACTGGTCGGTTTCATCTTTCGGCGGTTCCTGCACAGCGCCAATGTTCAATTTCGCCTCTATTTCATTACCTCTCCTATTTCTCGCTGTAGTTGTTTCTATTTCCTCTGCTCTGAAAGTCATTTAAATTCACCAAAAAGGCCATTGCATAAAAAGAGCAAAGGTGATTTTAAAAAAAACTTCTATGAAATGGATCTTGAATTCTGATATCAAAGCTCTTGGCTCTCTTCGGTGAGATATAAATACATTGTTTATTATTCTTTTGTCCAAAGTGGAATAAGGCAAAACTTTCTCCTACCTTCATTGGTTTGCAATTTTCTAGCATACGGCTATCCTCTACGTTACCCTGTTCATTGTGGACCCTGATAAGCAGGATGACTGAAGTCAAAAGTTCCCCAGTTCTTCATAGTTTTATATTTGACTTTTTCACCAAACTATTAATTTACACAATAAGATAAGCTGGGGAGAAAACAACGCACAAACATCGCATAGTATTTAAACAACACACTCCAAGCATTTCTACAGTTTGTGACATAAGTGTCTTTGGGAAGTAATCTACTCAAATATGTGGCAATTGAAATGAAAGGTGGGGTCGGCCAGGTGACATGCGTCAACACCGAGCCTAATAGCATTACAGGCAATCTCCATGCCATTTAGCCTCGGCCCTTTTTTGTCTTATCACTTCTGGGGATTATAGGATGGCAGTTTGTATAAAGGCTTACCCAACTATGAGAAGGCCAGGAGATCAAACGTTTGAAAATAACACCATCGGCTTAAACCAATGTCTAAATAAAATAAAAATAAATTTCTGGTTTGTTCAATAAGGTAAACACTAGTTTGGATAAAGATAAATTCCTTGTTTAAAAGGCAGTGATTCGCTGATATTATGCAGGCTCTTGCTTCATGGGGTTCCACAAAGATTGAAAAGGGATGCAGGGACATGAAGGGCGGATTTCTCAGGCCCCGCATCAAAATGTATGCAAATGACACAAGGGGAGAGACACCCAGAGAACTAGCGAGGCAATAAGATAAATTAATAACGACCCGATGGCTGCTGTCTCTTGATGTTTAAGAGGAGGCAGCGAGATGCGGGAGATGATCTGATGGAGGGATGCAGGGGGGTGATTCTGGGAGGTTACCCAGCCCTAGGGGTGACAACCCCACCCCAGAGGTGAACCCAGCACCTGTCTCTGAGGTCAAGTACATAAGGATGAGCTCGCCAGTAATATGACCAATGTCAAGCGAGTCAATCATATTTGATATATAGTTAGGGTCCTCCACATCGCCGTTTTTAATCTCTGCTCGGTTTTGTCTGAAGTCTTCTCTCTCCACATCTGCTGTAATTTCACAGATGAAAAATTGGGAATTATTTTATAGTCATTCTGGTTTGCATGACAAACATTAGGTATTTCTCAATGATATACTGCTACACATATGTCAGGTGCACGTTACATACGAGTTTTCTTACATTTAATCGACATATCATGAGAATCTTTTGATTATATTTCAATTATTAACGTGGATTAGTTAAATTTCCAGTCTTCGTTTCTATTGTCACCTGTCCTGGTAAGACTCGGGTGACAATTTAATTAAAACTAAAATCTGTCATCATATTTTAGCTAAGTTAATCTGTGTATTTGAATATCACTGGAAAATGAGTCAAATAAGACGACAAAAGCGTTTGAAGTGCCTACATATGTTGAGTATCTGAGCTGAGGTTCCACAAACCAAATGGCCATCTGCTGACTTCTTGACTCTCAAATCTAAAATAAAAACAGGATTTGATATCTGCCATCTAATATCATTTCCCATTGTAACAAAGTGGGTGATGCTTGAAAGGAAAATGTGACCTGCGTTTGTTATTGATAAATAAAATGCTCAGAGTTATGAACAGAATAAATATCAGAATAAATATCGATGTAAAGCAACAATTCTCTTATATACTAGACCGTGGGGTATCACCATCAGAAGTGTCAGTTCCACAGTGCATAAAACTGACAAATATGTCTGTGTTGGTATATTCATGAAACATATATTTTTACCCATATAGACAGTCTGTCTACTATCAGATGATTTTTTTCACAATATGTTTCATAAGCTTACCTGGCACTGACAAACATATTATGAACCTATTTAATTTATCTTTATTGTGGAATTATTCAAGGAACTATCTGAATGATTTGATCAAAGTAGGCTTTGCTTTGATGACAGTGCCGTAACTTCATTAAAACGTCATTATATAGAGTAGAGCGTTTGGTTGGAGTAGTATGTAATATTCTGAGGAATGTTGTAGTGCCATAAAGCAATGTCGTTGAGATGTTTACGACATCCCGATCATCTCTAACTTTGTATGGGTGACGCGTGTCATCTGCTGTATTGTCTACCAAAGTGAGGGGTGTCTGATCTGCCAATAATACAGATATAAGAATGCTATTTGTCTGGTTAATTCATCCAGACAGAATGGCGCCCTGCCTTATTCAGTCTCAAGCCTGATAAATGCCGCTTCACACCCCAGTGTCAAAACCACCACTCAGAACTGAGTGTATCCGACTTTGGAGAACTATTGAATTCATTACAGGCACTCGATCCCTCCTTGATCCTTGTCCCCTTATCCGGCTAATGCTTGCCCCCGTCCGTCCCCGCTGCACTTCAGTGCCATCCCCCATCACCAGCCTAAACAAGCCGACCCGCACGACCAGCAACCCAAAACCAGCAATCAGAACAGCCACTTCTCTTCTTATCACTTTTTATCCCTAAAAGCGTGTGAAAAATTCACAAGCATACAAGTCTTTAAGATTCTCCTTGACTTGGAAATTAAATCTTGGTCAATTTCCATATCACCTCTGTGCGTTGTTATGTTTTGTTGTCGCCGGTTCCTCGATAAATCCTTATCGCCTTATGAGCCATTGTTTTGTGTCTAGAACGATGAAATCTTATATCCACGCCATTACGGTTATGTCTCTATTTTCTCAATTTTTTTCTTGGAAACCGATTTAATTTTGTTTAATTACCTTAACATAAAAAGACTTGACAATTATGAAACTGCACGATTCTTCCTCTGTACAGGCTCTTGAAAATTAACATTCCAAACCAGAGAAAAAACAAAAAAAAACATGTCATTCCAGAGTAATAGGATTTTATGTCTCACCCAATGATTAATGATTTTAGAAATGTGGGGAGTCCCTAAAAAAACCCAGCTTATACGTTATGTTATATCAATACCTCTTATGAGGTATTGGTTATATACAATACGATTATGTTCACAGACAGGCGAGTGGTACAATATCAATATATCTGATAATTGCAATGTCTAATGTGCAAAAAAAATATAAGAAAATAATAATAATAATTTGTTTACTCAAAATAAAGCATAACCTGGGCATTTCTAGCCCTCAACATCCAGCGTGTTTAATGCACTCTCCTTTCAGGGCGATGTCATTACCCTCTGTCATCGGAGGAGACTCCTGTTGTCCCCAAAGTCGTGGCTTTACAGATGGTAAACTGAGCTAATCCGGGAACTTTCCTATGTCTGATTAGTGAATATAGCATGTAGAAGGCACACAGAGCGTCTGACAATGACCAAGCTTGCCGCCATTGTGTCAGTCACGATAACGGTGTCCTCTGTGTTTGTACTGATGTCACAGGCACTGCCCCATTACGGCTCCCACTATCTATAATGCACTGCAAAATGCCCTATAACAAATGGAGGCGAATTTATGTCTCCTTAAATACAAACATTTATTCGGTATAAAATGTCATAATCGATGGCGATAAACACCATATTATAGTAATGTCATAAGCAGGTTATTATGAGATTGAATTTTATGGTTTAATATTACAACATTTATCGCTAATCTTAGCAACTTAGCAATATTTTGCTGCCACCTTTTTCACTCCAATTCTTAAATAATAGCGGCCTTCGTATTCCACGCATTATAATCCCTCATATAAAAATACAGGGAACATTTGGTGAATGGCAGTACATCATTAGGCAAAGAAGTATATTCTTTAAAAAAAATATGCAGTGTGCTCTAGATGGTTATTTTTCGGACACATTTGAACTATTGCTTACTGCCACAATATAACAGAAATAAAGATAAGATTCCAAAGAGAAATGTACAAATCATTACCTCACACATCATAATATTAAAACAATACACGTTATAATATTGATGGCAATAGAAATGGTAAGGAGAGATGAGATACCATTCATTTGGAATTAATAGAACGTGAGAATTGAAGTCTTGTGGCAAACTGATCACTGCAAACAAGGTGTCAGTCAAACTAAAGTACACTACAAGAAAAATATGGTCATGTGGTGACACAAAACAATAAACTTCTACCACAAATATTGTGTCAAAAACCGCGAGGCGGGAGAGTTAATGATGGCAGGTTTGGTGGTTCAGACCAAATTCTGCTAAAACAACACAGATTCTGTGCCAATCGATGATAAACTGCTGATATTATGACTGCGTTGGTACGAGATGTGGTGTTTTTTTCTTCACGACACGGATAATTATGTAATGTAAATATTGTTTATTTTTGGGACAAAAAGTTGGGAGACAAAAACCAGTGTGCATTTTATTCAGCCATCGCTTTTTTGCGCCGCGCAGCCAGGTATTCTCACGGAGCGTGCAGGATCGGTTTTCACAGCTGTTTGGATCCTCTACCTGGTAAGAAATGCTGGAAGTGTCTGGTGAAATACCCTGATACTTGACACTGTGCTCAAATGATCAAACTCTAGGCTATCGATCTGAATGACAGGAATAAGCAATATACCAGAGCACACAGTAGGTAATCGATCATATGGGACTTGTGTCTTTGCATTCTCTTTCAGTTCACAGAAGTATATGAATAAAACATGTTTGCATGAATTTAAGGAATAAATTTACTATTCAGGGAAATATAAACGTTTTCAATTTGTGTATTCTCTTTAAAACTTTTTTTTCAATTAGGTGCAGAGGAGTACATTTTGCCTGGTTGGCAATATCTGTCTAGTTTTCATCTAACAATAGCAATGAATTGATGCGAGTATCGTGTCATATTTGGGAACTATGAGGGTGTGTGGGAAGTTTAGACATAGTGAGCCTCTCTGTGTTTAACTGTCAGGGTTCTTCCCACAAAGCATCAGTGCTCTGACATACCTCTTACCATTTCAACAAAGGCCGTGAATCCTGCCAGGCTACAGTAGCAGGCAAAGTGAGCTCCTGCCCATTCACGTCAGCACGTAGAAGAGTGTTTAGATATGTACAGTTCTGTGGCAATATTTAGGGTGTCAGTGGTGAGAAAAGGGTTGGAGAGGAGCCTTAAGTTGGTGTGGAGATGTCATGTATCCACATAGGGTGTCAAAAGTAGACCTAGTTGATTAGTCGCCAATCTCGGTGTATTTGTCTGCACCGCCATCAGAGAGCCCAAAACACACACGTTAGTAGAGCCGCAGAACCCCTCAACGACCCGGCTCACAATTAAGACCTTGCCAACCAAATGACAGAGCCACACATTTCTGTGTCTCTTTTCAAATCCACTGATGATGGCAAATGCAAGGCCAGACAAACATGCAAAAGAAACAGCGTTTACATTTGGCATCAAGCGTTCTGCGGAGCACGTACAGACAAATAAGAGAAATACACTAGTGGTGAATCGGGATACTCGCTGTAGCAGTCTCAACAATTCGCCAACTGATTCCCAGAGTCTAGGAGATGTCTAAAAGCAAACATTCTCTTTCACCCAGCCCTGTTTCCCTTTCACAGTAAAATTACATCTACATCTGCACACACATTTCTTTGCTTGTAATCATTAGATCAGAACAATGAAATTCAATAGTCAAATACGTATTGTTGTTTGGTGGAAATAACCAGAAAATCAACATCAAATAATTAGATGTCAAACAGTCATATCATTGGCAAAATATTACTTTAAGTACTTAATTATAAACCAGCAATTAGTTGCGCCACGATCCCTGTACATCTGCCACTCCCTCCCACAAATTATATGAGACATTACGGTAGGGTAAGGGTGATGAAAGAGGTAACTGCCTGGGGATAGGTACAAGCATAACCCCCCCCCCCCCCGGCCTGAGATGACGCGAGGGTCGGGGTGGTATCTAAAGGCGAGCGAACCAAATGTTATTTGTGGTCCAGTTGTGAAATGCTGACTATATATATATATATATATATATATATATATATATATATATATATATATATATATATATATATATATATATATATATATATATATATATATATATATATATATATATATATATATATATATATATATTTATATATATATACTACCCCCAATTAATATATTGCATATTAATTGGGGGAAAGAAAATTGGGAGAAAGAAAGCCAAATCTTGAGAGAGACCTCAAAAAGAGTTTCGCCAATATGCTTTCTATAGTAGGAATAATAGTAATAACATGGTAGATCACGATTGATCCACAGTCTTAATATTGAGTGTCTACAAAGCCTCGTATCATGTACATTCATTATGCGATGAGACCATGTTAAATTATTCACACAAACATCAAACAAATAGGATCCGTAATATCAACATGCTAAGGCTAAATGTGCACTGGGCAGCGCTGTTCCGGCAACAAAACAACAAAACAAAATGGGGTATTATGGAAATTAATTCATAACCTGCCACAAACCTCACCAATACTCGATATTGGTGAATAAATAAAACTAAATAGGTACAATGTCAGGTGGAGTGTATACATAGGCCGTTATCAGAGGTTAATTCACATGACCTCTGACCTCATCACGTGACCCAGGGTATGCTTTGCGAATGGATAGCAGAAAGTTGCGGTTATGAATATTGATGATGTGGTCATTTACAGGTCAAGGAAAGAAACTGTGTATTTAACTGATTTTCAGCTTATTGTGTGAATTAAATAATTGACTTTACCATTTAAACAAGAAAAGGTGTCGCTCCACTCATAACATGGAATACATTTCTTTAATAATGTGCTTTCTCGACCTAGCAGAAATACAAGATCGAGGTATACATCACAATATATAATTGGATTGGTCTGGCCAAAGATTTCCCGTCTTATGGGAAAACATCAACAGCTTATGTATCCCAGATAATACGATAATCATGTGAAACCTTCCAAATATCTGATATTGTTCTGCTGAATTTATACTGCACACACATAGGTCCCGCGTGGTTGTAATCATGTCATTTGTAAGGTCCTGTATGGCATTGGTTCCCATTTGGCAACATTGGAGTTATGCATTAGGCCGTATATTGTACTGTTTCCTGTTTGGCAGTCCTCTATTGCCTATTATTAGGGCATCGATTAGATTGGAAGTAATCAAGCCGTAGAGTCTGAAGAGTGTTCGGCATCAGTTCATCCCCTCCATATACCACCAGGTCCCCTCTCCATATACCACAAGGTCCCCTCTCCCCTCACCACCAGGTCCCCTCTCCATATGCCACCAGGTCCCCTCTCCATATACCACCAGGTCCCCTCTCCATATACCACCAGGTCCCCTCTCCATATACCACCAGGTCCCCTCTCCATATACCACCAGGTCTCCTCTCCCCTCACCATCAGGTCCCCTCTCCATATACCACAAGGTCCCCTCTCCCCTCACCACCAGGTCCCCTCTCCATATACCACCAGGTCCCCTCTCTATATACCACCAGGTCCCTTCTCAATATACCACCAGGTCCCCTCTCTATATACCACCAGATCCCCTCTCCATGTACCACCAGGTCCCCTCTCTATATACCTCCAGGTCCCCTCTCCATATACCACAAGGCCCCCTCTCCATATACCACCAGGTCTCCTCTCCCCTCACCACCAGGTCCCCTCTCCATATACCACCAGGTCCCCTCTCTATATACCACCAGGTCCCCTCTCCATATACCACAAGGCCCCCTCTCCATATACCACCAGGTCCCCTCTTCATATACCACCAGGCCCCCTCTCCATATACCACCAGGTCCCCTCTCTATATACCTCCAGGTCCCCTCTCCATATACCACAAAGCCCCCTCTCCATATACCACCAGGTCCCCTCTCCATATACCACCAAGCCACCAGGTCCGCCCTCCATGTACCACCAGGTCCCCTCTCCATATACCATCAGGTCCCCTCTCTACCATCAGGTACCCTCTCCATATACCACCAGGTCCCCTCTTCATATACCACCAGGTCCCCTCTCCATATACCACCAAGCCACCAGGTCCGCCCTCCATGTACCACCAGGTCCCCTCTCCATATACCATCAGGTCCCCTCTCTACCATCAGGTACCCTCTCCATATACCACCAGGCCCCCTCTCTATATACCACCAGGTCCCCTCTCCATATACCACCAGGTCCACTCTCTATATACCTCCAGGTCCCCTCTCCATATACCACCTGGTCCCATCTCCATATACCACCAGGTCCCCTCTCCATATACCACCAAGCCACCTGGTCCGCCCTCCATATACCACCTGGTACCCTCTCCATGTACCACCAGATCCCCTCTCCATATACCACCAGGTCCCCTCTCCCCTCACCACCAGGTCCCCTCTCCATGTACCACCAGGTCCCATCTCCATATACCAACAGGCCCCCTCTCCCTTCACCACCAGGTCACATCTCCATGTACCACCAGGTCCCCTCTCCCCTCACCACCAGGTCCCTTCTCAATATAACTAGAGGTCCCCTCTCCATGTACCATCAGGTCCCCTCTCCATATACCACCAGGTCCCCTCTCCATATACCACCAGGTCCCCTCTCCCCTCACCACCAGGTCCCTTCTCAATATAACTACAGGTCCCCTCTCCATGTACCATCAGGTCCCCTCTCCATGTACCATCAGGTCCCCTCTCCATATACCACCAGGTCTCCTCTCCATATACCACCAGGTCCCCTCTCCATATACCACCAGGTCCCCTCTCCATATACCACCAGGTCCCTTCTCAATATACCACCAGGTCCCCTCTCCATGTACCACCAGGTCCCCTCTCCATGTACCACCAGGTCCCCTCTCCATGTACCACCAGGTCCCCTCTCCATGTACCACCAGGTCCCCTTTCTATATACCACTTGGTCCTTACTCAATGTGTCTCCAGGTGCTCACTCTATAAGCCTCACGGTCTTTAATCCATATCTAACCAGGTTTTCTTTCTTTAAGCTACAATGTTTCCCTTCCTACTGTGACCATAGACCCCCCTACCAGTGACCATTACCCATGATTAATTTCAGATACGTTGTTAAATTCCGGTTCCGGTAAAGTATATGTAGACCTACTTTTCAATGGAGGAAAAAATCACGGAGATCGGCAATCGACCTGCGGTGACTGATCACATCAGAATATGAAATTATCACATCAGTATATGAAATTATCAAGCCAATGAGCCTTTGACACTTTGTTTCTTGTTCACAGACACATTGCATTATCTTCATTCTCGCGAAGAGAAGTATCATGTTTTGGTTTCATGTTGCTATTTGCCTATCAGATGCTGAGGCGGACGGGAGGCGCGTGCGCACGTGATGATGCACAATTCACCCAAAATGTTGCATCTCAGACGAAACGTCCTTTTTCATCATGCTTATTGAACCAATCAGTGCTAATTGGTTTCCGTAAAAAAAAGAAAAAAAGAAAAATAAAACGAAAAAAAAAATATTTTTATAAAACTCAATATATCATATACGATTCTGTATCATCATATTTTAATGACACTTACAGTTCTTGAATTACATGAAACATCATAAACAGATTTAACAGTCAACATAATGTATAACATTATATGTGCACACGTAGCCTTCAAGATTGATCATTTTGAAACCATATGTGGCAATTAGTTGCAGTCTATGAGATCATATTTTCACCTGTTGCCGCTTACTTGGCTAAATGGGTTTTACTATTGACTCAACCGATAAAAAGTGCATAGATGATGTTACCTGATAGTGCAGAATGTGGAAGTTAAAAGTTTGGTTTGGAGGGAAGGTTTGTACTTCTGTCTGTCAAGGGACCCGTCAGCACTGGATATGCATATGTGACTGTCCATAATGACCGTGCGGAAATGTTAAATGGTTGTGACGCTGAGTTGGTGTTGGGCACGTAAAGCAAGCTGCAGTAGGATGCCCGCTTCTCGTGGGTTCCTCACTCCCCATTAGGCTGCTTCATCAGGTAATTCTACCTGCATATTGACCTGGTGTAGTGTTCAGCAGAACAAGCAGGCACTATCCAGTAGAATGTGAGAACAGAATGTGAGTGAATGAGAAGGAAAGTAGAGAGACTAAGAACGAGAGATACTAGAAATTGTACAAGATAAATATTTTTGATAGATAATGTTATTTTTTTCAAAGATGTCAGACATGAGGAAATTTATGATTAGTTATTTATACTTTCCAAGCATTTCTTACAAGCAACAAGACACACCCAGTTGTGTCCATACCTACTGCACGGAGCAAAAACATAACCGTCTTCAATAATGCATTTTGCTTTGCCTTGGATTGCAATTTACTGATATTAAAATTACCCATCTGAGATCTCAATGCCTTACCAACAACCAATTGCAAGTCTGATCTGATAAATTCGCATGGCGGCCTCTAAAGACTTTACCTGCTTGCTCACATTTTCTAAACTCTTACTATGCTGAACATCGCTTATCATCTTGAACATTTTTATCATCATGGTCACATGATTATGTAAATTGGAATTTATAAACTTATCTTTTATTTTCCATTCTATCATTATACAACTTTATCTTCTTTATTGGACACTACTTCCAAATCTATTATACAAACTATGGACGATAGTGTCGGGAAAATCACTCTATGGTGACTCCCAGAGGAAAGTGACTCCCAGAGCAGTGACTCCCAGAGCAGTGTGGTGATGGGAAGGAGCAGTGGGGTGATGGGAGGGAGCAGTGTGGTGATGGGAGGGAGCAGTGTGGTGATGGGAAGGAGCAGTGGGGTGATAGGAGGGAGTAGTGGGGTGATGGGAGCGAGCAGTGGGGTAATGGGAGGGAGTAGTGGGGTGATGGGAGGGAGCAGTGTGGTGCTGGGAGGGAGTAGTGGGGTGATGGGAAGGAGCAGTGGGGTGATGGGAGGGAGCAGTGGGGTGATGGGAGCGAGCAGTGGGGTAATGGGAGGGAGTAGTGGGGTGATGGGAGGGAGCAGTGTGGTGCTGGGAGGGAGTAGTGGGGTGATGGGAGGGTTCAGTGGGGTGATGGGAGGGAGCAGTGTGGTGATGGGAGGGAGTAGTGGGGTGATGGGAGGGAGCAGTGGGGTGATGGGAGGGAGCAGTGGGGTGATGGGAGGGAGCAGTGGGGTGATGGGAGGGAGCAGTGTGGTGATGGGAGGGAGCAGTGTGGTGATGGGAGGGAGTAGTGGGGTGATGGGAAGGAGCAGTGTGGTGATGGGAGGGAGTAGTGGGGTGATGGGAAGGAGCAGTGGGGTGATGGGAGGGAGCAGTGGGGTGATGGGAGGGAGTAGTGGGGTGATGGGAGGGAGCAGTGTGGTAATGGGAGGGAGTAGTGGGGTGATGGGAGGGTTCAGTGGGGTGATGGGAGGGAGCAGTGGGGTGATGGGAGGGAGCAGTGGGGTGATGGGAGGGAGTAGTGGGGTGATGGGAGGGAGCAGTGGGGTGATGGGAGGGAGTAGTGGGGTGATGGGAGGGAGCAGTGGGGTGATGGGAGGGAGCAGTGGGGTGATGGGAGGGAGTAGTGGGGTGATGGGAGGGTTCAGTGGGGTGATGGGAGGGAGTAGTGGGGTGATGGGAGGGAGCAGTGGGGTGATGGGAGGGAGTAGTGGGGTGATGGGAGGGAGCAGTGGGGTAATGGGAGGGAGTAGTGGGGTGATGGGAGGGAGTAGTGGGGTGATGGGAGGGAGCAGTGTGGTAATGGGAGGGAGTAGTGGGGTGATGGGAGGGTTCAGTGGGGTGATGGGAGGGAGCAGTGGGGTGATGGGAGGGAGCAGTGGGGTAATGGGAGGGAGTAGTGGGGTGATGGGAGGGAGTAGTGGGGTGATGGGAGGGAGCAGTGGGGTAATGGGAGGGAGTAGTGGGGTGATGGGAGGGAGCAGTGGGGTAATGGGAGGGAGTAGTGGGGTGATGGGAGGGAGTAGTGGGGTGATGGGAGGGTGCAGTGTGGTGCTGGGAGGGAGTAGTGGGGTGATGGGAGGGTTCAGTGGGGTGATGGGAGGGAGCAGTGGGGTGATGGGAGAGGGCAGTGGGGTGATGGGAGGGAGTAGTGGGGTGATGGGAGGGAGTAGTGGGGTGATGGGAGGGTTCAGTGGGGTGATGGGAGGGAGCAGTGGGGTGATGGGAGGGAGCAGTGGGGTGATGGGAGCGAGCAGTGGGGTAATGGGAGGGAGTAGTGGGGTGATGGGAGGGAGCAGTGGGGTGCTGGGAGCGAGCAGTGGGGTAATGGGAGGGAGCAGTGGGGTGATGGGAGCGAGCAGTGGGGTAATGGGAGGGAGTACTGGGGTGATGGGAGGGAGCAGTGGGGTGATGGGAGGGAGCAGTGGGGTGATGGGAGCGAGCAGTGGGGTGATGGGAGGGAGTAGTGGGGTGATGGGAGGGAGTAGTGGGGTGATGGGAGGGAGTAGTGGGGTGATGGGAGGGAGCAGTGGGGTGATGGGAGGGAGCAGTGGGGTGATGGGAGGGAGTAGTGGGGTGATGGGAGGGAGTAGTTTGGTGATGGGAGGGTGCAGTGGGGTGATGGGAGGGAGTAGTGGGGTGATGGGAGGGAGCAGTGGGGTGATGGGAGGGAGTAGTGGGGTGATGGGAGGGTGCAGTGGGGTGCTGGGAGGGAGTAGTGGGGTGATGGGAAGGAGCAGTGGGGTGATGGGAGGGAGTAGTGGGGTGATGGGTGGGAGTAGTGGGGTGATGGGAGGGAGCAGTGGGGTGATGGGAGGGAGTAGTGGGGTGATGGGAGGGTGCAGTGGGGTGCTGGGAGGGAGTAGTGGGGTGATGGGAGGGAGCAGTGGGGTGATGGGAGGGAGTAGTGGGGTGATGGGAGGGTGCAGTGGGGTGCTGGGAGGGAGTAGTGGGGTGATGGGAAGGAGCAGTGGGGTGATGGGAGGGAGTAGTGGGGTGATGGGTGGGAGTAGTGGGGTGATGGGAGGGTGCAGTGGGGTGATGGGAGGGAGCAGTGGGGTGATGGGAGGGAGTAGTGGGGTGATGGGTGGGAGTAGTGGGGTGATGGGAGGGAGCAGTGGGGTGATGGGAGGGAGCAGTGTGGTGCTGGGAGGGAGTAGTGGGGTGATGGGAGGGAGTAGTGGGGTGATGGGAGGGAGCAGTGGGGTGATGGGAGGGAGTAGTGGGGTGATGGGAGGGAGTAGTGGGGTGATGGGTGGGAGTAGTGGGGTGATGGGAGGGAGCAGTGGGGTGATGGGAGGGAGCAGTGTGGTGCTGGGAGGGAGTAGTGGGGTGATGGGAGGGAGTAGTGGGGTGATGGGAGGGAGCAGTTGGGTGATGGGAGGGAGCAGTGGGGTGATGGGAGGGAGCAGTGGGGTGATGGGAGGGAGTAGTTTGGTGATGGGAGGGGGCGGTGGGGTGATGGGAGGGAGTAGTGGGGTGATGGGAGGGTGCAGTGTGGTGCTGGGAGGGAGTAGTGGGGTGATGGGAGGGAGCAGTGGGGTGATGGGAGGGAGTAGTGGGGTGATGGGAGGGTGCAGTGTGGTGCTGGGAGGGAGTAGTGGGGTGATGGGAGGGTGCAGTGGGGTGCTGGGAGGGAGTAGTGGGGTGATGGGTGGGAGCAGTGGGGTGATGGGAGGGAGTAGTGGGGTGATGGGAGGGAGTAGTGGGGTGAGGTGATTGGAGGGAGTAGTGGGGTGATGGATGGGAGCAGTGGGGTGATGGGAGGGAGTAGTGGGGTGATGGGAGGGAGCAGTGGGGTGATGGGAGGGAGTAGTGGGGTGATGGGAGGGTGCAGTGGGGTGATGGGAGGGAGCAGTGGGGTGATGGAGGGAGCAGTGGGGTGATGGGTGGGAGCAGTGGGGTGATGGGAGGGAGTAGTGGGGTGATGGGAGGGAGTAGTGGGGTGAGGTGATTGGAGGGAGTAGTGGGGTGATGGATGGGAGCAGTGGGGTGATGGATGGGAGCAGTGGGGTGATGGGAGGGAGTAGTGGGGTGATGGGAGGGAGTAGTGGGGTGAGGTGATTGGAGGGAGTAGTGGGGTGATGGGAGGGAGTAGTGGGGTGAGGTGATTGGAGGGAGTAGTGGGGTGATGGGAGGGATTAGTGGGGTGATGGGTGGGAGCAGTGGGGTGATGGGAGGGAGTAGTGGGGTGATGGGAGGGAGCAGTGGGGTGATGGGAGGGAGTAGTGGGGTGAGGTGATTGGAGGGAGTAGTGGGGTGATGGGTGGGAGTAGTGGGACGATGGGTGGGAGCAGTGGGGTGATGGGTGGGAGTATTGGGTGATGGGAGGGAGTAGTGGGGTGAGGTGATTGGAGGGAGTAGTGGGGTGATGGGAGGGATTAGTGGGGTGATGGGTGGGAGCAGTGGGGTGATGGGAGGGAGTAGTGGGGTGATGGGAGGGAGTAGTGGGGTGATGGAGGGAGTAGTGGGGTGATGGGAGGGAGCAGTGGGGTGATGGGAGGGATTAGTGGGACGATGGGAGGGAGTAGTGGGGTGATGGGAGGGAGTAGTGGGGTGAGGTGATTGGAGGGAGTAGTGGGGTGATGGGTGGGAGCAGTGGGGTGATGGGAGGGAGTAGTGGGGTGATGGGAGGGAGCAGTGGGGTGATGGGAGGGAGTAGTGGGGTGATGGGAGGGAGTAGTGGGGTAATGGGAGGGTGCAGTGGGGTGATGGGAGGGAGTAGTGGGGTGATGGGAGGGAGCAGTGGGGTGATGGGAGGGAGTAGTGGGGTGATGGGAGGGAGTAGTGGGGTGAGGTGATTGGAGGGAGTAGTGGGGTGATGGGAGGGATTAGTGGGACGATGGGTGGGAGCAGTGGGGTGATGGGTGGGAGCAGTGGGGTGATGGGAGGGATTAGTGGAACGATGGGAGGGAGTAGTGGGGTGATGGGAGGGAGTAGTGGGGTGAGGTGATCGGAGGGAGCAGTGTGGTGATGGGAGGGAGCAGTGGGGTGATGGGAGGGAGCAGTGGGGTGATGGGAGGGAGTAGTGGGGTGAGGTGATCGGAGGGAGAAGTGTGGTGATGGGAGGGAGCAGTGGGGTGATGGGAGGGAGTAGTGGGGTGAGGTGATCGGAGGGAGCAGTGTGGTGATGGGAGGGAGCAGTGGGGTGATGGGAGGGAGCAGTGGGGTGATGGGAGGGAGCAGTGGGGTGATGGGAGGGAGTAGTGGGGTGATGAAGCAATGGTGGGGCCAGATCACATGTATTGTGGGAGGCGGGATAGATCAGCTTGGAGACGCACGCGTATTAAATATTTGAGTCTGCAAGGCGTTGCTAGTGGGAGCACGTGCCATTTATCTACAGGTTTCACAGCACGATATCACGGAGGACATGTGTCTCAGTGTTGTCTGAGGGTTTCTTTCTTCTTACAACATCCAGACTCATGTTTAATTATTTAAACCATTTTACCGAGGCTTTTTTTTCAGTTGTTTATAAAAAGAAGGGTGACAAACCCTAAGTCGCGCTAAGTATCATTCTAAATACATTGTTTATGGAATCCTTGATGGATTCATAAACACAATGGACTCCTCCAAATATTTAGTAAAATGGTTTAAAAATGTATTTAACTCATATTCTATTTATAATTAAGACTATATCCCATGATGCCACAGACTCTGGCGCAGTTGGGTACAGCGCCAGCTTATTAGCACCAGTTCCTCTTTGGTGATCCAAATATTGTGGTTGCCGAGATTGAATTCATGATAAAATTTCCCATATGAGCTGAGGCCCGTGCCAAAGGGTTAACCCGTTGTCCTTGTACATCTGTGACCAGGCGGGTTGTCATGTTAAGGACCTGCGACATGACAATTCAGTGAGGCAGCACTATATCTGCTACAAGTAGGTCTCATCACGAAATGACTGAAATAATGTTGAAAGTGATATAAAACCCCAAACAAACAAACAAACAAACAAACAAACAAACAAATATATCTTATGATTATTAACACAATTTAGAATCTTATTTTAAAGAAAGTTCGATGTTATAGTCTCAAAGACAGTTAATTATTTGCAGGATTTTACCGTGTTAGGATACTTTACCATTGATTTTGTTTGGGTACCATTTTAGTCTGCCGAAAATAGGATTCAATATCTATCAATGCATATATTGTAAATATTGATGAATGCTGTTCAGTGCTCAAAACACATTTATATCTTATCACATGTAAGGTCATGGGCCGTGGCGAAGTTGGTTAGAGTGCCAGCTTATGAGCACATGTACCTATGTGGTGATCAAAAAGTCGTGGGTTTGATCTCCGGCCGTGCTCAGATTGAACTCATGATACAGTTTCACACAAAGGATTAACCCGTTGTCCTTGTACATCTGTGACCGGGTGGATTGTCATGTCAAGGACCTGCGACATGGCAATTCAGTGAGGCAGCACTATATCTGCTTCAAGAAATCGGACTGAAATAATGTTGAAAATGATGTAAAATCCCAAACAAACAAAATCTTATCACGTGTAAAGGTTGGCATATGTACCCAAGCGTTATTACAAAAAATGATATTATTCATTCTGCCAATCTCAATTATCAATGAATAAATATAGAGTTGTACAGTTCTGGTTCCGGTGGCAGATCTAGACAGTTCCGGTGTGTGCTATTCAATGGGGGGACAACAACATGGAGATCGAAAATCGGCTTATCGTTTTTGAACAAGGTATTACGTGATAGGTCCTTTAGAGATTTGAGGTATATCTCTACCATCTCATGGCCGCCATAGTTTTGGTGCTGTCGTAGCTTGCTACCAATATCACAAATGAATGCAACATGTGCGAATGCACTCGCGACTATGCCCCATTCAACTAAATTTCCCATGCTAGTTCCATAACCAATGAATTTCCTTTCAAAGTTTTCTCCTCCCTGTAAGAATTGATTCCATATTAATTTATCGTAACAACAGAAAGAAGTTTATATATCTTGTGGAGAATGTTGTATCCACAAATACCCTTTATATGCCTAAAAAATTAATTTATATCCATAAGCTCACAAATTAAATATACTTATATCATAAATGATTGCAAATATTTTAGGAACAAGAGATTGATTTATTCCATTGGTAAAACCTCTAAGCCAACATGGCGTGGTCATCATTTGACGTAAGTCTGCAATTCGTGTTTATCTATAATGATGACGGAAGAAAGAGATGTTATAACCTTGTAGTATTATAAAATCATCCATCAAAGAAGCACAAGTAATGCTTATCTAACAGGACAATGCGATGCGGTCTAGGAGACGCCAGATGGGACGCTACCATATGGTCGTATGCTCCAGCACCTGACATTCCGGTGATCTATGACTTTGGCGGGAAACCTTACTGCCGACCCCCACTGTCCAGAACAGCCACAATTGTTGATTTCTAGCGGCTAATTAGAATTCATGCAGTCTTTCCTTTCTCATCAATAACGATACTGGTCCTTGATAGCAAATCCTGGAGGTCCTGATCAGAAAATAGGCAAACATTACAATTGGCCGTGTGACCAACTTCTCATGCTGTAACGACAGGCCTTATATTTTGGTCAAATATTATGCTTTGACGAAGATGGAGTGGTTACCACAAAAGTGGTTTCATTTCATAGATGTCAACTGGTTTTTGCCACCATAGCAAATTATTATGTGACAGTGAACCTTTTATATGATATATAGATTTACTTTCCTATCAATTCAATCTTAATGATCTTAATGAACATGATCTTAATGAACATATTTGCCGAGTATATTCCAAGGTGTCATATTACGAAATATACTCCCAAGCCGAATGATCAGATGATTCGATTACAATGAAAAAATGCTGCACTCAAAACCTGAGAGTTCTCTATATATTATCTATTTAGGTCCCAAGACGATTGTGTCAAATATAATCTGTCACTGGATCAATTGTCTTAGTCTAACATCAACAGATTTAAAAAAAAAACATTTTTGGTGTTTCTCTCATTTTATTTTCATAACTTTAGCCATCATTGTTGCATTGTTGTATATCTATCTGTAATAATTTAATGCATTTATATTATTTTAATGAGGTACATGTCCACCCTAATGGTATTCATAATAAATGTTTTACTTTTTGATCATGTGGTGAATGTGGAAAATATAAAAATAAAATCCCCCCAAAGTCTATTTCCTGCGCTATATCATTCAATGTGATAGTTTCGTCTTTTGGTTGGTCTGGGCGCGCATGGTGCAATGTCACGCATCATTATATAGACACTCGTCCTCGCGTTATATCTCTGCTGTTTGATTTCTGCACAACTCCAGCTAATTTGACTGTTTTATGAAAAACCACGCGCAAGCCTGTTGTGTAATATAAAAACAAAAGCGTGGAACTGTCTCTTACCACCAATTTGGAAGTTTGCACAAGTCCACAGAATTCTTAATAAAAGTCTGTCAGCGGATGAAGACAGGAATACAGATGAAGATGCAGGAGCGAGTAAATTGCTGATGCATATTCTGCTCAAGTTTGCCGCAAGCCGAGTCAATATCCTGACAGACACAAAGAGGGGACGGGGATCAAGCCCGGGATGGCTGGGAGGGGGATCAAGCCCGGGACGGCTGGGAGGGGGATCAAGCCTGGAACGGCTGGGAGGGGGATCAAGCCCGGTACGGTCGGAAGGGGGATCAAGCCCGGGACGGCCGGGACGGTCGGGACGGGGATCAAGCCCGGGACAGCCGGGACGGTCGGGACGGGGATCAAGCCCGGGACGGCTGGGAGGGGGATCAAGCCCGGGACAGCCGGGACGGGGATTAAGCCCGGGACGGTCGGGACGGTGATCAAGCCCGGGAGGGGGATCAAGCCCGGGACCGTTGGGAGGGGGATCAAGCCCTGGACTGTAGGGAGGGGGATCAAGCCAGGGACGGCCGGGAGGGGATCAAGCGTGGGACGGCCGGAAGGGGGATCAAGCCTGGGACGGCCGGAAGGGGGATCAAGCCCTGGACTGTAGGGAGGGGGATCAAGCCCGGGACGGGGATCAAGCCCGGGACGGCTGGGAGGGGGATCAAGCCCGGGACGGCCGGGAGGGGGATCAAGACCAGGATGGTCGGGAGGGGGATCAAGTCCGGGATGGTCGGGTGGGGGATCAAGCCTGGGACGGCCGGGAGGGGGATCAAGCCTGGGACGGCCGGAAGGAGGATCAAGCCCTGGACTGTAGGGAGGGGGATCAAGCCCGGGACGGCCCGAATGGGGATCAAGCCCTGGACTGTAGGGAGGGGGATCAAGCCAGGGACGGTCGGGAGGGAGATCAAGCCAGGGACGGCCGGGAGGGGGATCAAGCCAGGGATGGTCAAAATATCTGCCGGCCCAGAGAGGTGGAGCTTTGAATTTTACAGCCGATTATGATGTGTGTGAAACAACAACAAAATGCAGCAAACAATATGGTGTGAAGCAGTTCAATTACGGTGAAAAACAAATAGAATATTTATTTATTTTTGCATAAACAAACATCGAAACATCTGGAGGACATTCAAAACATTTTAATAACGTGGTTTATTGAGATCATTATGCGAGTCAATATATTGTATGGGATCAATTATGCTTACAAATGTTGATTTGGTAAAAAAAGTGCTGGAATTTGAACACATTTAATCGGATCATATCAATATTTTCAATTTATTTATAATTGATGAAAATATCTTTTATATTTTATACATATCAGTAGCGCTTCTCAGGATCTGCTTTGTGATAAACATGTCAATATATACATGAAAACATGTGATAGCAGTGATAGTAGTTTATGCAGATGCGCACTGGCAGCCAAATACAGGCGAATATTTGCCAAGATTTATCTGAAAAAAAAACTGAGATGGTCAATCGTCTGAGCCGGAACTAATTTTAGTCAAGGAGCCACCCATGTCCTAAACACCGGACGGATTCCATCTCAACCCTCCAAATAGGAATCGTGATTTGGGTCGAAGACGAGACCACCCCCGGGAGACCACCCCCGGGAGACTACCCCCAGGAGACTAGCACAGGGAGACTGCCCCAGGGAGACTACCCCAGGGAGACTAGCACAGGGAGACTAGCACAGGGAGACTACCCTAGGGAGACTACCCCAGGGAGACTACCCCAGGGAGACTACCCCAGGGAGACTACCCCAGGGAGACTACTCCAGGGAGACTACCCCCGGGAGACTACCCCCAGGAGACTACCCCAGTGAGACTACCCCAGGGAGACTACTCCAGGGAGACTACCCCCGGGAGACTAGCCCAGGGAGACTACCCCAGGGAGACTACCCCAGGGAGACTACCCCAGGGAGACTACCCCAGGGAGACTACCCCAGGGAGACTACTCCAGGGAGACTACCCCTGGGAGACTACCCCTGGGAGACTACCCCAGGGAGACTACCCTCGGGAGACTACCCCAGGGAGACTACCAAGGGGAGACTAGCACAGGGAGACTACCCCAGGGAGACTAGCACAGGGAGACTACCCCAGGGAGACCATCCCCGAAGACTACTCCAGGGAGACTACCCCCGGGAGACTACCCCCGGGAGACTACTCCAGGGAGACTACCCCAGGGAGACTACCCCAGGGAGACTACCCCAGGGAGACTACCCCAGGGAAACTACTCCAGGGAGACTACCCCCGAAGACTACTCCAGGGAGACTACCCCTGGGAGACTACTCCAGGGAGACTACCCCAGGGAGACCACCCCCGAAGACTACCCCAGGGAGACCACCCCCGAAGACTACCCCAGGGAGACTACCCTCGGGAGACTACCCCAGGTAGACTACTCCAGGGAGACTACCCCGGGGAGACTAACCCCCGAAGACTACCCCAGGGAGACTACCCTAGGGAGACTGCCCCAGGGAGACTACCCCAGGTAGACTACTCCAGGTAGACTACCTCAGGGAGACTACCCCGGGAGACTACCCCAGGGAGACTACCCAGGGAGACTACTCCAGGGAGACTACCCCAGGAGACTACCCTCGGGAGACTAGCACAGGGAGACTGCCCCAGGGAGACTACCCCGGGAGACTACCCCAGGGAGACTACCCCGGGAGACTACCCCAGGGAGACTACTCCAGGAGACTACCCTCGGGAGACTAGCCCAGGGAGACTACCCCAGGAGACTACCCTCGGGAGACTACCCCAGGGAGACTAGCACAGGGAGACTAGCACAGGGAGACTGCCCCAGGGAGACTACCCCAGGGAGACTACACCAGGGAGACTAGCACAGGGAGACTAGCACAGGGAGACTGCCCCAGGGAGACTAGCACAGGGAGACTGCCCCAGGGAGACTACCCCAGGGAGACTACACCAGGGAGACTAGCACAGGGAGACTACCCACGTACACATTTTTATATCACCATGCTGTGTGACCCCTCTGACTTTGAATATTTTATGATAATCTTTAGCGTGTATATTTGACCAGATTTATATTAACCAAACAGATGGAAATCTTATCAGCCGGAACTACTTTTATTTAAGGAGCCACCCCTGAGCACATTTTGATAATCATCTTTCTATGCGATCTCTATCATTTCTAAATAATCTTGATTATTATCAAAAATATATTGCCAATTGTTATCATTTATTTAATTTCAGCACCATTTTCAAATGATGACCACATTAACGCTCAGGTTGATATTTACAACTTTTCCCAGTCTATTGCATTTCTTGCTCCTCACATTAACGCACACGTATATTGTTTAAGGTTTCCTGATTCTGCGTGACACACATATTTTTTAGAATTTGATATTCAATAATAGAAGTATTTAAGTATTTCTTAAATATCGTCAATAAGCCGAACGATTAGTGAGATAGAATATTATAAACACTCAGAATATTAAGAACAGCTGTACACGTATATGATGCAGACTTTTAGATTTATATATTCTAAGCTTGAGAAGATATTTACTGCAGGATGGCTTGACATGATCCTTGGGAAGAACTTCCAATTCTATACTATATGTATCATGACCAGATAACATGCTTGTATCGGTCTCATACATTGGAAGATAATCAATCATTAGATGTATGTACATATCAGATTAATGAACCTGATGGCAGAGGACCGGGGAAAGCTGGGCCTGGGAGGCTGGGCAAGGTACATGGATTCATATATATATGGTTTGTTGGTGCATGCTGTAAAAAATGGCGCTTACCAGACTGAATATGTAATCCACCGGTATATGATTGAATTCTCCAAGAATCTGAGATCATGATCAATTATGGATAATTAAAAGAATCTTATAACTTTATGATATGAATATATGAAGTGCGAAGGGTTATGGATATAATAAGGCAATTCTCTTGTTACATCAAAATAAAGGATTAATTATGTCATGATAAGTCTAATTGACACTTCAATATACCATATGTTAGAGCTAATTTATATTCACTTGGGCTGAAACACATGAATAGAAAGCAGACAGTAACAGTTCATTTATGATGATTTTTGCACCATTACTTGTTACCCATCTTGGACTAACATAAGTGAATATACCTGACTTTGTAAGTCAAATACTGAAGTAAAGAGCAGACGTGGGGATTAAAAAGTTGAACAGAAAGCAGCGAAAGCATTCGCACGTACGGCGTTACCGTGGAAATCATTTGTGATAGCTGTATCCAAGCTGTGCTAGCAGAGTATAAACGTGGCGGCTGCCAGATAGCGGCTGCCAGATAGCGGCTGCCAGATAGCGGCTGCCAGATAGCGGCTGCCAGATAGCGGCTGCCAGATAGCGGCTGCCAGATAGCGGCTGCCAGATGGCCGAATACTGCATCAACATCTAGTAAGCGCCTAACACAGAATGATGTATCTTATGAAATTAATCATTTCTTCTAGCCCATAATACTAAGCATTTAACTCATTACCAAAAATCTCTTTCATAAATGTCACCCCAGTTTATTTAATTTGACTTTACTCTAATTGTACAAGATTGGGATCAAAATTCTGCAGGATATGTCCATTTGATTTACATATTCGCGGGCATTTTGCACGGCTAATGGTGCATATCTTGGCTGAAAATCCATTTGCCAATCATTTGACACTTTGGCACCTAAAATTCTGTTTTAAATGCCCAGAGCATTTTTTTCTGTTAATAATTTTTCAAAACTCATTTTTGACCATTGCCTTTTTGTTGACTATTGGCCATATTTGTGTCGAAAAACTGTTTCTTCATTGCCAGGACTAATTTTGACTTTTCAGTAAAAAAAAAATGCACACTCATATTTACCAGTTAGAGCTTCTGCCATGCATCTCCTGACATTCACTTTGTCCAATGGTTCAATGCATTCAATGTACGGTATAGCCCAAGAACATATTTATCATGGGATTCTCCCACTGTTTTCTCTGCTTTCTCGGGTTTCTGAATTTTCTATGATCACAATTGTTTTTGGTTTCCTTGTTTTATTTTAGTGCTCTACTGATATTTTTCATGATGGTCATTGGTGTTACGTCCCACCTACCTGATAGTTCCTTATTATTTGGCAAAAGAAATGTTTACTGTTACAATATTGAACGTTCTGTAAAGCTAAAATGCCTATTTGTGAGACCAGATGTACTTTCAAAATACCAGCGTGAACAATTTGATTCCTATATTTGTCTGGAATCTAATTCCTCTCCATTTGCCTGTAAATAACATAAAAAGTAATTTATTTTATTTTTACCCATATTGGTTAGTTCAAAGAAGCATAATCTTTTTCTCCACGTCACAAATTGAAGATGCCTTAGTTAGACAGTGCCACCTGGTTATATTTAGCGTCATTCTACAGCAGGCAGTGCCACCTAGTTATATTAGCGTCATTCTACAGCAAGCAGTGCCACCTTGTGCCCGCTATACTTATTTATAAATTGGTGTACTTTTCCCCTCTCTACAGGTTTGTTGTATTATTTATCCAAGTATAGAGTATGTATATGTTTGTCTAAGCAGACAAGCATTCTCTGTATTATCAAATCTGTAAAATGTTAGAATTAATGCCTAATTTGTACATAATCAAGCCTCACAGTTTAGATCTTTGTTTATGGGATGCCCGAGGACTATATTTTTTTAAAGCATTTTTTTAAAGAAAGATGCAGCATTAAACTTAACTCTTATGGTGAATTATGAGGTAAATTTATTCAGTAATATTAATATCTAATTTTCATTTAAATTGATTTTTGTTTCTTTTGTTAACTTTATGATTTGGGGAATAACATAATCTGTGCCAATATGTATCTTTTTAAGTTTAAATTGACCAGATTTCTTCCAGATGTTTCAGAGAGGATTTGAGGTCAGCAAACCACCAACTCCCACCCCTCATAGTTTTGACAACATAATCGCAAGTGGAAATTTCAAACAGCTGATATCACGAGTCCTCTTTATTTTGTTTGGTGACAGTACTATTTCGTAACAATTCTGTACTAATTCACTTCTTTTGACATGCAGTGTTACATATCTGTGATATTGATTTATGTTATTTACCCCATTGAATGTCCTCTACATCAGAGCCACCTGGTGAATAATCTGTCATACTTCAGCGGTGTCCTCTGGTAAATAAACTCCTAAATCCTCTGAAGCAACAATTAACCTGACGCCCATCACAAACTAATTCCAAACTAAAAAGTACTTAAAAGCAACTTGTAAACTCATGTCCCCATTTTATTTTCAATAAATACATCTGTATCATATTTATGATACTTAGAAATTATATCAGCTAAATATGCTGGCCCATACAACCAGATCAATAATGCCCTGGGTTTATTCATAGTTCTTATCTGGAACAAGTAAACATATTTGGAACTATTCTAATTCTAGTTGATAAATGAGATCATCGTTTATGTCTTATCTCATTCAAAATGAATTTTAAATGGTAATGATTGCATATTAGAACAGCTTTCTATTCCTGAATACAAATAAAATGTTTTCAGAAAAGATAAAATATATCTATAACGGTATATTTCTTGGATGTTATTAAAGTGAATATGACTTGAAAGTATTTGTAGCACAAAAGCAAACCAATTCTATAAAAAATACATTGTCAAAAAGCCCTTCAAATGACCCAAACTAGATTCATAAATTATTGATATTTATGCATCTTAACTAAAGCTGCTGTGGAAACATTGGACTGACTTTAAATGTCTGGGCCCCGGGATCTTGGCCCTCTTCTGCATACATTATTTACATACAATAAGACAACATAATTATCTGCATGTTGTCCGTACAAATATTCCTTAAAAATCACACACAAAAACAGTTCTAGAAGATGATACATTCAAATCTATGTAAAAAAACAAGCCATGTTGTTGAATAAAAAATGAATATACATTATAAAAATAGGATACTCTATCATGTTACTGAAAGTAAAGGAAGAAATATAACCCTTTCCATAGCGAACATAGCAGCTTTATCTAATCTAAAGCTGAGATATGGTTGGAAAAAGGGGTCAAGATTATGATGAGAACAGTTTAAACCAAAAACACATTCATGAGGTACATACACATTGTCAATGAAGTGATCGATTCGCTAAGTACATCAGTTCAGTTTTTTGAATGATGGAATTATATTGCAAAAAATATTCATCAAATACTTCAAATACATGTAAATCATGCAAGTAAAAAAATAAACTACCACCACTGTATTCCTGAATGGCAATTAACAATTATTCATAATTTAGTCTATTTCTGTGATTTTTCAACAAGTTACAATTCTCCCTATCTGCTCTACCATATACGCTGCATTTTCAGAGCGCTGCGATTACACAACAAACAAACTTTAGCGCTGACATTAGCGTGTCAATGTATGATGTCAGTCTGAAATTTCCCTCCCATCTTGAAGCAAGGCAGGCAGAAGTTTACAACGCAACATCTTTCCCATCATGCACTGCTCTCTCGCGCCAATTTCGTCATTTTTTCACGGACCAGCTAAAAATCCGGGAGAGCAGATAGCGAGAATTGAAATACACCTGATTAAATGTTTACTTTCCTTAAGCTTGTCAGATCACTTTTTCAGTCTTATACATGTATATTCATAAAAGTTATCTGGTCCCCTGAAAATAAATGAGCCTTCCAGTCATTAAATATATTTACTTATAATATGAAATTGCAATGCATGGTTATATTAAATATCACTTCATAATGTCCATGCAGGACTGCATTAATTCAAATGGTATGACCTGTGGAATTCAGAAGATGATTCTGTGTGACCCATTTAAAAATGATTGGCATGAATTATTCTGTTTCAAATTTATTTTGTCTTGAGAGCTATCCTTTGCTATATATACCACTTTATATGCAATTTCCCTGTATAAAAAGTAGAATATGTACATTGTTTTAAATAAAATAGGGCAAGAACGGATGCTCCCATTGGTAGCTCAAGACAAATTTGGTAGAGTTGTCACAGGCAGTGAGATAAAAGCAATATGCAACCCTGCTGGATTGAAAAACCCTGCTGGATTGAAAAAACCCTGCTGGATTGAACAACCTGCTGGATTGAACAACCTGTTGGATTGAACAACCCTGCTGGATTGAACAACTCTGCTGGATTGAACAACCTGCTGCATTGAACAACCCTGCTGGATTGAACAACCCTGCTGGACTGAACAACCCTGCTGGATTGAACAACCCTGGTGGATTGAACAACCCTGCTGGATTGAACAACCCTGGTGGATTGAACAACCCTGGTGGATTGAACAGAACCCTGCTGGATTGAACAACCCTGCTGGATTGAACAACCCTGCTGGATTGAACAACCCTGCTGGATTGAACAACCTGCTGGACTGAACAACCCTGCTGGATTGAACAACTCTGCTGGATTGAACAACCCTGCTGGATTGAACAACCCTGCTGGATTGAACAACCTGCTGGACTGAACAACCTGCTGGACTGAACAACCCTGCTGGACTGAACAACCCTGCTGGACTGAACAACCCTGGTGGATTGAACAACCCTGGTGGATTGAACAACCCTGCTGGATTGAACAACCCTGCTGGATTGAACAGAACCCTGCTGGATTGAACAACCCTGCTGGATTGAACAACCCTGCTGGATTGAACAACCTGCTGGACTGAACAACCCTGCTGGATTGAACAACTCTGCTGGATTGAACAACCCTGCTGGATTGAACAACCCTGCTGGATTGAACAACCTGCTGGACTGAACAACCTGCTGGACTGAACAACCCTGTTGGATTGAACAACTCTGCTGGATTGAACAACCCTGCTGGATTGAACAACCCTGCTGGATTGAACAACCTGCTGGACTGAACAACCTGCTGGACTGAACAACCCTGTTGGATTGAACAACCCTGCTGGATTGAACAACCCTGCTGGATTGAACAACCTGCTGGACTGAACAACCCTGCTGGATTGAACAACCTGCTGGATTGAACAACTCTGCTGGATTGAACAACCCTGCTGGATTGAACAACCCTGCTGGATTGAACAACCCTGCTGGATTGAACAACCCTGCTGGATTGAACAACCTGCCGGACTGAACAACCTGCTGGACTGAACAACCTGCTGGATTGAACAACCCTGCTGGATTGAAAAACCCTGCTGGATTGAACAGAACCCTGCTGGATTGAACAGAACCCTGCTGGATTGAACAGAACCCTGCTGGATTGAACAACCCTGCTGGATTGAACAGAACCCTGCTGGATTGAACAGAACCCTGCTGGATTGAACATAACCTGCGATACAACAGCATAAAGCCTACATGTATATAATGTAGTAACAAATTTCAGTGGTTGAGATTATGTATATTTAGCATGCTTAAATAATGTCTTCACAATGAACACAGCCCATATTCATTTACCAGCAACAGTTGATCATGTGATCTTGCGGTCATGTGATCTTGCTTAGTCTGAGGCTATTTTTAGCACTGCTGAGATCCACAAACGCATGCACACACGAATGCATGGACCCTACACCATTGTTCTTGTATGATCGTAGCAGTGAGAACTTGACATGTTTGTGCTACCTGATGAGTGACCACATTGCTATGACCACATTGCTGAACAAGAGGATGGTTCCAAACAGTAGCAGGACAGTATATACAAGTCCCCTGGTGTCGGCGCTGGGAACTACTCCCCTCAGGCCGTACTCTATGAAACCCATGAGGATCCACTGTCCGTCCAAGGCGTAACACGGCACCACATTTAATATGGCCAGAGCTCCAGACAGCGAGATCAGATATCTAATCTGAGTCAAGGAAAACAAATAACTGCCATATATATCTATGTTTGTTTTTCGGTGCAACTCGTTGTGTATTTAAGAGAAAGTAGTTTAATATGTAATGACATTTTACTTTTGAAAAAAATTGTTAAATTTATTACACCAATAATACCAATAGTTGTCAGTCTGAATCAAATTCAAAAACCAGTTTTTTGATAACAGGACAAAACTGGTTTTTGAATTTGATTCAGACTGACAACTATATAACTTATAATCAATAGCATTTCACTTTGTAATATATAGTTTCTGAGAATATCAAATTGCAGAAAATGAGCATGGCAATAAAAAATATAATTCCAATCCAATTAATGCAATTAAAAATGATAGTTCAAACATATACCGTATTTACTTGTGTATAAGTCGACTCGTGTATAAGACGACCCCCCAAAATTGAGGTTATTTTACTTGAAAAAAACCAATTTTCGAATATAAGTCGAGTTGGTTTTTCTCAAAATATCGGCTCTGCTACCATTCAATACTCAGCTGAAGCTTGGCGGCCATTTGAAAAGTGAAACGTAAATATGCTTACTATATAAGATATAAGCCGTCTTATACACGAGTAATTACGGTAAAACGTAAATACGATGTTCATATTTTCGAAATAACGAATATCAAATGTAGCTGATCGATTTTAATTGCGTTTTAAATGATAAATAAAGGTATTTACCCAATATTATCACAAATTGTTCGAGAACAGAACAAAACCATCAATCCATTTAAAACGCAATTAAAATCGATCCACGTGTGAAAGCATTTCTGTCAACAAGGGAAGACACGACTCAAAGCAGTGGAAACAAAGACGTAATAATTGTAATCAGTGAGAACAAAGTCAAAACAAAGTGTTTCGAATAATAGACCAATAATATTGGGTAAATACCTTTCTTTTTCAAATACGATGTCCGTGACGTAGCGGATCGATTGGCCACGTGACTCACAAATCATGTGATCATTGACTTTGCAGATTTGCAGGAGAATTGCGTTTTAAATGATAAATAAAATCATATACCCAATATAAACACAAAACACGCTTTGCAGGTCGAGAACAGAACAAAACCATTCATCCATTTAACATGCATTACGCAATACGAGGTCGTCATTTTAGAAAGCGGGAGTGACGGGGACAAGCTCTTATTTTTGGTGCGAAAACAAATGGAGTGTATCAACTCGCATTGAAATATTAATATATTGCGCAATGATGGATCCCTGGCTTCTCCTCGTGTTGCGGACGTGAATTAACGCGACGTCACGTACATGATATTTACGTTTTACTTCATGGATAAATTCTCGACCTGCGAAGCATAATTTGGGATAATATTGGGTAAATACCTTTATTTATCATTTAAAATGCAATTAAAATATCAAACTCGTTTTCGCGCTAAAAACCTTTCTAAATTGCAACCACGTGTTGCGACCACGTGTTGACGATCTTAAGAAATTGACAGAAATGCCTTCACCCGGGGATCGATTTTAATTACGTTTTAAATGGATTGATGGTTTTGTTCTGTTCTCGAACAATTTGGGTTAATACCTTTATTTATCATTTAAAACGCAATTAAAATCGATCCACGTGTGAAAGCATTTCTTTCCAAGCGGGAAGACACGACTCAAAGCAGTGGAAACAAAGACGTATTGCAAAACTGTGAACGCTGATAATTGGAATCAGTGAGAACAAAGTCAAAACAAAGCGTTTCGAATAATAGACCAATAATATTGGGTAAATACCTTTATTTATCATTTAAAACGCAATTAAAATCGATCCACGTGTGAAAGCATTTCTTTCCAAGCGGGAAGACACGACTCAAAGCAGTGGAAACAAAGACGTATTGCAAAACTGTGAACGCTGATAATTGGAATCAGTGAGAACAAAGTCAAAACAAAGCGTTTCGAATAATAGACCAGTAATATTGGGTAAATACCTTTCTTTATCATTTAAAACGCAATTAAAATCAATCTGTTGCGACTGATATTCGTTATTTCGAAAATATGAAGATCGTATTTAAGTTTTACCGTAATTACTCGAGTATAAGACTGTTAAACCGACCCGCTATGTCCGATATTCGTTATTTCGAAAATAAGAATGTTCGTAATGAAAACTCATAGTGTCGTAATTTTTTGGCGTAAATCCTCGTCCACAGGTTGCTCTCATGTATAAGTCGACCCCCTAAACATTAACTAAGAGTTTTTGGAAAAAAACCTCGACTTATACACGAGTAAATACGGTACATACATTGTATATTACCATCCCTCGCATTAACATTTACTTGGGACTGAGGTCATTAAAATCTAAAATATTAAAGAATTACATTAATATACAGGTATATGTACTGCCTCGTCAAGAAATATATTTTACATTTAAATATAAATAAAATCATGATAAAGGTCGCTTAAAAGGCTTTTGCCTCCCTTAATCATTCACATGATAATTATCTATATCAAAATTGCTTTCAAGGATACTTTGAAAATGTCTCTACGACATACGGAATGTTGACCGGCACGAAGCGATAGCTTGGCACATAGTTATTTATCACCACTGAAAGAAAACAAAACATATGAACATACACTCCATAACAAAGGTCATAGATAAACTGCTGTTATGAGTTGTCATTTATGAGAGCTCACAATGTTTATATCTATTATGACCTTCTTTAGAAATGCTATTTGTGCTAGTTATGAAAAGAGGCGTTAATGTTTGATGCTTGCTGCCCAAGATTGACATGCAATAACAACCCTCAGCCTGGGATGAACTGTCTCCAATTATCACTTTCCCAAAAAGAGAAGTGAAAAGGAGAAGAGTAGAAATAAAGTGATCTGCCTAATATCACAGGCATTGGTAGCCTCACTCTCTAGCCTCACTCTCTAGCCTCACTCTCTAGCCTCACTCTCTAGCCTCACTCTCTATGATCACTCTCTAGCCTCACTCTCTAGCCTCACTCTCTAGGCTCACTCTCTAGCCTCACTCTCTAGCCTCACTCTCTAGCCTCACTCTCTAGCCTCACTCTCTATGATCACTCTCTAGCCTCACTCTCTAGGATCACTCTCTATGATCACTCTCTAGCCTCACTCTCTAGGATCACTCTCTAGCCTCACTCTCCAGGCTCACTCTCCAGGCTCACTCTCTAGCCTCACTCTCTAGGCTCACTCTCTAGGCTCACTCTCCAGGCTCACTCTCTAGCCTCACTCTCTAGCCTCACTCTCTAGCCTCACTCTCTAGCCTCAGTCTAGCCTCACTCTCTAGCCTCACTCTCTAGCCTCACTCTCTAGCCTCACTCTCTAGGCTCCCTCTAGCCTCACTCTCTAGCCTCACTCTCTAGCCTCACTCTCTAGCCTCACTCTCTAGCCTCACTCTCTAGGCTCACACTCTAGCTTCACTCTCTAGGCTCACTCTCTAGCTTCACTCTCTAGGCTCACTCTCTAGCCTCACTCTCTAGCCTCACTCTCTAGGATCACTCTCTAGCCTCACTCTCTAGCCTCACTCTCTAGGCTCACACTCTAGCTTCACTCTCTAGGCTCACTCTCTAGCCTCACCCTCTAGCCTCACTCTCTAGCCTCACTCTCTAGGCTCACACTCTAGCCTCACTCTCTAGCCTCACTCTAGGCTCACTCTAGCCTCACTCTCTAGCCTCACTCTCTAGCCTCACTCTCTAGGCTCACTCTAGCCTCACTATCTATGATCACTCTCTAGGCTCACTCTCTAGGCCCACTCTCTAGCTTCACTCTCTAGCCTCACTCTCTAGCCTCACCCTAGCCTCACTCTCTAGCCTCACTCTAGCCTCACTCTCTAGCCTCACTCTCTAGCCTCACTCTCAAGGCTCACTATCTAGGCTCACTCTCTAGCCTCACTCTCTAGCCTCACTCTCTAGGCCCACTCTCTAGCCTCACTCTCTAGCCTCACTCTCCAGGCAGTTTTAATCTGTGATCATACTTGAATTTACAGTTTTCAAGAAAGAGGTTTTATCATTCCATGTCTTCCCTTTCTACCTATTCCTGTAACAAGGCCCTTTTGCCATAGGAAACAAAGACTTTCGGAAAAGTCTGTACTGTAGTGTACTGTTCACATAAATAAGCTACGCATTGCCCTTCTGGGCATGCCATTACCTACCAGCATAGTGCATGTCCAGGGGGTGCCCCAGGAAGAGAAGCGGGTGTTTACCCTTCTGGGCATGCCATTACCTACCAGCATAGTGCATGTCAAGGGGGTGCCCCAGGAAGAGAAGCGGGTGTTTACCCTTCTGGGCATGCCATTACCTACCAGCATAGTGCATGTCCAGGGGGTGCCCCAGGAAGAGAAGCGGGTGTTTATGGTTGCGGACAACCCTAAGCAGTTTGGTGGAGTTGTCCAGCGAGGGAGTGATACAGACAGATGGGTTGTTAGGCTGATAGCAATCACTCTGCAATCGACACGTCGGCCGCTCGGTAGCACTCCGCGCTGGCAGGCACGCATATTGCTGCAAATACAACCAAGCAGGTGATGGAGTGCTCTTTCAAGGATTCAATATCTTTGTTGAAATCTTATAAAAACCTGTGTTATCCTTTAGGCTGACTTACTTGTGTTGATAGAGCCTTGGAATGGTAGGAGAAGCAGAGGTGAGTGGAGCTGGCATTGATGCAACATTCCACATTGCCCACAGCTGTAGTATAGGCTGGAATATAATAAAGGCATAGCCATTTTCATTCCTCACACTGCAAATCATATTGTCAGTTATAAATGAGGTAATACCAAAAAACAAGATAATGAGAATAAATGTATAAATGAGGTCATTCAAGGCCATCGCATCACAGTATCCTAGGTATAGTGCCATGCCCAGGGTATACAAACCCAAATAGTCAAGCAACAGCTGAGCATGACTAAACAGCTGAGCATGACCAACAGCTGAGCATGACCAAACAGCTCAGCATGACCAAACAGCTCGGAATGACCAAACAGCTTGGTGTGACCAAACCAAACAGCTCGGAATGACCAAACAGCTTGGTGTGACCAAACAGCTGAGCATGACCAAACAGCTGAACATGACCAAACAGCTGAGCATGACCAAACAGCTGAGCATGACCAAACAGCTGAGCATGACCAAACAGCTCGGAATGACCAAACAGCTGAGCATGACCAAACAGCTGAGCATGACCAACAGCTGAGAATGACCAAACAGCTGAGCATGACCAAACAGCTCGGAATGACCAAACAGTTCAGCATGACCAAACAGCTGAGCATGACCAAACAGCTGAGCATGACCAAACAGCTCGGCATGACCAAACAGCTCGGCATGACCAAACAGCTCGGCATGACCAAACAGCTCGGTGTGACCAAACAGCTCAGCATGACCAAACAGCTCAGAATGACCAAACAGATTATAGGCTTGCAAACACCTTATAGGCTTGCATGACTTTTATTAGTTTGTTATATAAATATTAAAAATTTTATTTCCTTTTATCAACTTAAAGCCAAAGGCAGACACTGCCCAGTTTCCAATCTTTTCTTGAAAAATTTATCATTTGAAAAATCCAATCCCAAACTATGACTTGTATCTTACAGTATGGTGAGACATCCATCTGCTTCATCATGTCCTGGGGCATACAGAAGCCAATGCTCTGCTCACTCATGCTGACGGTGATGCACTGGATCCAGTCTGTTATACTGGTCACCCGGCAGCCATTGATACTTGTAATCTGGTCCCCTACCACTAACCCTCTCGGTCCTGATACAGGAGAATTCTGCAATGTCAAAGTATCAATGTTGTGTACATGTAAAATATTATTAAATGTATTATATGCTTTATAATTTATCAAGAAAAAATGGTCAATTTTTTTAAAGAATGGTCAAATGCTACAAATAATCGATGAAGTTATTGAAGTTTTGTTCTTTTATTCTGAAAATGTACAGATAATTTATTGTTTCACCCAAAGTTTTCCAGATAAGGAGTTTGAATTCTCACCTCTACAACATGTGTGATGACAATGGAGTCTCCGGAGTGATATAACGGGGACATGAGCCATGGCATAGTGAGGAGAACACAAATGGCAACGATGACGATGATGAAGTTATGCCACACCCCAGCACAGTAGATTCTCAGCTGTCTGAGGGGGGACACTCCCTGCAGATGCTCTGTGCATAGGTCCACAAAGGCACCCGGGTACAATGCCATGATGAAGATACCAAAACCATTTATCCGCACCTGCTCTCTGAAATAATTTATAAAAACCATTCAAATTAAATTATGATAAAATTTTTGATAATTGTGCTTAGGCTTTACAAAATGGTTGAAATTTCTTTAGTTTTTAATTTCATGGGTTTATCTGACCAACTTGCCTGTTTGCTTAGTACAATCCAGTATTTTTCAATAATGCACTTTAAATTTTACTCGAATGGCAAGTGACACCTTTCAAGTTGATTCAAGTTGGTGTATTCAAGAAAAGATAAGTCACAATGGTTTAAAATATTTCATTCACACATCAAAGGCATTAAAATAATTATCGTCATAATAATTGCATCAAAGTAACTGACCTGACTGCAGCCACTGCATGTCCCATTTCATGCAGGATTCCACACACTAAGAGGGTCAACAAATAATACACGATTTGGTTCATTGGTAGATTCACCCCTGGCATCTAAATATATTCATAGAAAAAAAACACAATATTTTAAAGCAATTTTTTGTAACACGGATGGTTCCTTTTTTGACAAGCATTGCCGACAGGCAATGCTTGTCAAAAAAAGGAACTATCTGTGTTATTCTGTGATCGGTACGATCATGGGAAATGCGTATTCATTTCCTGTGGTTTGTGATTCGGTTTTTTCTGTGGTCATTATTGTTAAAGCAACTGACACCACTGTGGAGTGTTCGTCGTGTGCATGCGCTATAGACTGGTCACCCGCCTAGCGTCAAAAATATCGTGTGGATACACAGAGGGTATGAATACGTTCATATAACAAGTAAACAAAGATAAAGAAGTGCGTGATTACAAAAATTTGAAGACGGCAATATCGTCATCGCCCATCGATGTGCGAAATTATCCGTTTAAATTGCCTGGAAATGCTTCCCAATCGATAGAACAAGGGATTTTAAGTAAGTTTAGTTCAAATTTGGTGTAAATCGGACAATTAGAACAGAAATGACATGCAAAAGTCGGATCGATGATTTGCGATAGCGCGTGAGCGATAATAGAGAAACTTACGCAATCGAGCATGAAAAGGCACATCTTTGCAAACAGTTGTGTTAAAAAAATCGTTCATATACCAAATTAAATGTTTTTAAAAGATGAATAAAAATAATTTCAACTACCCCATCAATTTGCAATGATCGTTTATGTTTAAATTATTTTGTTGTTGTTTATTTAAATTTGTGTTTTGTTTGTTGTAATTTTAGTTTTGTTTGTTGTAATTTTTGTTTTGTTTATTGCAATTTTTGTTTTGTTTGTTAATTTTTTTCCCATCCGTGTTACATGTGGAGCACCACTTTTTCTTGTTTAATTGGGACCCAATACATCATGTTTGTGACAATATATTTTGTGCATATCAATATATTTAGTTTGCAATAACATTTTGAATACATAATATAACACAATAGATTTACCTATATTTTGACAAAACATATAGATATATCTCATACATTATTTCTTTACACAATGTTAATTTCTCCCATTTTATGTCAATGTTTAGATATTTACCACGGGGGTGAGGACTTGTTGCTCCACGGGTTTGCTCTGGAGTGCGTTGTAGACTAGCAAACTGAGCAGCCCAGTGGACAGAACCATCGTAATGAGACCGAACACTACACCACAGTCGAACCAAATCTTCATCAGGTTTGGTTTTATTTGACCAAGCCGTAGAAATAACCGATTGAAAATTGTTGTGTACCATCGTAACTGTGCAACTGATACCGATAAACCTGTACGATTCAGAAATCGTATATATCGCTGCTGCCAATGTTGATGGGTCTGCAATATACATAAATAAAATTGCAATGTTATAAATCTGATAATAAATGGGACAGAATGGAGACCCGGGATTGGCTCATTTATTTTTGCTTTAATGACAGCACATTGTGCAGACATCTGGGATAGATAGGTTTATTTTTCATTTGTCAAATTTCTTTCACTTAGAGAAATCCAGAAACTCAAAAGACATATTTTCAAAGTAAAAAAGAACTACCGTTATTCACTGGAAACTTTTAAACCATTATAGTTATAATGCAAAGCATGACATTGATGTTTGGGGGTTAATCTCAATCTCACACTGATGTTATTCTCATTACAGATTTTGTATTACAAGAGTACTGTGCTATTTCATACTCACTTTCAGATAAATGTCCAGCAAATAAAGGGAAGCCCAAAATCCAAGGATAATGGCTATCCCAGTGGTTTGCTGCATTTCAAAAAAATAGTTCAGTCTTCACTTCATTCAATTACAAATACAATGCATAAAATTCTCTCCTGATCTCATTTCATTTTGACTCTGGATTTCATCATCAAATTCGAATATCAAATTTCATCATAATTTATCCACATGTTTAAAATGGTTTACAAACTGTCCCGATAGCAGTCAAATGAACACATCAAGAAAGTGGAGCATGGTCATGCGTATCAGATGAGTCAGCTGTGAGATCAATAGGTATCCATCTGTTTGTGAAGTGTCATTTCCCATCTCTCTTCAATGCACTGTTTTGAAGTGTAAACAATGACTTTCCTCAGCAAAATTGAACATAATCACAGCATTGAAATATCTATTTCTACTTCCTTTTAATCCTTCTTGGTCCAAAATATGATGTTTTTAAAAATAAAATACAAATTATGTAATTTAGTGTCATAGTTCTGAGAAATTTAATCATGAAACCAAAACGCACATGCCAAACTCTGAACAGTTGTTAAAAGTAGGTCATCAGATATTCTGGACTCAAAGTTTTGACTCTTTTGATTGGTTGATAAATGGGAGACGAAGAAGGAACCGGAAACGTCAAGCAAACCCGGCTTCTTGCATCAGATTCAACATGGCGGGCAATCCAACACTTCAGCCTCATTTGTCAAAGCAAGATCTTACCACCCTCGTAAGTTATTCAAACTTTTTATTTGTGTAAATACTTTCTTCAACATACTATCTTTCAGTTTGCGAAGTTACAGACCAAAATGTCCTCCTTTTCTGTGTTTTCGGGGCCATCAAATTTTAAGAATCGTCCAGATTTGTGTTCAGATCGAACATGTGTTTTCTGTGACATTGTCATTCTGTTTGTGACCAAACTTCGCATTGTGGTAGGAAAGTAAAGCAGTTTGAATCTTTGTTCTTTTCCCATGTTGAACCGATACTTCGTCAACTCCTTGAACTAAACTTGACACATCTGACTGGACAACTGACAGTCTTAAACTGGAAGTTCTGAGTCGACCAGTCTGAGACTGTGACTCACAGTGTGAGACTGAGGGAGGGTTGACCAGCTGTTTACCAGTTGACAGGTTTAAAACCAAGTCCTATGGTTGTGTAAATAACACAGTAGCCCAAACATGATTATGATCTAATGCATTAGGAAAACTTATGACTTTATTTTGATTTTGACATGAACATTCCTCATAATGGGTGCAGGAAACCTGAACCTCACTTGTCAGACTTGTTTGTTATCTGATAATGGACAATATTCAACACCAAACCAAATTTGCAAAGCACACTGCATGGTTTAACGTTATATCCAATACCAATTTGCAGCAGAATATTTATTGATTAAAGTATATTTTCTCAGTGTTTACCCAAAGAACACCGGAAAGGTGGCTAAATGACTACTTTCTTCAAATCATATTAAAAAGAAGTTCTAACAGTAATACTGTACAGTTTCCTGCATTCCTCTCTTGATATTATTGCAATGATATAGTTGTAGAACTGACCATTTAAATTTTATTGATTTTAGACTAGTGACACTGTTTTTTTTTTTTTTTTTTTTTATTCTAAAAATTTTTTGCTTCAAATCTAAATTAAATAATGGCAACTACTGGAAAATAATTCAAAATGCAGTTATCTCGTGCAATAAGTATAGCTGTTTCATCAGATTTATGTGGGGATATATCATCACACACCCATATATTACTTGGCATTTCAAAATACTTCACTTAAAGTAACAACAATATAGGGAATAAAAAGGATGAAAGTATAAAAAACTCCAGTTATAATTGCATGTGAACTTACTCAAACATTTATTGACACACACAGTGAAGAATTTAACAGTTGCAATGGAGTCTTGTTATTATGAAGAACAGAATTTGGCCAATCTGGTAGGTTTGGCCACGATAATGTCAAAGATCTTGTTTTTTAAATTTAATTTGCAGAAATCTAAGCAAACAGTATCACAAAGATAGGTTTCATTTGTTATAAAAAATATTGACCACAGTGTTTTTGATTAACTTTTTGTAGCCATAATAACTGAGCTGCAATGATGTACTTTCATCAAACTGTTATGACTTGTTATCATACCCCAAAAATATGAGAAAACAAAACAAAAAATGTCATGCCATTAAGTGTCGGGAGATAACATCAAATCTTCTGATATTTCAATAATGAAAGTTTATTTTGCATCTATACATTTATTCATAAACTGATACAATTATTTTTTTCACCTTTTTTCCAGGATGTGTCAAAGTTGACACCTTTGACACCAGAGGTCATAAGCAGACAAGCTACAATCAACATAGGTAGGGAAAAACATGAACAACTCTATTTTGACCCATTTACTCATTTTAGTTATATTTTCGAAAGTACATGAAAACTACCAATTAAATTCCTAATTTAAAGGATAATTTATCTGAAAAAACGATGAGAGATATTTTGATATTCTGCATCCTGCTGATACGTTGTATTTTCTGTTCCTTGCAGGTACTATTGGTCATGTAGCCCATGGAAAGTCCACAGTGGTGAAGGCAATCTCAGGAGTGCAGGTAAATATCCACATTAACTCAATAGATGTTGATGTAAATGGAAACAATAAATAACATAAATATATTGAATTACACAGCATAAAATAACAAGATGACAAGAATGATTTCATGATTCTAAATTGGTAAAAAGTAAGGTAATGCTGATGAACATTGATCATATATCATTTCTTGTTTTTTTTTACAGACTGTCCGTTTCAAGAATGAATTAGAAAGAAATATTACAATCAAGTTAGGTTATGCTAATGCAAAGGTAAGTGAAACAAAAAAATATCAAGTCTTCTGCAAAATTGAATATTGTTTTTTTTTATGATGAAAGACACTTTTAGTAATTAATATCTTAGATCAGGTACTGTTTAATAATATTATCTATCTATTGGCAGGTTTACAAATGTGAAGATCCATTGGTAGCCAGACCACAGTGTTACACATCAAGGGGCAGTGCCCACCCAGACGAATTTGCTTGTGATGTGCCAGGAGCAAAAGGGAAATTTAAACTTGTCAGGTTTGTTATTTTTATTAAATTTCCATCCAGTGTATTTGAACCTGTTCCTCCATAAAATGGTGGATTGAGATCACAGGATAAAATAATTGTGGAATATGGAGAATATTTTTTGACACAAGTTGCCTTAAATTGGTTTATGGTTTTTATTACTTTTAAACAAATTGCCCTTTAAAAATGAAATGTTTATTTACTTTTCTCTTTTCTTATTTTCATTTGAATAAAAGGTAATGAAGAAATGATGAGAGTTCTCATGTTAAATTAACCCATCTTTACCGAGGTTCACATCAGCACATTGAGTTCTGGTCTGTGGAATTGAATACAAACAGTCATTTCTGGACTGAATAGATAAGCAATCTTTATTTTACTATTGCAGACATGTGTCATTTGTGGACTGTCCCGGTCACGACATTCTTATGGCCACCATGTTGAACGGAGCAGCTGTGATGGACGCAGCACTCTTACTTATAGGTAAACATTAATACACAGAACTCTACACACTTACCAAGATAAGATGAAAAGTTGATTGTGGAAATTTGGGGAAATCTTTACAGTGTCACAATCAAATGTACCAATATCCATTTTTACAGTGTATGTCCAAATTTAAAGTTTTAACATTTTTTTTATTTGACAATATTGTAATACAGATAATATATGAGAAATTACCAACATATATTATGAAATGGAAATGCTCAAATTATTTTTATTTTATTTTCAGCCGGAAACGAAACTTGTCCACAACCACAAACTTCAGAACATTTAGCTGCCATTGAGATAATGAAACTGAAACACATCATAATTCTGCAGAATAAAATAGACTTGGTAAAGAAAATTGCAGCCCAGGAGCAGTATGAACAGATTCTTCAATTTGTACAAGGTATATATTATGCAGCATTCAATGCTTAACAAACTAGAAGTCCGATTTTCATTCAAAGTCAAAAAGTTTATCCTTGATTTTGTGTCTCTTCTTTTAATGGATTTGACTGTTGTCATGCCTTATGAACCTTTTCTTTACTCTGGGGAGGCTGAAACTCAGCATATTGACATATTTCAGGATAATTATTTTATATATATGTTTATAGATTACACTGTTTAGATGGACCATTTGCTTTGTTCTTACGCATATCATTGTTTACTTTTCAGGCACAATAGCAGAAGGAGCCCCCATTATTCCCATATCTGCCCAGCTCAAGTACAACGTAGATGCAGTATGCGAATATATCACAAAGAAAATCCCCATCCCAGTACGAGACTTCACATCAGAACCAAGGCTTATCAGTTAGTATCTTATTCAAAGAGTGAAAACAGTCCTTCAATATTATAACAATCCTGTGGATATAAACATGAGTTATTTATCCATCTATTGGGATAAGTTTATGTCAAGATATCTTTCGAGCAACTCTTTGTAAACAAATATGACATGTTGTGTGTTTTTTTCAGTTATCAGGTCATTTGATGTCAATAAGCCTGGCTGTGAAGTAGAGGATCTGAAGGGCGGTGTGGCTGGAGGCAGTATTCTCCGAGGTGTGCTCAAGGTGAGGCATGGGGCACTGATAACAAAATAATCCTTCTAAAACCAACCATAGAGTAGACACATCTCACAATAGGTTGGTTTCTTTGGAAAGTTTCATAGAGCCTGGGCAACTGGCCCTACTGGCACAGTTGGCAGAGAGAATGATTTGTGCCTTACTTGAGTGGGAGGAGGGTTTGACTCCCCATACTGGCAGTATTACTTTCACACTGGTTAAATGGCTCAAAGATCAACCTGATATGACCATTGTTGCTGAAAATTTTGGATGTAAAGACACCATTTCACACCATAAAAAAGAAGATTATATATCAAATGCAACAATTCTGTTAATGTTGAACAAAGTTTGGAATAAATGAAAAAAAAAACCATACCGAGAGGTGAGAGTTAAACAGTGAGTTAAGTTTATGTGTTGTGTTTTGTTATGATCCTTTCAGGTGGGACAAGAGATTGAGGTGAGGCCAGGCATTGTGTCCAAGGACCAGGAGGGCAAGTTGACATGTAAACCCATCTTCTCCAGGATTGTGTCTCTGTTTGCTGAGCAGAACGACCTACAATATGCCGTGCCTGGGGGTCTTATTGGTAAGTGGCCGTCACCTACTCAACTGATATAGCCAAGAATAGCAGTTTCTTTTCTTGTTTTTGCAAATATAAATTCAAATGGCAGATACTGATCTCCAGTAAACAGGAAATTATTTTTATTTCTTTCTCACTAAACTAAAGATTTGAAAATTTCTGTTGAGTGAAATAATAAGCAGGGAAGGAAGGGAGTTATTGCGAACAACAAAATATTGATATTTAATTTAGGGGTATTATTGAAAAAAGATAGCTTCATTTGAAATGAAAATTGTATAGTTGATACAAGAAAATTGTATATTTGATACAAATCAAGCAAAAAGGAAGTAACTAAAAAAAATTGCATCAAGAGATATTCACTTTAAAAAAAAGTGCTGTTATTCCTACAAATAAATATCTGAACAAAATAACCTGATTGCTGTGATCCAACATGATTGCTATGATCCAGTAACTCACTAATATATAGATATTTTGATCATTAGAATGGTATGTCATAATAAAGACGTTACTTTCCTCATTATTCTGGTCAATTTGACTGTTCACTTAATTATTGGCTTGTTACTTCTAGGTGTGGGAACTAAGATTGACCCGACGCTCTGCCGAGCAGATCGTATGGTGGGTCATGTGTTGGGCGCTGTTGGGGCTTTACCAGAGATCTACACAGAATTGGAGATCTCATATTTCTTGCTGAGACGTCTCCTGGGAGTCCGAACAGAGGGAGATAAAAAAGCAGCCAAGGTTTGTCACATCTGTTGATTAATTCCAGTTCTTTGTAAAGTAGAAACAAAATAATTTTTTTTTATCTCAATTGATGAAATTTGAAATTAGATTATATTATGTTTCTCATATATTTTTTAAATGCTCAGAAAGGGAAGTCTATGGGATTAAAAAAAAGAGGGCAGTGATAAGATACAAGACTTGCTCATAATTGGTCACAAAAATAAACAATTGAGAATTATTGCTCCACTCTATAATATGTAATAATTAATCTACAGGAATAATCAGCTAAATCTTTAAGATGCAAATACCACTCCATATTATAAGCATTTCACATAATTGCCAAGCAAGAATTAAGATTTCCTTAATGTTACTTTGTTTCTTTTTATGTATTAATAGGTTCAGAAATTGGCTAAGAACGAGATTCTGATGGTGAACATTGGATCATTGTCTAGTGGTGGGCGTGTGCTCGCAGTCAAAGCTGATTTGGCAAAGATTGGTCTCACAAACCCAGTCTGCACAGATATTGGAGAGAAAATTGCACTTAGTAGAAGAGTAGAAAAACATTTCAGGTGAGATATCAGCAATAATAAATGGATATTTATATATATTTACCTAATAAGAGGCCTTTATATTTAAAAGAAATGATTGCTGTATCGTTTATGAATAAAAATATTGCATGATGAGTTGAAGTCAAGATTTTAATCAGATTACTAAAATTATCTTTCTAATTTTCAGGTTGATTGGATGGGGAAAGATCAGAAGAGGAGTCACAATAAAACCTTTAGATCATAATCAGGATTAAAGTTTGACCAATAGTAGTTTACATGTCATAATTCAAAATTAAAGATATCCTGTCATTCTACATCTGAAACTTGTTATTTAAAAAAACACTGGTCATTACAATTTTTATAATATATTTTTATGTTTGAACGATAGAAGCCATAAACTCTGAAATCAGATTTAAAAATTATTGTCAAAATATGAGTGCACATCATACACAAAACTTGTTGCTGGACATTTTGAGTGTTCTTCATATTTCACACCTAACAAAGTCTAGCCATATTACAAATTCATGTTTGAAATAAGCCTCAAACATTAAAGTTATTCAGTTATGAAATTTAAAATTGGCAATTGCTAATGTCTTTCCTGTCATGTGTACTATATAAATATATATAACAAATAAAACACTGCAATGTACATCCATGTTGCATTATTTTTCATGTACTACAAATATATTTCCTCACTGCCGTTCTCATGATAGACGTCTCACTCTAGATTATAAATATCCTGAGCATGCATCTCCACTCCCTTTAGATGACAAATTATTTCCCCCCTCAAGACAACTGTGAAAGTGAACTGCCTCCCTCACAAATATCCTGTTGACACTTCTCTCAAAATGGCCACCAGATGTCTCTTATAGTTCATATAACCACTAAAATATTGGGAAATGGTGTTATTTTTAGGTCCTTTTCAGCTACAAAGGCCATATCAGTTTGTCTTTTAACCAATCCTCCACTAATATATAATTCAAGTAAGCTACAGGTCCATCTGTCCATCAGCTGTGCCAGTGGGGCTGATATGGTTATATTCCCAGAGTCGACCCTTGAATTGCCCAGGAAGAGAGGGATTTCTCATTAATGCCCTCACTGTTTGAGTAAAAAAAGTACAGTGCTGCCACCATCAAAAAAGTTTAGGCACAGCTATGACCCCCCGACAATGTATTAATATAAATATTACAGCAACAATGGTATCCAGCCCAATTTCCCCCAACCCAAGTCCAGAGGGAGCCTTACCATATATTGATCAATAACATTAAGGGTTGCCCATTGTACCTAGTGGATCTAGTGAAGGTTAATGATGGTAAGAGATTACAGTTACTGATTCTCATACTGTATTAAATGCAACAAGGAATGATTTTTGTAATACAGTAATAACTTTTATTTGCTGCAGAAAATATAGACCTGTACATTTAATCATTAATAAATACACCATAATTATATTAATTTCCACTGATCATTCCACACAAATGTGCAAACCAAATCAAATGCATCTCATCAATTCCAGACACTTCAATTATTGAAAAATGTTGACTTTTGTATTTTATGTGATAAAAAAAACAAATCTCTCTTCAAGTGATTCAACTCAATATGGACAGAAATATATCGGCATTTAAAACCTGAGACAAAACAGACAAAAATTAATGGAATTATTGTTTTAACAATTTTACACCACTATTAACTGGCCAACTTTTTATTTTGATCTGCTTTAGACCTAGTTCATTAATTCAGAACCAATTCATTCAATATATATTTCACTATTTACAAAAATAAATATTTTTTTGTGAATTACACATATTTATATTTAGTTTCATGAAAATATATGAAAACCCCAGAAAAAATGTCCCACATAAACATTGGTATTGTAACATACACTAATTATTTCTATTTATGTGTGATATAGAACGGTTAATGAGAAACTGGTATTTTAGCTTTATTTTTGCAGTAAAAAAAATCTAATTTTCTGTGATCAGAAGGAAAAGATAAAACAAAGAAAAGGAAATATACAGATTAGAAACATTGAAGATCATTATCTGCATAAAAATGGTCTTATTCATTTATATATGTTGCTGCCTCAAAATTTGCCTCATTATCAAACAAGGTCATAACAAAGGTCATTTGGCTGTATCAGTCTATGTGACGGCAAATCCAAACAATTTTCTGGGGATTATAAAGCACATCTTGTATATTTATAGCACATCTGATGACTGATTCAAGGGTCTGTGTTAAGCCACTGATATTCAAGATAACATTTTGTTCCTCGGTGCTGCCATCTGTCTTGTCATCATAGAATAGTAATTCATTGCATGATATAAGACCAACATCCCACCACCAGATCCCAACTTTTAATTCCCTGTTCTCAGATATATTTGGCTGATTAGAGAATTAAACCATATCTTTCAATATTTCCTCTTTGGGGGGTTTAAGTGTAAAATCAGCTTGTTAATGAAAAGCCAGCACAAAAAATTAACAAAAATATTTTTTGGTCAAAATATGCGTGTAACAATTTAAGCATATACCCAAATCTTTGATTCTAAAATACAAGGATTTCTTAAAAGCAGACAAATAGAAAGTATCTCAGATGTTTTGTTCCGGCAAGCAGATTAATAAATAAAGATTTATTTGATGTACTAAACTGGTTCATTCTATCGTAAAAAACTTTCAAAAATAGACATTTCTCTCCAAAAAGGCTGATGATACTGGACCAGTTTCAAGCACTGATAGAAATGAAATGGACATGAAAGTCAAATGTTTGCATTGTACGAAAATATACATCCTGAAAATATAAATCTGTCATGAAAAGGACAGTATTGTATTTAAATCCATGTCTTACAAATATACATTATATTCCTAATGTCTCTACCTAAGGAACTACTTTCTTTGTCAAGGCTCAGTGGTGACCTCTCAGAGACAATATCTTTTTCACACTATATTTGAAGATATTGATATAGTTTGTGTACATTTTGCAAAATACATATATTTTTTAAAAATACAAAATCATTTGGTTAGCACAATACATACTAACTGAAATGTCTTAAAGTTCAGCATTGAAAGATTGCCAGAAATATTGCCAGTATTATCAAACTTTCAAAATAATCCACATATTTTCCAGAATATACCTGATTTCCACAAATGCTTTGCCATAGATAATAGTCCTTTATGTTAATCAGCACAGTTTGATCCTTGATGTGACAGCTTTGGATAGCTCGGGATGTTGTGTGGCCTGGATGTCTTGAATGCTGAGTTATGGAGCTGATGGATGATGGCGATACTCAAGCTGGACTACTCCATACACGCACCACAACATTTCTTCACTGCATCTCTGAAAGAAACCGACAAGAAAACCAATATATAAATGGCATAGGTATTGCTATTAATTCTTTTATCCTTTGACCTAATTTGTCATGTTTCCAGATACTGCATCTCCATGAGGCATTGTTCATGACCTTCAAACTTAAGTAGGTCACTTAGTCAAGATTCAGGACATCTTCAAACATAAGTAGGTCACATAGTCAAGATTCAGGGCATTTTCACACATAAGTAGGTCACCGAGTCAAGATTCAGGGCATCTTCACACATAAGTAGGTCACATAGTCAAGATTCAGGGCATCTTCATACATAAGAAGGTCACCTAGTCAAGATTCAGGACATCTTCACACATAAGTAGGTCACTTAGTCAAGATTCGGGACATCTTCAAGCATAAGTAGGTCACCTAGTCAAGATTCAGGGCATCTTCACACATAAGTAGGTCACCTAGTCAAGATTCAGGACATCTTCACACATAAGTAGGTCACCTAGTCAAGATTCAGGGCATCTTCACACATAAGTAGGTCACCTAGTCAAGATTCAGGGCATCTTCACACATAAGTAGGTCACCTAGTCAAGATTCAGGGCATCTTCACACATAAGTAGGTCACCTAATCAAGATTCAGGACATCTTCAAACATAAGTAGGTCACTTAGTCAATATTCAGCACAGCAATTTGTTATATGCATGACTTATATGTAATGAGAACGGATGAGATGAGAAAGATGCTTCAAATATTTTATTGCAAAATTAGTTGTAAATTTGTTCAATTAAAGTGGCTATAATTTCAAAATTAAAGGTCAGATGCCAAATTTGACAGGCAATTCATGTGTTTCAAGTCGTGATAAGTACTCATGTGTGTGATTGAAAGATATAAAATGGCTGACATTAATCTTGATGAGATCTAAACTGGACAAAATATGTGTCCATCAAATGTCACACATGCAAGATTTGATAAAAAATCACATCTAATTGTATCCAAACAAGTGATGGTGACCCAATAAAAAGATTATAGACTGAAGATATATAGAAACCAAAAATATAGAAACAAATTATTTTACATCCGAGTCCTATACAAAAACAAAAACTAGATACCTTATTTGTCACAATTGATAATAAACTGTGGTGTCAACAATAATAGTATAGATGGCTAAAGCCAGATTCCTTAATATTAAATATATTGCACTGGATGATATCTGACTTAATGATGTAGACCTTTTCCTCTGTGCTGCAGGCTGTTAAGTGCACTTACACTCTGCTCTCTCATCTAATTCATAGACCCTGTTAAATATCAAGACCCCTGCCCCATCCCCATGCCAGTGGCTTGAATACAGATAACAATACAATCTACTGTGTGCCTTGTATAACACCACAAATATTGTCATTTCTTCCCAGATTGTTATTGTCTTGTTATTGAGTGCTGTGTGCCACAGTTGCCTAGCAACCCAAAATATTAGAGGACCATTCCCATGTCCCCCATGATTGATGTTACATAGGCTTATGTAACCAGCAACCACCAGCAACCAAAGATCAAAGGATCAATTTCGCATGACTCCACTTGGTCGAAACTTGTCGTTAGTCAAATGCATATGGCCTAAAATAACTTCTATGTTGTCATCTACAACTCATAATCTGATGGATGCTCAGATGCCTCATATATTAAGAAACCCAGTATGTTAAATATAACACAGTTCCATTATAGGGAACAAAGGAACACATTAAAGAGAGGTAACAAACACACCCACATGAACACACAGAGGACAGACAGAGTAATTTCTAAGAGGTTCTGGAAGTTAAAATTAACTATTCCGCAATGACTTCTATGTTCTTGGCTATTTATAGAGTTATGAGATAGGATTGAATGTAGTTTCTATGATTTATCACCTGAGATGAGTGTCATTTCTTACCTGGCAAATGGGATATAGGAGAGAGAGTACCAGGTCATGGCTAGGAACTGCAGGACGCAGAACACCACTGCTAAAGCATTCTTCTGCCACTGTAACAAAAGCCATCAACAATCAGCAACATCCTATACTAGTCAAAAGTTCAAAGTAGTATTTGTCTCCACATAACTTCTTTATTTTATCTGTCCTGTGAAAATAATTAGTAGTTTAGGGGCCCAGCCAACTCGAGAGTAAAACAACAGGTAAATATTTTGTTTGTCAAAAGTTTAGATAAGGAAAAATAAAAGGCAAAAATGTCAAAAAAATCAATCATCCACCTCAACATTTTTTATTTATATCATATGTAATCAGAAAGAAGGTTCACTTTCAAATATATTTTGATGAGACTGGCAACCACACAATACAACCTAACTATGCCGGAAGGCTGCGGCACAGCTGAATGGTTACGATGTGGATACTCATATTTACACTCTCCATGCTGTGGATTCTCATATTTACAATCTTCAAGCTGTGGATTCTCATATTTACACTGTTCAAGCTGTGGATACTCATATTTGCACTCTCCAAGCTGTGGATACTCATATTTGCACTCTCCAAGCTGTGGATTCTCATATTTACACTCTTTACAATGACACTAAAATGATAGTAACTGGAGTTAAACAATTCTCTCTATATGTGACAAAATTATTGATCTCCTTAAAAAGGTACCAAAATGTTACTTACCCACAATGCAGCACAAAGGGTCAGGGCAATACACAACTACAACAGAAAATATTAACTAGGTCAATTAATTGTGTCATGCTCTGCCAAATATAAAGTAGAGGTTCTGATGAAGTAGAGGTTCTGATTGGCTGTCATTACATTTGGCCACAATATTGCTTCTCTATGAGAACAATCAAGCTCATAGTCAAAGTCAGTTTCCATATTTTGGCATCATTTTAATACTCTATTTTTATTTAATTGAGATAGATATAGAAAATTGCTACATTCAGAGTGAACTACAAGTCCACCTTGATCTATATAGTCAAGCAGGCTTAGAAGGCTCAGAGTCACTTACTAAGAAAACAATGGTTGCTAGGAGACGGGTTTCTGCAAACATCCTTTTTAATTGATTAAATGGACCCATCAGAAAACAGGTACTGAAACAAGATATTACACAATCAAAATATCTCATAATGTATCTCTTCTTTATTTCATATCTTAACCAATTTAAAACATAAACCAAAGGCCTAAGAGCTGTGCTGACCATTATTGTAATACAGATGATCCTTTTATATAATCACTATCATAAGGCAGTGTACATCAAAAAGGGATTATCTGTGTCACTCTGTGAGTTTCTGTGTTACTCTGTGAGTTTCTGTGTTACACTGTGAGTATTAATCTGTGAGTATTACTCTGTGAGTATTACTCTGTGATCAGTGCAGTGCTGGGGAATGGGAAGTCACTTCCTGTGTATCTGTGTTACTCTGTGAGTATCTGTGATACTCTGTGAGTATCTGTGATACTCTATGAGTATCTGTGTTACTCTGTGAGTATCTGTGTTACTCTGTGAGTTTCTGTGATACTCTGTGTTACTCTGTGAGTATCTGTGTTACTCTGTGAGTATTAATCTGTGATCAGTGCAGTGCTGGGGAATGGGAAGTCACTTCCTGTGGGTTGTGAATTGTTTTTTTTCTGTAATACTGCATATTAATACATTCCCCACATGACATTATTCTTTAACCAAATTGACAAAGAAAGAGAGATAATTTAATGATAATTTAACTATTTACCCAGTATTAAGTAAGAATTTTACTTAGCATTTAACAGCCAAGAAATCCTCCCAGTAGTTATAAAGGGAAAAGAGCAAGTCTGGCTGACAGTGAAAATAACAGAAAATTTCCCCCCTCACTGCATAGGCAATGCTGACCAAGTCAACACAGCGAAAAATAAATCATTTCAGAAATATTAATAATTCAGATTTGTGTATACATTAAATACTGATACACAATGGATTTTGAGTTTAATAACAAAAATCCAACCACACTCTTGTAAATCTGTTGTTTTTTCTTTAAGTTAATACAAGACTAGCCTTATTTTATCTGGCTTTGTAATATTTCCTTTGACTCACCTGCCTAATGCTACCAAATTTCCAAAAGAGTAGAACAACGCAAACAGAACTAATCCATTGTTCAAGAATAAAAAAAATGTCCCCTGAAAAAAATGGAAAGTTCACATTATACAGAAATAAATACTCTTATTGGCATGCAATGACCAAAGCTATTATAATATTTACAAGCATGAATTAGTTTAATATATTTTCATAATACAAATTTTCGGAAACTCTATTTCTTGCTATCATGCCTTTCTCCATATTTTCCCTTTAAACAAGAGAAAATATTACTTTTTATCAAGTGATCTTTATCAAAACTCAAATTTATGCAAATAAACTAATACTATCGAGTAATTAGAAGATATTTCTGAAGTTCTGAGTGAAAAAACAATTCTCAACCAAGGTATAAAGAAACACCTACCATGTAGTAATAGTCTGTATTGAAAGTATATTACAATTCTCCCCATTACTGACAGGGTCACCCCAAGTATAAAGCAATACTCACCATTACTGACAGGGTCACCCCAAGTATAAAGCAATACTCACCATTACTGACAGGGTTATCCCAAGTATAAAGCAATACTCACCATTACTGACAGGGTCACCCCAAGTATAAAGCAATACTCACCATTAGTGACAGGGTCACCCCAAGTATAAAGCAATACTCACCATTAGTGACAGGGTCACCCCAAGTATAAAGCAATACTCACCATTAGTGACAGGGTCACCCCAAGTATAAAGCAATACTCACCATTAGTGACAGGGTCACCCCAAGTATAAAGCAATACTCACCATTAGTGACAGGGTCACCCCAAGTATAAAGCAATACTCACCATTAGTGACAGGGTCACCCCAAGTATAAAGCAATACTCACCATTAGTGACAGGGTCACCCCAAGTATAAAGCAATACTCACCATTAGTGACAGGGTCACCCCAAGTATAAAGCAATACTCACCATTAGTGACAGGGTCACCCCAAGTATAAAGCAATACTCACCATAAGTGACAGGGTCACCCCAAGTATAAAGCAATACTCACCATTAGTGACAGGGTCACCCCAAGTATAAAGCAATACTCACCATTACTGACAGGGTCACCCCAAGTATAAAGCAATACTCACCATTAGTGACAGGGTCACCCCAAGTATAAAGCAATACTCACCATTACTGGCAGGGTCACCCCAAGTATAAAGCAATACTCACCATTACTGGCAGGGTCACCCCAAGTATAAAGCAATACTCACCATTACTGACAGGGTCACCCCAAGTATAAAGCAATACTCACCATAAGTGACAGGGTTATCCCAAGTATAAAGCAATACTCACCATTAGTGACAGGGTTATCCCAAGTATAAAGCAATACTCACCATTAGTGACAGGGTCACCCCAAGTATAAAGCAATACTCACCATTACTGACAGGGTCACCCCAAGTATAAAGCAATACTCACCATTAGTGACAGGGTTATCCCAAGTATAAAGCAATACTCACCATTAGTGACAGGGTTATCCCAAGTATAAAGCAATACTCACCATTAGTGACAGGGTTATCCCAAGTATAAAGCAATACTCACCATTAGTGACAGGGTTATCCCAAGTATAAAGCAATACTCACCATTAGTGACAGGGTTATCCCAAGTATAAAGCAATACTCACCATTACTGACAGGGTCACCCCAAGTATAAAGCAATACTCACCATTAGTGACAGGGTTATCCCAAGTATAAAGCAATACTCACCATTACTGACAGGGTCACCCCAAGTATAAAGCAATACTCACCATTAGTGACAGGGTTATCCCAAGTATAAAGCAATACTCACCATTACTGGCAGGGTCACCCCAAGTATAAAGCAATACTCACCATTACTGACAGGGTCACCCCAAGTATAAAGCAATACTCACCATTAGTGACAGGGTCACCCCAAGTATAAAGCAATACTCACCATTACTGACAGGGTCACCCCAAGTATAAAGCAATACTCACCATTACTGACAGGGTCACCCCAAGTATAAAGCAATACTCACCATTAGTGACAGGGTCACCCCAAGTATAAAGCAATACTCACCATTAGTGACAGGGTCATCCCAAGTATAAAGCAATACTCACCATTAGTGACAGGGTTATCCCAAGTATAAAGCAGATAATGAATCCTTTGATTCTTGTTGACCAGCTTAATGTTGTGGCATCATTTATCTAAATAAAAACAGAGTTATCGTTTAAAAAATATCAGTCAAATAAATCAAATAATTGATATAATCTAAATTGAAAGTTTCAAATCCTCAGATTTCTTGGAGCAGGGTGTCATTTTGGTCCCGTTCATGCATGATTAAACAGATGTAAAACTCCAACAACATCCAATAACTCCAACTGTTTAATAACATAGAGCTTCTGGTACATCTCAAGATACTGATCTGGAACTGCATTGGTGTATATAAACACAATATATCATGATCAAACAGTCACATCCTTGTATGGACAGACCCTCGCTGATTGACACCAATACTAGCAAAGGATAAACTAGTTAAATAAATCAAATATAAAGGATTTCAAACAGTGTTCAAAAAATGTTTGTGCACACATACAGATATCTAGAGTGGCTGAAAAATATTGCAAACGGAAATATTTCAGATTGACAAAAAACTCTCATGTAAATAATCTAAAAAAAAACAAACAATTTAAGTCTATTTGATTTAAGTGATAATAAATAATTTCTTAACCAAGAAATGTTCTGTGATTCTTCCCTCTATTTTGGCTTTACTCAACTATAATAATTCACCGTTGTTAAGCATTTGCAGGTCACAGAACCAGAATAATTGTAACATTTCTTGTGGTTAAGTGTTGTTTTACTGCAAAAAATGGGTCAACTGGAACTGTTGATGGCAATGCTGGCAGAACCTCATGATCTCCTCACTGCCACAGTGGCACGATCACAGAGAAGAGGAAACACACCACAGACATAAAACACTAGACTTTTTAGAGCTAATATTCTGAACTTTGCATGTATACACCCTAAGAGAGTCCTCTGCACAAGTAGCACAAATGGATATTATATTTTCATCACATCATGTCTCCACATACAATCAAGAGATCATTAGAAATGAGACATATATTAACATCTTTAGATCTGTACAAAATTATGGGTATCATACAATAGCAAAACATATATTTTAATGGTCATATGTATATTTTAACAAGGTAGTTTGGTGCAATAAACATTGTATTTGGCCCATCACACCAACATAACATCAAATTTCATTTTCCCAACAATGCAGGAACAAAAAACACAAAATCCAAATTGGTTGTAATAATTAGATATCTATAGAGGGAACCAGGAAATTACTTATTAGTTGTTATTAGAAATAAATTACAAAATAAACAAACATAGATTGCCTAATATATATATATATATATATACATCTACTGCGTGACTGTCTCAGTATCTGACTCACCATGCTCACTAATTTTCTCTACAATGTCTGTATATTCCTTGCTAAACATCAAAATGACTAGCCTACATAACTTTAAGTGATTTTAAGGATTAACCCTCTGTGTCCCTGGACTATCCTCCCTGCCCATTAAATCAAATAAATGTATTATAACAAAACATACCGAGTCGGGAAGCTGGGTGAGCGGATTCAGTGAGTTGGTGATTGCGGAAGGGTATCCGTCCGCCATCACCAACGAACTGAATCCGCTCACACAGCTGACCCGACGAGGCATGTTTTGTTTTTATACCTCAGACAACTACTGTATTTTAAAAAAATGATACATGAAACAAGATATTTATCGTTAAAAACATTTGTAAACAAAGCGCACCTCATTTGACCCCGTCACGTGACCCGAAAATGGCGCGTACAGCCATAGACTGGTTGCCACCATCTCGGTATATACACGATGTTCTTGACACTCGATGGGGGACCAGTCTAAAGATGGCCGACGCAAAATAGTTCCAACTAATCAACACTTTACAAATAATCGGCATGCTCGTATTCATTCGAAATCGCATCAATACGCGCATCACTGAGGTATAAAATGTAGTCACTTAATATAGGGACATCATTGCCATCCCTTACACATGGTATCAATGTCCCTAAGGGGATTAAGTAAAAGGGAAATTCAATAATTCAAAAGAGAAATTTATCTGAGGAGAACTTATACTTTTTCGCAGTCAAATCTCAGTCAAATATTGAGCAAACCTGTGCTGTACTAACTGCAATTGAGCTGAATGTTGTGTCTCACACATTATCTTGTATTCCCACTGCCTTTTTTTCACGGCACAAGTGATTTTGTCACTGTGAAATTGTGTCATAATAATGGTCACACGACCAAACATCATCATATTGTAATATTCAATATGACTTATCATAAAACTTACACAAACTGCAGGTTTGCTGAATGCGTGACTTCAATCAAATTCCCGATAATTCTGTACATGTATATTGAACATGTATCGTTTTCACTCTGCATGCCTTTAAATAAAGTGGACGATCTACTGTCAATGTGAGCAGATTTTGTCCAGATTTGGCTGCTTGTCACTGTACATTCAGGTGCCAGAGTAGTTTTATGAACCTACTCATTCCTCTTCTATTTCACAACAAAATGCTAGAAATACAGATTTGTGGCATGGGCCATGTCAACTGATGTGGTTAGACCCCATGTCATGTGAATCCATTCAATAAACATAATATTTGGGAATAATTGTGACATATTTTCAAAATAATTTTGGACCTGAGCTTTCAAGTTCCATAACAATTGAATATTGCACCTGGAAAAAGACTCAGTATGCACATAGTATGCACATATAAATGAGAGAATATTTATATGTGCATATAATTATTAACTTGAAACAACACTGTTGAGTCATCAATGCGTCCCTGACAGGTGTCAATGTGTCATCAGTCAAACTGGGAAACCACATGTCAGTGACGATGACTGCCACAACAGTCGACAACAAATGACCACAAGGCCCGCCCCTTTTACTCAAGCTGTTATCACAAATTGTTTTGGCGTACAAACCTGAGCCATTATTCCCGCCTCTTCGTCATCATCTTGTCCTCCCAGTGTCCGCCTTAATTTGTCCATTTTACGTGTCTTTTCGTGGAATTAGCAGCTGTTTTCAGAGAGTTTTTCTCCAGCGGTTCCCACTTCCTCTCAACTTTAAATCCCTCGTGCGCATGCGCCCGGGCCACCTACAACACCGAGAAATCTATCAAAAAGTATGGCTACCCATGAGAGTCAAAAGGCAATGAATCGTAATGTTGAATCCAAGTAAATGTAATGAAATATATTATTATATTATTATTATTTGATAACAATATTGATCGTGTTTCTGTTAGGACTCACAAACATTCTATTGTATATTTAAAACTGTGTTAAAAATCTAGCACAATGGTCAATGCCCCAGTGATCTTTGCATGACCTTATATAATAATAGTGATTGGTGACATGACATAATATTGGATGAAAAAATATATTCATTCATTACCTATATGTTCATTTCACTTCAAATTCAAATTTCATTCAAAGTCCTTTTGATTTAAGGCCAAACCAGTGATCAAAGGGTTTAATGTCACTTTTTCAATATCACAGCTTTAAGTTAAGGGGGATTCCATGCAGCCTTTGAGTCATGTCTTCCCTTTTTGACAGAAAGGTTTCACATGCATAAGATACTTTTCAAATGAATAGTATACTTTTCCCATAAATGATATATCTTTCACAACCATAAAATATTTGTCACAACCATAAAATATTTGTCACAACCATGAATTATTTCATTGATTCAAATAATATTAAAATAATCTTATATGTTGTTCTGAAGTATACTCCTGGCAATAAATTGATAAATTGTACAAAACATCTCCACCATGTTTCCCAAGCTGGACAGGTGCCCAACTGGTAACTCATTAGGTGTTTACACGAGATCACAGACCAGCTAAATAAAGCTTGTTGACAAAGTGTTCAATTGCTGGTGTAGGTTCCAGCAGACAACTGACCAACTTTCAAGTGCCACACAAAGTTGTTAACAGGGAATATTTTGGGTACTACTATATAAAAGCACTGTTTAGGGTATAAACATTCATGTTATGTAAAGAAAATGTGTCTGAAAGTTAGGTTTCATGAATGCTTTAAATTCATGGTTTTCATCTAAAAATGGGCCTTCAGAATAAAGTAACAGTTCTTCCACCAAGTTGGTTAATACAGGATGAGATTCACACACATTAATTATTCCCACTCTGCCAAATTCGTTTTATCCAGATAAATGTTATTCGTCTGATCTTTATGGTGTCGCCCACATTTAATTACGACAATTTAAAGATTTTGCTCAACGGGTCATCCATAGACAACACTTACATTTCATTGTGCTAAGCGGTCCTACACCAAACTGAGGTAGGGAAAAATAATCCGCGAAAATTTCTCTCCACATCCTTGCCTGCAGGAGGGAAATAATAAGAAAGGACAATAGGTAGGATATAAAGGAACATATATTTGATGCTCTCACACAGGGAGATATAATTATTTTATGTGTATTTGAACTGTATGAGTATATGGCCTGGCACCTTCCGGACCCTGTCTGCCTGCAGGACGTCTCACAGGCTGCAGGACGTCTCACAGTCTGCAGGACGTCTCACAGACTGCAGGACGTCTCACAGGCTGCAGGACGTCTCACAGGCTCTGCAGGACGTCTCAGAGGCTGCAGGACGTCTCACAGGCTGCAGGACGTCCCACAGGCTGCAGGAGAATCCTACTGCAGGAGTCTGGCTCATTGCCAGTAATGTCTGAGAATCAGATGATACCAGAACATCTGAATTATAATTGAAGTTATTCAATGATATTCATAAATCAGTTAACATATTAAAGTAGCGTTAAACATGTCATTAAGAAATGAACTTAAAATTTAGTAAAATATAAAAACACTGAATGTGATCAGAAAGGGAAGTATGAAGAGATTTGGAAAAAAAAATGAAAAATTCTCACAGCTCAAGCATGTCAAGTGGTCCTGGCTGCCACCTGTGTGTTAGAATCTGTCATACATGAGTGAACTTTGAAGACATGCAAGTTTGTCTTATCATGTTAACAATGTAAATGGTGATTGACCACATTTGGTTCACAACATTGAATCAATTTTATGCTTCAGTTATGTGTTATTGGTTTATGCATTGTTTAGGGCATCATAATATTGTGAACAGTAAGTCGTGCATTGTGCTCTGTTTAGACTATCACAGTGTAACAGCCAATGGATGTATTGAGAGAATATATCTCACCTCACCATCATGTTAAAATGGCAAGAAGTAAAACAGAAAGCACAAGGATAGTTATAGGCTACAAGAAGTAACCTAATGCAAAGCTACAGGCTACAGAAAGTAACGTAATGCAACACGAGGGAGCTGAAGGTAATAAGAGAAAAGACAGCTAACCAATTTGAAAATTATTACAAATTGTTCCAAATTTTGCCCCAATATGCTCCGATGTTTTAATAAAGTTTTGGTTAGCTTGCCCAAGCTACCCAAGCTACCCTAACACCATAAAGGATGTCACAAGATACCAAAAGGGTGTCACACAGAATGATCCAAACAATGGGAACATCAAATATGGTGCTATCAGCCCAATGATATCAGCCGTTTTATCACGACAGCATGACTTGGGCATTTAGCCATCAGGAATTTGAGATACTGCTAGATTTTGTGACTTTCTAACACAGATTGACTCAATGAGATGATGTATATGATTGCAGACATGATATCTGTAATTTCTCCCATATTACAGTATTGGTTGATGATCATAAAGCTTCATAGATCTCTAAATTTGCTGGATCTTACTATTAGGTTTGGTTTTATTGCTTGCGAAAATCAAGATGATCAATGACATCACAGTTCCTAAACAATTGTTTCCATAGAAACAGAGTTTGAATTTAGCCTAAAATACTAACTTCACCTTGAAATGATTCTAAGGCAAGAACATGTGAGTGCATTGTTCAGGCTGACAGATCTCTCAAGTTATTTCTGGTTGATTCCACCAGAATTATTACAATTCATCTAAAATTGTTGACATTAATTGTGATATAGATTGCAATTTATTTTGAAGCTGCTTTGTATATTATTATTTAGTAAGCATAAGCTGACTTTATGTTGTTTCCACATGTTGGGACAATTTTTCAGGCTGAACATTTTGTGACCTTGTGTCAAGGTCAAGGCCATGACCAGCACTGGAGCAAGTTTGCTTTTGAATACTCTGACAAAATACAGCAATATTGATATAACTTGGTATATGTAATCTACCTATGAGGGGCTTGAATAAGTTTGATATTGAGTGACTTGGGGTATTTTCAAGGTCACAGGAGCCTATTTTCAGAATCAGCTGTTTGTGATGTTTTACAAAACACTACAAATAGCATTTATTCTCACTACATTTATCTTGTACAATATTTTGGTTCATAATTTTTAGAACAAAATATGTAACTAGGTCACATTGACCTACTTAAAGGCCATATAGGTCACAACTTATTATGAATATTGCGAATCTAATCCTTTACAAATCAGAGATGATCTTGATAGTAGGTAAATATGTGTATATATATATATATATATATATATATATATATATATATATATATATATATATATATATATATATATATATATATATATATATATATATATATATATATATATATATATATAATTGCAAAATGAAATATATATATGCCTTATTAACTTTGATTTTGTAATTCACCTTGATGAAATCTATAAATATGTAATTTCAGGTGAAAGTACAATGCCACGCGGGGGGAGAAGGGGTCGAGGATTCTGGCAGCGACTAAGAGATATGTCACCAACACCTCCCCCTCCTCCACCTCCCCACATGAGACCACCCCCTCCCCCTCACATGCGGCCACCCCCGCCTCCCCACATGAGACCTGCCCCTCCTCCCCACCACCGCCAGCCGCCTGAGCGCTACAAGCGAGGCCAGAGGCGGGGTTCCCCGGTGCCACGTCGAGGATGGCGGGGTCGTAAGTGGATCCCGGGAGATGGTTCCCCTCCGCGGAGATGTGATGGACAACCGTCATCCGGATCCCCCAGAGACATATACATGGAACTGGACGACTGTGTCTCTAGTGTCGGAATGGCCAGAAATTCTCCAGAAATCTGCTTCATCTGCGGAGATCTTTTGGCGAATCACCCCGAGGTGCCCACCATACATTTATGTGAATGCAACGATTATGCAGAGGTTCTAGATGAGAACTTTGATTATGATGATGATGACCACATCAGTATATTAAGCGGAGAGAGTGGCAAGTATAGTCAGGCCAGAGCCCCCCGACCCAGAGAACCTGTGCCAGAAATACCTGCGTCAGAGTATGACGTCTCAGCGACCTTCAAAGACACCCAACAAACCTTAGATTCCCTGGTGCAGCAAATCAGTGAGATAAGCAGAAAGTTTAATTCCTCAGTCTTTGTTACAGAGGTAAGAGATTTATTTGCTGGTTTCATTGATATGACCTGCAATGATTTATCACTTTTGCATGTGCGAATAGAAATGTAATTAAAATAATTTATATCATTTTTGCATTGCATGTTATCAATAAAATATTTTTATTTGCAAGAAAATGTTGCATTATTTTGCTTAATGTATAGTGAATACTCATTATTTTACTTTTTTGTAGGCACATTGAAAAAAAAACTCTATTCATATTTCTTAGAGCTTTGTCACAGGAAGTACTGGTTAGTAGTTCTTGTGAAATTCATTTTATGTTAATTTTTTAGATCTTTAATTGCAAAGAAATTAAATTTAGATTTTTGGGGGGTAATGAAATTGCATGGTTCAAAAACATGGTTCAATAGGTTTGCTCAGAAAAATATTTTTCTATATTTAAAATGATTTTATAAGCAAATCTAAAGAAAAAAGAAATTAAATAGTGTGTTATAAAGTATTTTAAATAAATTGATGTTTTTTAAAGAATTTATCATCATGTGCTAGACCAAAGTTCAGTTTTATCTTCATCATTTTGATCAGTGTTTAGGGCAGATGCCTTAACATATTGTTAAGAAGTTTACTAATCTATGCTTATTGTGTAAAGGATGGAAAGGGGAAAGAAAAAGATGATGAAACTGAGGAAAATCTCACAGGTAAGCTAAATGTAAACTTGTAAAGGAACTTTTAACGAAGCTAAAAAGCTAAATGTAAACTTGGCCATTTAGATCAGTTATCACACACAGATTCATCTCTTCTGCTGCAAGGAGGAAGAAATGTGGATTCTTGGATAATATTCTCCCTCTTTGAACGGACAATGCTGCCACCTGGTGTGTGATAATTATGTTAACATATTTCATACAAATCTTCACAAATTATGACAGTGTTAGAACCACTTAGACAGTAATCTTTTCCCTGTCTGAGTTGTGTATTTACAGAATACAACTGACCAATCACAGAAGCTGTAACATTTTGTCTTGCTTTATTCCTCATTGTGTGATAATGAGATGTAATTATGTTTGGTTCAGACAAGATAGTGGATGACCTCCAGGCTGGTATGCAGAACCAATATGAGACATTTTTACACCAAGTCAAGCTTCAGGTAAAATGCATTCAAAAACATAAAGATTAATATTTACATTTGCAGGAGATTACATGTATATGTACAGATAACTCACTGGTTATGAAGTCATACAGGAACATATTTATCAAAATTTAGATTAGTTTGAGATAATAAAGCAAGATTTTAAAAGAGATAAAATCAAAACAAAAGTTATTTTTTTACATATGAAATAGTAATGGATCACAATATAGCTTAACAAAGAGTGAAGAATAAACATTGAAGAGGAATATAGTAATTTGTTACATAAAGGGTGACATCAAAAAAATATCTTGACAAGTAATGGTCATATTACAGGTGCAGCAAAAATGCCAAAAGTTGGATGAGGAATCCAGTCGTATTGATAAAGAAAGAGAAAATCTAGAGTCTGAGAGGATGCAATTAGCAGCTAGGGGTCGTGACCTTGACCTGAGAGAGGAAGAGGTCAAGGAAATGAAAAAGCATGTGGAAGCTGAGAGAACCAAGTTTGTTAAAAAGCAGGATGATGAAAAAGCAGAATTGCGGAGGCAGTGGCAGAAACTGGATGATGAGAAGACCCGTATGGAAGAAATACACAAACTGCGAGAGGTGAGAGGTGGAATATATATATCAGGACATTCTTGACACGAATATATACGTCATGTCAAAAATATTGACAACTATGGTCAAAATAATCTCATTTTAAAGGTCTTATGAACAGTACTGAAATATTAAAAATAATTTTTCCATATGTAGATCAAGTTTGACCTTGTATTTTCCCAGCAGACAGAACTGGTTCTAATGACATGGCTTTGATGTGAATTTTAGATGTTTTTCAACATGGTTAACTGATGGAATATGCAAAACAAAATTAAGTGAATTATTCATGTCAAACGATGTGTGTGACCAGTAGGGTCATGTGATGGTATTATTGCCGTTATTGGGTCACATTTATTGGGACAAATCATAGAACTATTTCAAATCTTCAGTGTGAAATAATTAAACACGTGCTAATGTCTTTCAATTCAGAGTCGAGTGAAGTTAGATGTTGGTGGTAACACTTTCACAACTTCCGTATCCACGCTCACACGAGACACTAACTCCATGTTAGCGGCCATGTTCAGCGGGCGACATGAGATCAAGCGTGAAGCAGACGGCACAGTGTTCATGGACCGTGACGGAACTCACTTCCGTTACATCCTGAACTACCTGAGAGATGGCAGCACAGAGGGGTCGCTACCGGAGGATGCCCAGACTCTGAGAGAGTTACTACAAGAAGCAGTCTATTACCAAATCACAGACCTTGTTGCTGATATAGAGAACAAACTTGGATCAGGGAATTGGTAGAATCAAGCCTTGCTGACCTTGCTGACCTTGCTGACCTTGCTGACCTTGCTGACCTGGCTGACCTTGCTGACCTTGCTGACCTTGCTGACCTGGCTGACCTGGCTGACCTTGCTGACCTGGCTGACCTGGCTGACCTGGCTGACCTGGCTGACCTTGCTGACCTGGCTGACCTGGCTGACCTGGTTGACCTGGCTGACCTGGCTGACCTGGCTGACCTGGCTGACCTGGCTGACCTTGCTGACCTTGCTGACCTTGCTCTATATACAAGACTTATAATGTAATTCTTGTCAGGTATTGATTCTGGAGTATAAACTATTTATGCCATGTAAATGCTATGCGTTTGTTTTCCTGTTATTGAGAGGCTTGTTTTAATTGGCCTATCTTACGCATAATGAGCTAATCATAATGAGAGGCCTGTGATGATTGGTTGAACTGTAAACAGGAAGTGACTGTCAAATGCATTCCAAAGATTACAGCTTAATAGTGAAATGATTCAATGTGGACGACTGCTTTGACATAATTAACTAATAAAAACCAAAGTACTTAAATTAATAGTCAATTAATGATAGAAAATTGTTGCTTGTGAGAAATGACCATGCGCACAGATTATGGATCTGAGCTTGGTGATTTGATAGCTCAGAGACTTTGCTCAATTTTCAAGCCAATTTTTATGGACAAATGGACTTGTAGATCTATGTGTGCATATATTTTTTGAGACTTGACACATGTTGAAGTAATCAAGACTTGGCCTAAGTAGGGACTGACCATTAATTGTGTATTGTGGGACATGGAGGAAAAAGAAAATCCAAAATTTTCTCATTAAGTTACCTTTGGATGGCTATCCTTATTTTTAGATTAGTTGAATATGGCAGAATAGTTTTTGCAATGTGTGTGGGGGGGGGGGGGGGGGGGGATTTTTTCCTCCTCTCAAACTGCTGGTTGTTAATTTTAGCTAGTAGTGGGTTAGACGTATTTTTTATTCTTTTTTATTATTATTTCCATGGGACCAATTCTATCTATTTTTCATTAAACTCAGAATAATTTTTTTTTAAAATTATCGTCTGCTTTGGGAAAGGATTTAAATGATCATTTACATGGCAATTTGCAGGTATTCTCAGAAAATGTTCACAAACATTCACCTATGTTTTTTCTCCATATGATACAGCAATATTGTCCACGTGATCGATGAGATCAGAACAACTATGTCTACATGAATAAATCGCTGAGTACTCAGCGAGTTGACACGATAATTAACGTTAAAATTTAGTATGAACTTTTCTTCAATTGTCTTTCTCCAGATGGAAGGATCTCCATAATTTCCGGTACCTTAGCATTCTCAAGAATTCTATTTTTGGACTTTGTGGTCTCATAAATTTTTTTCATCACTCTCTTTCAGAGTTCACACTGATGATGGTCTTTCCATAATTTTAGAGAATTTGTTTGTACAAGATCAAGTTGCTGGTTGAATATACTGCTGAGAATAAGAACTGAATGAGAGAATGATAACATTTATTTTTGTACAATTATGTTGGAACATCTGTTTACCATAATGAACTCAGGAGTTAAATATTAGACGATTCTAATTCACTTCCAAATGATCTATTAATTAACAAATGACCTCAACTGCACTGTATAAAACTGTTTTAGTGACATGTCAACTGTTGCAGAATTGTCGTTATGTTTATGTGGTGGCATTATGACTGATTTCATACAGTCTTCACTGAGATTATAGAGTTCATTTTAGACTTGGACTCATTCTTAGATTGCAGTATTCAATATAGAATTTGATCATTTAAAATATTTAGAAATGATTTATGTAAATTTTGGTGTAAACACAACTCTGTGGCAATATATGAATAATTCTATATGTATACATCTATTACAGTTAGTATTAAGGCAAGAACATGTGAGTGCATTGTTCAGGCTGACAAATCTCTCGAGTTGGTTTACATCTACTACAGTTAGTATTAAGGCAAGAACATGTGAGTGCATTGTTCAGGCTGACAAATCTCTCGAGTTGGTTTACATCTATTACAGTTAGTATTAAGGCAAGAACATGTGAGTGCATTGTTCAGGCTGACAAATCTCTCGAGTTGGTTTACATCTACTACAGTTAGTATTAAGGCAAGAACATGTGAGTGCATTGTTCAGGCTGACAGATCTCTCGAGTTGGTTTACATCTACTACAGTTAGTATTAAGGCAAGAACATGTGAGTGCATTGTTCAGGCTGACAGATCTCTCGAGTTGGTTTACATCTATTACAGTTAGTATTAAGGCAAGAACATGTGAGTGCATTGTTCAGGCTGACAAATCTCTCGAGTTGGTTTACATCTACTACAGTTAGTATTAAGGCAAGAACATGTGAGTGCATTGTTCAGGCTGACAAATCTCTCGAGTTGGTTTACATCTATTACAGTTAGTATTAAGGCAAGAACATGTGAGTGCATTGTTCAGGCTGACAAATCTCTCGAGTTGGTTTACATCTACTACAGTTAGTATTAAGGCAAGAACATGTGAGTGCATTGTTCAGGCTGACAAATCTCTCGAGTTGGTTTACATCTACTACAGTTAGTATTAAGGCAAGAACATGTGAGTGCATTGTTCAGGCTGACAGATCTCTCGAGTTGGTTTACATCTACTACAGTTAGTATTAAGGCAAGAACATGTGAGTGCATTGTTCAGGCTGACAGATCTCTCGAGTTGGTTTACATCTATTACAGTTAGTATTAAGGCAAGAACATGTGAGTGCATTGTTCAGGCTGACAAATCTCTCGAGTTGGTTCACATCTATTACAGTTAGTAGTATTTATCAATAATTTTAACAGTTGCACATATGTGTTCTATAAAGCACTTATTTATAAATGTTATTTAATAGAATAATCATGCAAATATATTTAGACAGTGATAGCTTATATCAAAGCTTTACTAATAGTTTTCATTAACTTAATAGTATTTATTTTGAATGTAAATATCTAAAATATTCATAGCTGTGAGATTAATTTATGGAAATCTGTAGATACATTGCTTCATTGCAACCCACTTGAAGTGGAAAGCATTAAAACCTTTATATATATTATTTACTTTTGGGGGAGACACCTTTGCTTTTTGTACTTAATTGCCCATGTAAATCTTCAGGCAGATGAAATGGTTTACATCGATCATTGGAGAAGAGTAATTTTGTGGATCCTGACAGTGATTTGCGATATAAGAATGCGTTTTCACGGCCGACTTTAATGATTTATTATAACTGATTAGGTGATTTCACTGCCATTGATTATTGTGTTCATATCTTTGTGCCAAATGTCAGTCAGGCAAAATGATGATAATCATTTACCGGTAGGTTTAATGCTGAGTTACATATACAAGGAGTATAAAATGGATGCCATGGTGATTCTGGTCTTTTATGCATGATTGCTTATAAGTGTAAGTATGACATTTATTTATTTCTGAAACATATTGAATAAATTTGTGAATGCAAATACAATTTGTTTTGAGTATTTGAATGTTTTGAATATTTGTGATGTTCCTGAGATTAGATATCAGAGCATAATTCTCTTTATAGAGAAAATGAATCTATAATAGAGCTATTTATCACAATCATTGATATCACAAAGCTGATCATCATCTATGCTTTGCATTCAGTGATTGAATGTGAAGCTTTTTGTTTTATCTGTGATGACTTTTACCTTTGCACAATGGAATTGACTGATATAAATGTGTTTTCTGGAGAACCAGTCTTTTAATTATTTTTTATTACAAATTCCAAACCCTTGGTACTCTCCCTGGCCCTAACTGTGTGACCTTCCCTACCAACCATTATCTGATGGTACCCCCGTGGCCCTAACTGTGTGACCTTCCCTAGCAACCATTATCTGATGATGCCCCCCTTGCCCTATCTGTGTGACCTTCCCTAGCAACCATTATCTGATGGTACCCCCATGGCCCTAACTGTGTGACCTTCCCTAGCAACCATTATCTGATGATGCCCCCCTTGCCCTATCTGTGTGACCTTCCCTAGCAACCATTATCTGATGGTACCCCCGTGGCCCTAACTGTGTGACCTTCCCTAGCAACCATTATCTGATGGTACTCTCCCTGGGCCTAACTGTGTGACCTTCCCCAGCAACCATTATCTGATGGTACCCCCATGGCCCTATCTGTGTGACTTTCCCTAGCAACCATTATCTGATGGTACCCCCATGGCCCTAACTGTGTGACCTTCCCCAGCAACCATTATCTGATGGTACCCCCATGGCCCTAACTGTGTGACCTTCCCTAGCAACCATTTTTTGATGTTCTCCCTTGCCCTAACAATGTTATCTTCCCTAGCAACCATTATCTAATGGTACCCTCCCGAACCATTACTTGGTGGTGCCCTCCCTCGACCTAACAGTATGATGTTCCCTAGCAACCATTATTTGATAGTACTCTCCCTCGACCTAACAATGTGATGTTCCCTAGCATCCATTATCTGATGGTACCCCCCTGGCCCTATCTGTGTGACCTTCCCAAGCAACCATTATCTGATGGTGTTCTCCCTGCCCCTAACTGTGTGACCTTCCCTAGCAACCATTATCTGATGGTACCCCCATGGCCCTAACTGTGTGACCTTCCCTAGCAACCATTATCTGATGATGCCCCCCTGGCCCTATCTGTGTGACCCTCCCAAGCAAACATTATCTGATGGTGTTCTCCCTGGCCCTAACTGTGTGACCTTCCCTAGCAAACATTATCTGATGGTTCCCCCCTGGCGCTAACTGTGTGACCTTCCCTAGCAACCATTATCTGATGGTACCCCCATGCCCCTAACTGTATGACCTTCCCTAGCAACCATTATCTGATGATACCCCCCTGGCCCTATCTGTGATCTTCCCTAGCAACCACTATCTGATGGTACCCTCGCTTGCCCTAACTGTGTGACCTTCTCTAGCAACCATTATCTGATGATGCTCCCCTGGCCCTATCTGTATGACCTTCCCTAGCAACAATTATCTGATGGTGTTCTCCCTTGCCCTAACTGTGCGACCTTCCCTAGCAACCATTATCTGATGTTACCCCCCTGGCCATATCTGTGTGACCTACCCTAGCAACCATGTTCTGATGGTGTTCTCCCTGGCCCTATCTGTGTCATCTTTCCCAGCAACCATTATCTGATGGTACCCCCATGGCCCTATCTGTGTGACCTTCCCTAGCAACCATTATCTTATGTTCTCCCTTGCCCTAACGGTGTTATCTTCCCTAGCAACCATTAACTAATGGTACCCTCCCGAACCATTACTAGGTCGTACCCTCCCTCGACCTAATAGTATGATGTTCCCTAGCAACCATTATTTGATAGTACTCTCCCTCAACATAACAATGTGATGTTCCCTAGCAACCATTATTTGAGAGTACTCTTCCTTGTCCTAACAGTGTGATGCTCCCTAGCAACCATTATTTGATGGTTTTCTCCCTTGTCCTAACAAAGTCATCTTCCCTAGCAACCATTATCTGATGGTACCCCCATGGCCCTAACTGTGTGACCTTCCCTAGCAACCATTATCTGATGATGCCCCCCTGGCCCTATCTGTGTGACATTCCCAAGCAACCACTATCTGATGGTTTTCTCCCTGGCCCTAACTGTGTGACCTTCCCTAGCAACCATTATCTGATAATACCCCCCTGGCCCTATCTGTGATCTTCCCTAGCAACCATTATCTGATGCTACCCCCATGGCCCTAACTGAGTCACCTTCCCTAGCAACCATTATCTGATGATACCCCCCTGGCCCTATCTGTGACCTTCTTTAGCAACCATTATCTGATGGTACCCCCTTGGCCCTAACTGTGTGACCTTCCCTAGCAACCATTATCTGATGATGCCCCCCTGGCCCTATCTGTGTGACCCTCCCTAGCAACCATTATCTGATGGTGTTCTCCCTGGCCCTAACTGTGTCATCTTTCCCAGCAACCATTAACTAATGGTACCCTCCCGAACCATTACTTGGTGGTACCCTCCCTCGACCTAATAGTATGATGTTCCTAGCAACCATTATTTGATAGTACTCTCCCTCGACCTAACAATGTGATGTTCCCTAGCATCCATTATCTGATGGTACCCCCATGGCACTAACTGTGTGACCTTCCCTAGCAACCATTATCTGCTGATGCCCCCCTGGCCCTATCTGTGTGACCTTCCCTAGCAACCATTATCTGATGGTGTTCTCCCTGGACCTAACTGTGTGACCTTCCCTAGCAACCATTATCTGATGATGCCCCCCTGGCCCTATCTGTGTGACCCTCCCAAGAAACCATTATCTGATGGTACCCCCGTGCCCCTAACTGTGTGACCTTCCCTAGCAACCATTATCTGATGATACCCCCCTTGCCCTATCTGTGATCTTTCCTAGCAACCATCTGATGGTACCCCCATGGCCCTAACTGTGTGACCTTCTCTAGCAACCATTATCTGTTGATGCCCCCCTGGCCCTATCTGTATGACCCTCCCTAGCAACCATTATCTGATGGTACCCCCCTGGCCATATCTGTGTTACCTACCCTAGCAACCATTATCTGATGGTGTTCTCCCTGGCCCTAACTGTGTCATCTTTCCCAGCAACCATTATCTGATGGTACCCCCATGGCCCTATCTGTTTGACCTTTCCAAGCAACCATTATCTGATTGTACCCCCATGGCCCTAACTGTGTGACCTTCCCTATCAACCATTATCTGATGGTACCCCCATGGCCCTAACTGCGAGACCTTCCCTAGCAACCATTATCTGATGTTCTCCCTTGCCCTAATGGTGTTATCTTCCCTAGCAACCATTAACTAATGGTACCCTCCCGAACCATTACTAGATGGAACCCTCCCTCGACCTAATAGTGTTACCCATGGTTTGATGTTCCCTAGCAACCATTATTTGATAGTACTCTCCCTCAACATAACAATGTGATGTTCCCTAGCAACCATTATTTGATAGTACCCTTCCTTGTCCTAACAGTGTGATGTTCCCTAGCAACCATTATTTGATGGTTTTCTCCCTTGTCCTAATAATGTCATCTTCCCTAGCAACCATTATCTGATGGTACCCCCATGGCCCTAACTGTGTGACCTTCCCTAGCAAACATTATCTGATGGTACCCCCATGGCCCTAGCTGTGGGACCTTTCCTACCAACCATTATCTGATGGTACCCCATGGCCCTAACTGTGTGACCTTCCCTTGCAACCATTATCTGATGGTACTCTCCCTGGCCCTAACTGTGTGACCTTCCCTAACAACCATTATCTGATGGTACCCCCATGGCCCTAACTGTCTGACCTTCCCTACCAACCATTATCTGATGGTACCCCATGGCCCTAACTGTGTGACCTTCCCTTGTAACCATTATCTGATGTTCTCCCTTGCCCTAACATGTTATCTTCCCTAGCAACCATTATCTAACGGTACATCAAGAACCATTACTTGGTGGTACCCTCCCTCGACCCCCATGGCCATATCTGTGTGACCTACCCTAGCAACCATTTTCTGATGGTGTTCTCCCTGGCCCTATCTGTGTCATCTTTCACAGCAACCATTATCTGATGGTACCCCCATGGCCCTAACTGCGAGACCTTCCCTAGCAACCATTATCTGATGTTCTCCCTTGCCCTAACGGTGTTATCTTCCATAGCAACCATTAACTGATGGTACCCTCCCGAACCATTACTAGGTGGAACCCTCCCTCGACCTAATAGTGTTACCCATGGTTTGATGTTCCCTAGCAACCATTATTTGATAGTACTCTCCCTCAACATAACAATGTGATGTTCCCTAGCAACCATTATTTGATAGTACTCTTCCTTGTCCTAACAGTGTGATGCTCCCTAGCAACCATTATTTGATGGTTTTCTCCCTTGTCCTAATAATGTCATATTCCCTAGCAACCATTATCTGATGGTACCCCCATGGCCCTAGCTGTGGGACCTTCCCTACCAACCATTATCTGATGGTACCCCCATGGCCCTAACTGCGAGACCTTCCCTAGCAACCATTATCTGATGTTCTCCCTTGCCCTAACGGTGTTATCTTCCCTAGCAACCATTAACTAATGGTACCCTCCCGAACCTTTACTAGGTGGAACCCTCCCTCGACCTAATAGTGTTACCCATGGTTTGATGTTCCCTAGCAACCATTATTTGATAGTACTCTCCCTCAACATAACAATGTGATGTTCCCTAGCAACCATTATTTGATAGTACTCTTCCTTGTCCTAACAGTGTGATGCTCCCTAGCAACCATTATTTGATGGTTTTCTCCCTTGTCCTAATAATGTCATATTCCCTAGCAACCATTATCTGATGGTACCCCCATTGCCCTAACTGTGTGACCTTCCCTAGCAACCATTATCTGATGGTACCCCCATGGCCCTAGCTGTGGGACCTTCCCTACCAACCATTATCTGATGGTACCCCCATGGCCCTATCTATGTGACCTTCCCTAGCAACCATTATCTGATGGTACCCCCATGGCCCTAACTGTGTGACCTTCCCCAGCAACCATTATCTGATGGTACCCCCATGGCCCTAGCTGTGGGACCTTCCCTACCAACCATTATCTGATGGACCCCCATGGCCCTAACTCTGTGATCTTCCCTAGCAACCATTTTTTGATGTTTTCCCTTGCCCTAACAATGTTATCTTCCCTAGCAACCATTATCTAATGGTACCCTCCCGAACCATTACTTGGTGGTGCCCTCCCTCGACCTAATAGTATGATGTTCCCTAGCAACCATTATTTGATAGTACTCTCCCTCGACCTAACAATGTGATGTTCCCTAGCATCCATTATCTGATGGTACCCCCATGGCACTAACTGTGTGACCTTCCCTAGCAACCATTATCTGATGATGCCCCCCTGGCCCTATCTGTATGACCTTCCCTAGCAACCATTATCTGATGGTGTTCTCCCTTGCCCTAACTGTGTGACCTTCCCTAGCAAACATTATCTGATGGTTCCCCCCCTGGCGCTAACTGTGTGACCTTCCCTAGCAACCATTATCTGATGGTACCCCCATGGCCTAACTGTGTCACCTTCCCTAGCAACCATTATCTGATGATACCCCCCTGGCCCTATCTGTGATCTTTCCTAGCAACCATTATCTGATGGTACCCCCATGGCCCTAACTGTGTGACCTTCTCTAGCAACCATTATCTGATGATACCCCCCTGGCCCTATCTGTGATCTTTCCTAGCAACCATTATCTGATGGTACCCCCATGGCCCTAGCTGTGTGACCTTCTCTAGCAACCATTATCTGATGATACCCCCCTGGCCCTATCTGTGATCTTTCCTAGCAACCATTATCTGATAGTACTCTCCCTGGGCCTATCTGTATGACCTTCCCTAGCAACCATTATCTGATGGTGTTCTCCCTGGCCCTAACTGTGTGACCATCTCTAGCAACCATTATCTGATGGTACCCTCATGGCCCTATCTGTGTGACCTTCCCTAGCAACCATTATCTGATGGTACCCCCATGGCCCTAACTGCGAGACCTTCCCTAGCAACCATTATCTGATGTTCTCCCTTGCCCTAACGGTGTTTTCTTCCCTAGCAACCATTAACTAATTGTACCCTCCCGAACCATTACTTGGTGGTACCCCCCCTTGACCTAATAGTATGAAGTTCCCTAGCAACCATTATTTGATAGTACTCTCCCTCAACATAACAATGTGATGTTCCCTAGCAACCATTATTTGATAGTACTCTCCCTTGTCCTAACAGTGTGATGCTCCCTAACAACCATTATTTGATGGTTTTCTCCCTTGTCCTAACAATGTCATCTTCCCTAGCAACCATTATCTGATGGTACCCCCATGGCCCTAACTGTGTGACCTTCCCTAGCAACCATTATCTGATGGTACCCCCATGGCCCTAACTGGTTGACCTTCCCTAGCAACCATTATGTTCTCCCTTGCCCTAGCATGTTATCTTCCCTAGCAACCATTATCTAATGGTACCCTCCCGAACCATTACTTGGTGGTACCCTCCCTCGACCTAAGAGTATGGTGTTCCCCAGCAACTATTATTTGATAGTACTCTCCCTTGTCCTAACAGTGTGATGCTCCCTAGCAACCATTATTTGATGGTATTCTCCCTTGTTCTAACAATGTCATCTTCCCTAGGAACCATTAACCATTATCTGATGGTATCCTCCCTGCCCTAACTGTGTGACATTCCCTAGCAACCATTATCTGATGTTCTCCCTTGCCCTAACATGTTATCTTCCCTAGCAACCATTATCTAATGGTACCCTCCCGAACCATTACTTGGTGGTACCCTCCCTCGACCTAACAGTATGATGTTTCCTAGCAACCATTATTTGATAGTACTATCCCTCGACCTAACAGTGTGATGTTCCGTAGCAACCATTATTTGATAGTACTCTCCCTCGACCAAACAGTGTGATGTTCCCTAGCAATCATTATTTGATGGTATTCTCCCTTGCCCTAACGATGTCATCTTCCCTAGCAACCATCATGTAATGGGATCCTCTCTAGCCCCACTTATGTGAATTTCCCTTGTAACCATTATCTTATGGTATTATTAGCCGTCGTGATTCTTCCCCAGCAACCTTCATCCTACTTTCAATGACCTTCTCTCTACGCGGTCCTGTTGAGCTCATGGTGTTGGTGTTTTGTCCCAGTGCTACCATTAAACCATGGAAAAAAATCTTGTTTTCATTATACAAATGTCAATAAATGGGCCACAAAGTAGTTTTCTCATAACATAAAATCATGTGTACCATCTCACATTTCCGATAGCTCAAAGCTTAGAGTAATTGTATATGGATGCGTGACGTCTTTCAAATAGTTCAGGTATGGCGTCATGGTAACGCATTGTTTTATACAATGGATTCAAAATCCTTTGATCTTATCATAGTTGCTAACCAATATTTTATTGATATTTCAGAACACAATTTGATTTTTTTAAAGAAAAGGTCAGATTGGTTCTTCTATTGAAGCTTACGAAAGCATCCACCCAATATTACTTCAAATAAATCTGCTAATTTCCGTTATGATTGCTTCAATAAAAAATGTTTTGAAAAATGCTTTTGTTTTTTAATGCATGTTTATAAATAGTATGTGACTATATTTTTTCAGTAGCCAAAAATATAGCTCAATTGGTAGAGTATTCGCCTTGAGATCCAGGCATTCCCGGTTCGAATCCCGGCCAGTTACTATCAACCCCTTTGAGAAGACATCGCTTGGAATCAGCGGTGCATGAATGTCACCCTTTCAAAAAATTATTTTTTTAAATATAGAATTTATAAAATTCCAATTGCAGTTTTTTATTGATCATTTTTTAGTGATTTTAAATGATGACATAACATTTTATAAGACAATTTTTCTATAACTGCGCATATATTGGCAGGGAAATACACTGGGAAGTAAAAAAAGATGCGGTTTTCCCGGGAAACGTTCATATCTTGCACATACCCTTTCTGTGGTAGTAATAACAGAATTTCAAGTCTAGTTTGAATCATGACTTAGTCAAAGTTTATTTTGAATCATACACGTAGAATTTTCTTTAAATGGAAAAGTAAAAATGTCGCACAGACTGGGGAGCTTCTCAATAAGACCTCAGAGACGTTATGAAAGGACACAATGGTTCCCGCCTTAATGGGTATCATTATGAACTAGGCACATCCGTAGCTGCCCCAAATGAACATCTTGCCAGCTAATTTGAACACTTTCTATCTCAGTTGTTTAATTATTTGTCTCTGTCATTTATTCCGAGAAAGCCAATAATGTGGTGATCTTCGCTTCCCGCCATTGTTGCTATAGAAAATTCTTGTAATCGTCTTTTAGCTGCTGTGGCAGGTTGGATCATGGATTAAAAACTGGCTTTCAAACCGTGAACAGAAGGCAGTTATTGATGGCGAATCATGGATTAAAAACTGGCTTTCAAACCGTGAACAGAAGGTAGTTATTGATGGCGAAGAATCTGACCCTGTACATGTGAAATCTGGAGTGCCACAGGGAACAGTACTGGGGCCAATACTTTTTCTACTCTATATTAACGACATTGGAGAGAAACTAAAACACTCAAACACTAGGCTATTTGCAGATGACAGCCTCCTATATAAAATAGTTCAAAGTGATGATGATGCAGTAAAACTGCAAGAGGACCTGAACACACTGGAGGAATGGTCAAATGAGTGGCAAATGGACTTCAATGCTCAGAAATGCTACACCTTGAGCAGCAAGAAAAGAAGCCAAGCTTTTGAAACAAGGAAATATACAACATGTTGATCATCACCCCTATCTTGGAGTAGAGCTACAAACAAATATGAAATGGGATGAACATATTAATAACATTGTTTGCAAAGCAAATCAAGTACTGGGTTTTGTAAGAAGGAACTTCAACATGTGCCCAGGAAATATCAAGGAGGCAGCTTACAATACACTGGTGCGCCCTCACTTAGAAAATGCATCAAGTGTGTGGGACCCTTACCTTAAGAAAGATATTGACCGAATAGAATCAGTGCAAAGACAAGCTGCTAGATTTGTGTCTAGCAATTGGAAGAGAGAGGCAGGCATTGTTACAAAAATTCTCGAAAACCTAAATTGGGATTCACTAGCAGGGAGCAGGAGGACTCAGAGGCTGGTTCTATTTTATAAGGCTATTAATGGTGAAATAGCTTTGAAACTACCTGAACATGTCAAAATGAAATCAGCCCGTACAAGGAAAAACCATGGAAATTGCTATATAGAAATGGCGACCAAATGAGACCAATATAAATACAGCTATTTCCCAAGGACTGTGACTGACTGGAATAATCTTCCCTCTGGTTTAACTACATTGGAATCTGGTAACTCGGCATCTTTCAGGAACCTCTCTGCCAGAGTGTAAATTAAATTTTGCACTCTCGGCGGGATGCCAATTGGTTTTGCCGAGTAAACATATAGATGTAGATGTCTGATTGGTTGAAATGAATGCCATTGTCTCCCAACGTTGTCTCGACTGCCGTGATTGGTCCCTAAACCGAGTAAGCGTGCGGCCCTCATGGTATTATTATTTAGATGTTTAAGCCATATACAGGCAGTGGCGGATCCAGGCGGGGGCTTTGGGGGCTGAAGCCCCCTGGGGGTCTGTGGCTAGGGGGGCTTTTGGGAACTGGAGCCCCCCCCCCACCGCTTATTTCAGAGAACATTTGAGCCCCCCGGGGTAAAAAAAAATACTGGATCCGCCCCTGACAGGCATTAGACGACAATTTGTTTTACCATGTTTCTTATTCATAACAATTTTAACTCATTACAACCGGGAATAAAGCTCTCGTTCTAAAGATATCGCGAATGAATGGTTGCCTATTTACAATGATTATGGGGATATTAATACCAGTACTGTACTCTTAACGTAGGCAATTTTACGATGATTTTTATATGATCATCTTACATCAGCTTTCCCGCAGGAAAAGTGTTATTGGCAGCCCTAACATTTTTTTTTTCGGTAATTAATTTTTCTTTAAAGTGTTTTTTAGTTAATGGTGGATATATTGGTAACTTAAGATGATATATCATGATGTCCTCCGAAAAAAGGGCTATTAAAGTTTACGCCCTGCTAATACATGCACCAATGTGAACATATCGTCCTGTTATATTGTATCGAGATGTCTTCGTACCTTGGACAATGCGCAAGTGAGATACGAAACTCGCCGTATACAGTCGATTGCGAAGGACTCAATTGTTTCTATTGTCTGGCTTGTGACCAATCAGCACCCAGAAATCCTCGTGGATACCATCGATTGTTTTGCATAGCAACTCTCGGTAACAATAGCATACCAAGTGTGTCGTCTGCGATATCAACAGCGTTGTTGTATTCACAGATATTTATATTCAAGAAATTGGATATTTTTCACCAAAAATTGATAGTTTACTGCGATATTCATCGTGTACAATGGACACAGGGTATGTTTAATCATTTTTATGAATTTGCCTCCATTAATTACACTTATTCAGGGATATTATTTATTAGAGCTCGTCAATTTGGCGCATTCTGGTGTTTATATTATGTCATATTATCCATCGAAGCATGGGTAGCATGGGTAGTTGATTATATATGTGTTACAGTGGGGGTATATCCATCAGTAGCATGGGTAGTTGATTATATATGTGTTATAGTGGGGGTATATCCATCAGTAGCATGGGTAGTTGATTATATATGTGTTATAGTGGGGGTATATCCATCAGTAGCATGGGTAGTTGATTATATATGTGTTATAGTGGGGGTATATCCATCAGTAGCATGGGTAGTGGACTATATATGTGTTATAGTGGGGGTATATCCATCAGTAGCATGGGTAGTGGATTATATATGTGTTATAGTGGGGGTATATCCATCAGTAGCATTTGACTTAATCTGATACAGTGATGATCGTATGTTATATTCTTACAAGATTGACAAGTCAGGGTCACTCATATGCGCACCAGCTAAAAGTCCTGGCGTATTGGTCTTTCTTCTACACTTTTGATGAAAATTAATATATTGAGCATTAGACTAACATAATTAGAGACAGGAGCTCAGTACCTAAATGTTGAGGTGTCAGTCAGGTATATCGGCCAAGAACAGACAACGGAACACCACTTTGTAAGTTTTTGTAACAAACTTTTTCTTCCGCGCGTGCATATTGTTGCGTAGGCGAGGTACTGGGTGCAATTTATATAACACTTTATTAAATTATACCAATTAAATCAACTTTTCTATGACAAAAATATACGATTTTATTTTAATTATAATTTTCAGCCGATGTTATGAATGTGCGAATCCTATGAGCGTTAACCCTAGACAGACTTATCAATGAGTCTTACACATCCTTTAATGTCTATGTGCTGAGAGCAGTAACATTAATACCATTTCTAACATTTATATTGCCCTGGGCTATGCGGTACTTCCGATAAGTTCAACTTAGAAGTAACCATATTTCAAGAATATCTTAAACCTAATGGCGGCTTACTCCCAATAGTACTTGAAAACTCGCCCTTGGCCCAGCGTGACGAACCCTATTGTTTCAATTGTCTGGCTTGTGACCAATCAACAACCGGGAAACTTCATAGATACCACCAATTGTCTTCCCTGGCAACTCTCGGTAACAAGAGCATACCAAGTGTGTCGTCTGCGATATCAACAGCGTTGTTGTATTCACAGATATTTATATTCAAGAAATTGAATATTTATCACAAATTTTGATAGTTTACTGCGATATTCATTGTGTGCAATGGACACAGGGTATGTTTAAATATTTCCATTTTTTTCTCTCAATATTTAACGCTTATTTAGGAACGTTGCTTATCTGATTAATTTTTTGATGAGTCTTACACATACTGAAATGGCTCTGTGCTAAGAGCAAAATATAACTGTTATATTGTTCTCAGTTGTGCAGTACTGCCTTCGTCTTTGCATTCCTCCTGAGGAGTCTAACATGGAAGTTATCATGTTTCAAGAATATCTTAAGCCTAATGGTAATTTAGAATAATACTAGAAACACGCCAATGCCCAGCGCGGCCGGCGAACCCTATTGTTTCAATTGTCTTGCTTGTGACCAATCAACAACCGGGAAACCTCATAGATACCACCAATTGTCTTCCCTGGCAACTCTCGGTAACAATAGCATACCAAGTGTGTCGTCTGCGATATCAACAGCGTTGTTGTATTCACGGATATTTATATTCAAGAAATTGGATATTTTTCACCAAAAATTGATAGTTTACTGCGATATTCATCGTGTGCAATGGACACAGGGTATGTTTGACCATTTTCATGAAATTTTCTCAATTGTTTCCGCTTATTTAGGGACGACACTTATGCGATAGATTTATCGAGGAGTCTCGCGCATACTTTATGGGCATTGGGTTCTGCTTTTGTCTTTGCTTAACGTTAGATAAGTTCAAAATGAAAGTTAATTGCATCATGTTTTATGAATATCTCATGTCTTGCAGTAGTTTATGGTTTTTATATCTAAAACAGAGGTATAAATGGCATCGATAAGTAAAATGAATCTTAAAAGTGTTTAAAAAGTCCCGCGGCTTGCCACGCTGTCGGCACACGCAGTGTGAGTAGAGGGCGCGGTGAGAATGTGACATTGGTGATCAAACGTATCTCTGAAACTGCTCAAGTTCTCTAATCGAGATTATTGAAATGGAATATGTCTTATCAAGACTACTACCAGCGAAATGTTGCAATATTTCAAATGAATATTTTGTAAGTGGACCTGATTCTGAGTGTGAAATGGGATACATGTTCTGTGAATCCACGAAACGAACGTCACGAAAGAACGCTCCGCCCATCGCAAGTGGGACGCAAGTGAGTTAGCGTTCATTCACGGACGGCAAGAAAGTGTAAATAAGAGGACTTTAACCAGGTATCGTGGAACTTTGAAATTTGAAAGTTCACTCACATTGTGAACTACGAATGAAAGTGAAAAGGTTTCTAGTTTTCCCTGAGAATGAGGACCTGCTTGACAGAGGCTGGTAGGGAAAGAGGTAGATTATTAATTAAAGACGGAAGGTAAACGTTTGACACGATAAAAGAATACGTTGGAAATTGATTGGTAATTAGAGAATTTGTTAATTATTGAACACGTGACAGGAAGAAGAAGGGAGCTTCATGTTTTGATTTTAACTTAATATATGCTTCAGATCACTTGAGGTCCTCCGGGAACCTAAGTCCTGTGACCCCTCCCTGCAGCTGCTCAGGGAGAAGTTCACATTTATAAATGTGGAATCCGAGAAGATCAAGTCAACAGCTGAGCACATTGCGGCCCAGCTGAAGACAAATGTCAACCTTCTCGATGATATACTCGCCACATCCAACAGTGCCCAGGTAAGTCCCATCTTCTTTTTTAGTTTCCATGGAAACACTGATTTGATTTTAATAAATCCATCAAACTTTATTATGTTTTGTCATGATGTAATTCTCTTCTGATTGTCATCATCAACAAAAAAAGAGATTTCTTTGAAATTAAGATTTCTTTGAAATTTAAACATTTTGGAAATTGATTTTTTTTGTGTGTGGTGTCAACTTGTCGATTACAATGAATGGATTGGTTTGTACAAGTGTCTGTTTCATTCATGAATAGAATTAAGCAAATTCTTGGACATCAAAACTCCATTACAAAGGACTCATGAATCGGAGTTTGTTGATATTTTGACATGCATTAATAATATATAGCCCCACAGATTAGGCACAGGGCACAGATTAGGGACAGAACACAGATTAGGGCATAGGTCACAAATTAGGGACGGGACACAGATTAGGGACGGGACACAGATTAGGGACAGGACACAGATTAGGGCATAGGTCACAGATTAGGGACAGGACACAGATTAGGGATGGGACACAGATTAGGGCCGGACACAGATTAGGCACAGGGCACAGATTAGGCACAGGGCACAGATTAGGGACAGAACACAGATTAGGTCACAGGTCACAGATTAGGTCACAGGTCACAAATTAAGGACAGAATACAGATTAGTGCCCTAAATATATTTTGGGAATCATTCAAATTATGATGAAACTATTTTTGACACTCACTTATATTGTGGTTTAGATTATCTAATTATCTAAAAATGTAAACGAAACTTACCTCAAAGAAAGATCAACAGTAAGATCAGAGAAAAGTTGTTTGTCTCAAATGTTGAGTGCATTTGCAACCATAACATTTCCCAAATGAAAGGATGTCTGGAAACTATTGGCTGACTTCAAGGATTATTCTGACCCATCAATGGACAAATTTAATGATTGCTGCTTGTGCAAAAATAGTTTTGTTCAATCGAATGTAACAAATATTAAATCCTCTCAGGTCGGAGACCTATCAGCTGGCACGGATGAAGTCTGGACAGAAATGAACAACCTGAAAAAACTGGTTGGTATTCCTGCCAGAGAGATGGGAGTGGTGAGAAAGGAGATGAGGAAGGTCACCGCGAGTGACTCGTCATCTCCAGAGGGCGCTAACTGGTCAGGGCCAGTGTGCAGATCCACTGACGACCTGCAGAAGATGCCTCTCACAGCGCCACCTACAGCCAAGGGCAAGACTCAGGAAAGTGCATTGCTGCTCCGTGAAAAGGAGTCCAGCCTCCAGCTCCAGACACAGAAGATGAGCATCAAGATGGAAGACATCTGTACTCAACTGAGCATCAACCTGGAGCTGCTTAATGACGCCTCCCAAATCACCAAGGTAACTATTAAACATCTCTCATATTGTCCCTGTTACTACTGAAAAAAAGGTCTTAATTTCAATATATTTGAAAATATGCTGGTTTCTTTGTTGCTTTCAATTTTAAAAAATGTGTAAAATTGTTGATATTTTCATTTGTGTTTGTGGTATATTAAAGGATAATTTGTCACATAAATGGTGGATGAATGTTAATCAGAATCATGACAATTGTTAACTATTATATAGCTTCAGGAGCTGTCTGGCAGCACTGAGGAGATCTGGGTGGAAATGAATGGCCTGAAGAAGCTGACTGGAGTCGTAGCTCGTGACATGGGGCAGGTGAAGAAGGATACCCAGAAACTGGCAGAGATCCTGGCTGAGACAGACAACGATAACGCCATCAGTGGCGCCCTCAAGGGACAGGAAAGCAACAACAGTAAGTCACCATATTCTTCAATCTATGTTTTTAGTTTTGAGTTTCTTAGCTTTGACAAATTCCTGCCATCTTTCAAATTATATATAGGAAACTTATAAATTGATGACTGTTTTATCACGATCATCAATCTTGTTTGATGAATAAATATTCGACACAAACATTTAATTATTGGAGGGAGACTGTAGGCTAGAAGGTATCATGTAGTACTATTGATCAGAAGTGAAAAGTGAGTAGAGAGAATGGAAAAAAGATCAAGATGTAAAATCTCTATATGGCTTTCAGCAGAAAGAACAATGGTTGTTGCATAGCAACCTCAAACATGGCTGCAAAATGACATTATCCAATCAAATATGAAGGGGAGAGAACATTATCTCAGTTGTGCATTATTGCTGGTCATTATTGCTGGTCATTATTGCTGGTCATTATTGCTGGTCATTATTGCTGGTCATTATTGCTGGTCATTATTGCTGGTCATTATTGCTGGTCATTATTGCTGGTCATTATTGCTGGTCATTATTGCTGGTCATTATTGCTGGTCATTATTGCTGGTCATTATTGCTGGTCATTATTGCTGGTCATTATTGCTGGTCATTATTGCTGGTCATTATTGCTGGTCATTATTGCTGGTCATTATTGCTGGTCATTATTGCTGGTCATTATTGCTGGTCATTATTGCTGGTCATTATTGCTGGTCATTATTGCTGGTCAATAGGCCATGAATGGGAATAGCACGAAAATACAACTTGGTATTTAGAATTAGCAACAGGTTTAATATGGGAGTATTATCCAAACGTCATTTATTTTGATGATTATCGTGAACCCAGAGGTCAACCATACTTGTGTGATATGATGTGCCATTTTGTTTCATGGTATTTTAAAATGTGTCTTGGGAATAAAATTGAACCTATTATTTGAAATATACAAGTTAAAAAATAGATTTTTGATCAATTGATTAAATGGATTGACATTCTTAAAATAATGAGAATATATTTTGAATGCAACCTGGAGGATCTAAACACATAGACAAGAACAACATAGAAGAAATACAAAACATATGAAATGAGGTTTCAGGCATAACCGACATTCTAAAACAGGGTGTCACAAGCCAAAATTGTACCATCTCAATCTCTTTTCATGGATTACCCCTTTCTTAAGATCATTATTTGTATGAAATAATGATAAATGTTATTTTGCTGTGTAAAGTAAAGGAACCAGATGAGATCATGCCAAGTGTTTGCATGCCCACTACATATGGCCCACTGAGGTGCTGAGTGACTATTTAGTCAAGTGTTATACAGCGGTGGACATCTTATTTTAGTCTTGTGTCTTGTGTGTCACCAACTAAATGTGTAGCCCCAACATTAGACAACGACCCATCCCATGGTAACAACCATGTTAACCTTTTAACATATTTGTCCAAACTATTTTATTAGTTGCCGGCTCAGCTGTCAATCTTCTGAGAGCACGAAACGCCCGCAATAAACTGGCGTCCTCTTCTATGGACACAGTAGAGCAGGTCTCCTCTTCATTGGATGAACCTAAGCTGGCATCCGCTTCCATGGAGGCAGTAAAAGTAGATGCCACAAAAGCTGCTTCATCAACAGTGGAAGAAACAAAGCGGTTCTCAGCCTCAGAAGATGCCTTGAAGATGGAGAGCCCCGTGGCGAGCGAGCTGAAGCCACTGCTTTCTGCCGGAGTCATGTCCCCTCGTAAGCAAGCTTCTCTGAAGGATATGCCTCTTCTGGGACAGCCCTCTAGGAGCAAGAAAGCATCCCTGCCACCTCTGGAACAGCCCGCTCTCAAGAAGAAATCAGGTAACTTACAGCCCTATTTGGACAGATAGCCAAATGTTAAAAGCAGACCAGAAATATATATATAAAAAAACAATTTATACATTATATATTAAATAAATGTTTAACAAATTATTGGAAAACATGAAGAGACACATTATGTTTAGTCTTATGTATAATATGTACTTACTACCTTTGATTTTTGGAAATTATGTTTTTATAGTGGTGATATATGTGGTGAAATATTATTAAAACATTTATATCAGAATAAATAGGAATTTATATTAACATGATAAAAACACTCACAATAAGCAGTTATCATTGCAAAACTGCTTGATTTACTTTTGAATTAGCTGAGGTAGTTAAACCAGTACAAGCAGCCGAGACCCTGTCACCCAGATCTGTAGGGGGCGCCACACCCGAAGCAGCCAGTCAGAGTGGAAGTGATTGTGCCTCCATCAGCGTAGATGGCGACAGTGAATCGATCGCTGATTCCAGTGACTTCGGCAGTTCTCTAAGAGAGTCGGATTACTCCTCCCGCTGGGAACGCTCGGATGCGAGCAGCTTGCCACCAGATCCCAGTGATCCAGAAGAAGGCATGCGCGGTTCAAGTGATTCCGAGGTAGAGTTGGTGGTTCCGGGCGGTTTCCTCGTCTCCCTGATTAATGCGGAAGTAGAGAAGCTGGTGCAGTACTTGGTGGATGACGTCGTCAAGTCTCTCCAAGAAGATGGAGTCACTGTGGAGCAGATGAGAGCGCTCAAAGAGCGGAAAGAAGATCGTACCAAGCCTGAGGCAGATTCTACAGTGCAGCTAGAGCACACCATGTATGGTAAATAACAACGTTTTCTCCTTTTTAAAAACAATTTAGAATATAATCATTTATCTGATTTATATTTTCCTTCATAAGAACATAGGTTGGAGCATATGTTTGAAATATTCATGTGTTGCCAAATATAATTTTTGGAAAAACAATTGAGACAAGATTCAATGCATTTTTTTAAATCAGTTTGTGGGCAAAGTATAATAAGTCAAAACTTTTTTACATTAAAGTTGCCTCACCAATGGGTCTTCTGAGACTAAAAAGATCTCGCCTCCAGTCTCCACCAGCAGCCAAGGCATTGAGAGACGTTGAAGATCCCGAACCCATGGCCCATCCAGAGAACGCCGGCTCAGAACAGAGCAATGGAGTAGATAACAAGATCACAATCACTCCAGAGGCAAGTGACGCAAGCCAATCATCCGGTAGTCTGGATGAGGATTACTCCTCTGAATGGGAGTCATCCAAAGCAAGCAGCTTGCCATCGGATGTTAGTGAATTGGATGAAGAGATTGAAGAGATAATCGACACAGAGGGCGCCACCTGCAGCGAGGGTGAGAAGCAGGTTTCCATCCCGGATGTAGAAGTGGACCGGCTGGCGACTGACGTGGATAGATCACTGAAAGACTCCGCAGTCAAAACTCAAGACATGAAACCGGCCGCAGAAAGTCAAACTGACCTCGCCACTCCACAGGAAGAACACAGCATGTATGGTGAGGATTTAGCTTCTGTATTTATGAAAATAATGAATATCACCGTAGAGGAATCTAACTTCACTAATTATGGCAACTTTCAAATGACAAAACTAACCCTTATCAATCAAAGTTGTGAATTACTTAATAATGTTTTAAAGGAATGCTTGTTAATATGAAAATAAAGATTAATTCTTTTCTCCTTTTAAGTTGCTTCCCCCCTGGGTTTGTTGAGACTAAAAAGATCCAGAGCTCAGAACTCGCCAAAAGTGGACTCAGTCAATCAAGATGTTCCCACAAAACTGGCCGTAGATCCCGATTGTGAAATAAACAGTTCACATGAGTCTGCTCCTGAAAATCTCCAAGATGAGCCTCAGTTGAGCGACCAATGTGACAATCCAAGTGAAACAAGCAGTCACTCCATGAGTGTAGACGACAAAATGGAGCCTAAACCAAATCAAAGTGAAATGAGCAGTTCATCAGATAATCCAAAGGATTATAGTTACAACTGGGATAATTCTTCCAGCGATTCATCATATACAAGTGATACAGATGCCCTTGTTGAGGATCTGCCTGAGGAGGAGGATGAGAATTTACCTGATGAATTTATCGAGGATCTAGCTGTCGACTCTGCCGTCCCAGATCAAGCCCCCATGTATGGTAAATATCAGTGTTTTGTCTATTATCAATGTTTAGTAGGTGCCATGGATTATGAATTTTCTCAGATATTGTGCATTTATAGTGATTATGATATGATTGGACTGTGATTCACAATTTGTATCAATTCTGATATTTTATGCCTGAAAGTCAGCATAGTTCTATATTTGACACAAATATGAATTGAAGCATTTCCATAATATAATTTTGCAGCCTTGCCTTAGACGTTCTTCTTTTACAAATGTACTTAATTCTAACCTTTTTCTCTTTTAAGTTGCTTCCCCCAAAGCTTTGTTGATGCTAAAAAGAGCTGGAGATCAGAAAAGGTCTTTGGAAGCACCACCAATAGATAATGAGCGACACGACGTGGATCTCGGCGACACAGAGGGCGCCAGCTGCAGCGAGGGTGAGAAGCAGGTTTCCATCCCGGATGTAGAAGTGGGGCGTGAGGTTCAGCAGCTGACAACTGACGTGGATAGATCACTGAAAGGCTCCGCAGTCCAAACTCAAGACATGAAACCGGCCGCAGAAAGTCAAACTGACCTCGCCACTCGACAGGAAGAACACAGCATGTATGGTGAGGATTTAGCTTCTGTATTTATGAAAATAATGAATATCACAGGATTCTAACTTCACTAATTATGTGGTCATAATATCCACATTGTATTTCCACATTTGGCAACTTCCAAATGACAAAACTGACCCTTTTCAGTCAAAGTTGTGAATTAATTAATAATGATTTAAAGAAATGCTTGTTAATATGAAAATAAAGATTAATTCTTTTCTCCTTTTAAGTTGCTTCCCCCCTGGGTTTGTTGAGACTAAAAAGATCCAGAGCTCAGAACTCGCCAAAAGTGGACTCTGTCAATCAAGATGTTCCCACAAAACTGGCCGTAGATCCCGATTGTGAAATAAACAGTTCACATGAGTCTGCTCCTGAAAATCTCCAAGATGAGCCTCAGTTGAGCGACCAATGTGACAATCAAAGTGAAACAAGCAGCATAGATGACAAAGTTAAAGATTCAAGTGAACCAAGCAGTTCACCAGAAGAAGCCGAGGAATACAGTTCCTGCTGGGAATCTTCTTCCACTGAATCATCGGATTCCAGCAAGAATCTCTCCGACTTGCATGGTAAATACTGCCCTTATCTTCGTTAACAAATAAAACAGCTTCCACAGATATGGAGTGTTTGCTCACAGATTGTGCAATTAAGAATAATAGTTTAATAACTAATATTCACGGTATCTATAGATGAATATGGAAATGTTTCCTGAGATACGGTTTGGGCAAAAAGTACCGTCTCCACAATTGTACTTAATTTTGGTTTTATATCATTTTATCTTAAAGTTGCCTCGCCCAAGCACTTGTTGCTGCTTAAACTAGCTCGTGATAAGATCAGGGCTTCAACAAGAGAAGAAATAAGGACTGGGAAATACAAGTTGGATGCTGAGCTCATAAAAGATATACTTGACTCTTCTGACACTGAAAGTGAAACGAGCAGCTTCTCCATTAGTCTACCTGAAATGAGCAGTTCATCCAATGGCACATCCTTATGGGATTCAATATCATACTCAGAAGATACAGATGACATCTATGATAGACTTTTGGATTTTGATAACTGCACCCCCAAGCCATCCAAGAGAAAGGATCGCGGCTCCAAACCATCCAAGAGAAAGGATAGCGGCTCCAAGCCATCCAAGAGAAAGGATAGCTGCTCTAAGCCATCCAATAGAAAGGATAGCGGCTACACGCCGGCTCAGAGAGGTCCCACCCATTGTGTTCACAGTGATGAGGAGGATATTTACTCCTCAGCCTCCTTTGAGATTAACAGCTTACCAGATAATCCCATTGAGGTCGATGAAATCATCCAAGATCTGTCAGACTCAGATAGTCTAAATATTCATCACGCTGCTCAGCAGGAACAACATGCTACTGATGGTAACTATTGTTTATTATTTATAAGTCATAGATGATACAAATGTGTTTTTTAGGGTGAGACATGGATTTGTTATTAGTTCTATACTGACTCAAAATGGACGTAATGTTTGGTTAGCAGTTAAGGAACAGTTTCACTGCACATGAACTTACTCGGGTATATGTCAGGTATATATAAGGTTCTAGTAAAGTGAGTGTAAAAACCGTTATATCACAGGTTACAGGCACTTTTTCTATTTTTTTATTTTATTTATGAATGTTGTTATTTACAGAGCCAATGATGCCTGCTGATGAGGGACAAGACATGGACAGATCACGTGAGAGCTCACAGCCAGGGATGGATTACCTGTCATCCATCATACATCAAAGTGTCTGCTCATTTCTCCAGCTAGATATAAATGACCCATCGTCTGACAGTGAAGATGACATGGATACCAAAGGTATGGAAGCAGAAAGTCTGCCTCAGAAGCCGGTCACTAATGAGGATGAAGAGAGCGCTCAAGTAACAAGGTCACCTGCTGAGACAAAGGTCAATCCAGAACCCTCAGACCACCCAGAACAAGCCCCCATGTATTGTAAGTATTTACTTCTTAACCATTATCACAAGACAGCAAGTGCCTCAGGTGGGATTTGTTCTCACTTGTCAGGATAATTCAATCTGAATAGCATAATTAAAGGTTTCAGAAGTTTATTTTTGATATATTGTTTTTGTGGCAGTGAAGGGATTACATGAAATATACTTTTGTTTTTCAGAATATGAATTGAATCAGTTAAAAAAATGCTTTTTTCCTCTTCACTGTTAGGCTTAATTTCAAATATCATTTATTTTTGTAGTTGCCTCACCTAAAGGTTTGTTGATGCTTAAACGAGCGAGAGCTCAGAACAAGTCTTTGCCAGAACCAGAAACATCTTCGGAACCACTAAAGACAGCTGCAGATCTCCCAGCAGCAAAACCGATTATTTCATCTGAAAAAGTGGAGATTCCTTCTGAGTTGAACTGGTCATCACAGTACAATGTGAGTACACCCCCAGACCTGAGTACACCCCCAGACCTGCCTGAAGTGAGTGACTCCTCAGATAGTCTGTGTGAAACAAGCAGTTGCTCCATCAATCTACCCGAAGGCAGCACCTCATCCCATGATCAAAGCGAAATAAGCAGGCCATGCCGAGATTTACATTCAAATGCTGACACATCCATGTGGGACTCAATAACAGACTCAGAAGACATAGACCAACTCTGTGATGAACTCCTGGCTTCTGACAGTCTTTCTCCCAAACCATCCAAGAGAAAGGATAGCGGCCCCACGCCGGCTCAGAGAAAGGATAGCGGCCCCACGCCGGCTCAGAGAGGTACCACCCATTGTGTTCACAGTGATGAGGAGGACATTTACTCCTCAGCCTCCTTTGAGATTAACAGCTTACCAGATAATCCCATTGAGGTCGATGAAATCATCCAAGATCTGTCAGACTCAGATAGTCTAAATATTCATCGCTCTGCTCAGCAGGAAGATCATGCTACTGATGGTAAATACATCTACTTTTATATATTAGTCCCATATAAAAAGTATGGCTTAAAAATAAGTATATTTTTAATACAACAGGTCACATGATAGGTATTGCCCAGTCATATTTCAGGGATACTCCATTCTTAATCTAATCAACCACAGTAATCGTCTGTTGTAATATGCTGTACAAAATGCAATGTGTGGATAACTTTATTCTAAAATTGACTATGATTTCACATTATTGTCAGGACTTGTCAGTTGTTGGTCATTTTTCCAATATTTTATTATGTGTGTCTGGATCATGATTTAACAGAGTCACAGCAAGATAGAGATCTAGCTCTCAGAACACCAGCAGGTTCTGGGATGGGCTACCTGTCCGCCATCATACATGACCGAGTCAGCGAATGGCTGCAGCTAGATGGGAGTGACTCAGCATCCGACGGAGAACAAGAAGAGAATACCTCAGCCTGGAATAGCTCTCACATCAGCAGCTTGCTATCAGACGGTAAAGATGCTGAGAAGATGGCGGAGGAATCTGATGACAAAAGTGAAACCAGCGGATACTCCAACGATTCCGATAGTGCTGATTCTCTGGATGACGTCAGCAGTATCCCCTTAGACGACTTATATGAATCACATACCTTATTACAGGACCTGCTGGATTCGTCCGACACTCCCAAAATAAATACTGACTCAAACCAGCTTACTGAGGTTGTCCGCAAAGATTCCAGCCCATTCATGGATAAAGCTGAAAGGATTGAAACTGTTCACGATGATATGCACAAGGATCGGCTGGTAACTTTCATGAATGTTGAGGCTGGCAATATGCTGCAGAGGCTGATAAGTGATGTAACGATCCAGCTCAGACAGGCCGGAGTGACTATTAAACACCTCATCACTCGCTCACTGGCCAGCAAGAATCACACCCAGGCCCAGACAGATTCTATTCAGCAGATTTTAAGATCAGAACCATCTGGAGTGATGACCTCCACAGCTGCCGAAACAGTTGAGACTTCCTACTCTGATGAAGTGCTCAGCTTGGAGTTATCGGAAGAAGAGACATCATGCCACAAGGAAAACAAATCAAGTGCTTCCAGCCAGAATGAGCAGGCCAGTTTAGAGGACAATAACAGCCATCTTTCTGAGTCTCCAGCTCATAAGAGTTCAGTTGAAGATGCTGACGATGTGTACAGTTCGGTGTGGGAATCATCTGGAACATCTGAAACATCTAAAATATCTGGCACAAACAGCTCATCATCTGCTAAGATTGATGAAACATCTGCTAAGATTGATGAAACATCTGCTAAGATTGATGAAACATCTGCTAAGATTGATGAAACATCTGCTAAGATTGATGAAACATCTGCTAAGATTGATGAAACATCTGCTAAGATTGAGGAAATATCTGCTTCTTTCAAATCAAGCAATCCCTTGAAGGATGATAAAAATGAGGAATCAATCAGCCACAGCCAGAACGAGCAGGCCAGAATCTCTGAAAATAACAGCCATCTTTCTGAGTCTTCAGCTCATAAGAGTTCAGCTGAAGAGGCGGCTGATGTGTACAGTTCAGTGTGGGAATCATCTGGAACATCTGAAACATCTAAAACATCTGGAACATCTGAAAAATCTGGAACGTATGAAACATCTGGCACAAGCAGTTCAACATCTGCTAAGATTCATGAAACATCTGCTTCTCTCAAATCAAGCAATCCAGTGAAGGATGATGTACCAGAGAAAGTGCCAGAGAGTGTACCAGAGAGTGTACCAGAGAGTGTACCAGAGAAAGTGGAAGCGGCCAAAGATTCACTTGAGCCACCACCACAGATACAAGCTTTCACTCAGGGTAGATATGAGTTCACATAGCTCTATATATAGATGTTGTTTATTGTTGGACGGTTTTAAGGATATTAAGGATATTTATGAGCATAAATTAATTGTGTTTATATCATAATTGAATTCTTAGTTTAAACTAAGTTCACCATATGTAATCTTAAATTATAAAAATATTGTGGATTTTCCTTCAGCTGCTGCCTACCCTGCAGATCTGCTGAGATCCAAAAGGTCAAGAAGGTCGAGAAATATTGTCCCAACAGTAACCGCTCAGAAGCCCAGAGATGACTCACTGGCAAGAGATGTGACCGGTGAGGATGTGTTGCTAAAAGCAATTACCAGTGCTTATGAAAAGCTCGGTAATAAACCAACAAACAGTCCAACATGGCAAAGCAAGGTCACTGATGACGTGCAGCAACATAACATCATAAATGAATCCCTGAAGGTCCTCACCAAAGATATGTGCCCTCAGCAGGTACAAGAACAGAGGGCCCTTAATCCAGTGCCCAGAAATAACAAGGTAATATATCTAATCAAATATGTCCTAATTATGCAAATTGTTTAAGTCAAGGTCAGGTGCTTATCATAGTTTTTGAATGAATACCTCTCAAATGACTTAAATTCAGCAAGGAATAATAAATGACTTGAGTTAGTATTGCTTATATTCTTCTTCTTGTAGGTAAACAAATATAAAAAATAAATAAAATATATAAGATATCTAAAATTGTTATTACAAATGAGAGATTCTTCAAAATCAATATATGGAAAGATGCTAAGTTTTGATTAAACAGTACCATTATCAACATCTTGACTGATATGACTGATATGATTAATGTAATCTTTTCATCTTTCTTTCCAGGAGCTGCCCAATTGTATGGAAACTAAGAGTACAAAAGAACTGGGAAAAGCTGCCACTCTTAAAGAGACATTTTCTGCCCTGCACCTCCAGACTGACAATATGAGAAAGAAAATGGAGTATATATGCAGCCAAATTTTAAGAAATGTTAATCTTCTTGACGTGAAACCTGCAACCTCAGAAAATATCAAGGTAAGGAAAACAATTCTTGAATGTGATTGTGAACTGCACATAATTCACTAAGACAATTTTTTAAAAATTTGAATAATTTTTACATTTTATTTCTTCATACATTTCAGGTGCAAGAAGTTTCTGAAATTACAGAATCTCTTTGGATGGAATTGAACACCATGAAGAAGCTTGTTGGTGTTGTAGCCAGGGATATGGGAACAGCGCGCAAAGAGACTAAGCAGTTGACGGAGACTGTAGCCAGCGATGCTATTAGCTCAGCTGGTGCCAAGGACGTCTCAGAACCAGGCGTGGTTCCATCTGCTCCCTCAAAAGAAGACAAAAATCAGAAGAGTTCCTTAATGGACAAAGCTGGCGGAATTACAAATGAAAATCCTCTCATGGAACAGCCGAGACGTCATGGTAATTAAATGTTTTGATATAAATCATGATTTGACATGTTAAAGTTTGGTCATTTTGTTGAAAAGATGAAGACTGTCCTGCATCTGCTAGAATTTATTTTGTAAAATATATCTACAGCATAGCATGTTGAACTTAATATATAAGTATATTCACTTAAAATAATCTTGATTATCAAAATTTTTAAATCACTCGGAAAGAATGCTGTGAAGTCTAAAGCCTTTCAGGGCAACTGGAACAGTGTTAATGTGAAGCCCTGTACTTTTTATGATTAACTTATTTCTAAGTGTGAAAATGAAAATGGAAAATAATTAAAGCATCTGTGCAAAATTTACATAAAACATAACAAATTGGTGTGGAATACATATGTATGAATCTTCTTTGCAGTCATTAAACCACCAAAGTATTTGGTAAGATCAACAAAAATCAGAAAATCACAGGGGAAGTTGGCTCCACTTGGTTCACCCCAGAAACCGACCCCAGTTGATTCACCCCAGAAAGTGGCACCAGTTGATTCACCCCAGAAAGTGGCACCAGTTGATTCACCCCAGAAAGTTGAGCTGTGTAAAGCTAACAACAGCCTCCCAGAGGAGGAGTCTAAGCTTCAAGGTATTACACTTCAATTTTATCAAAACACAATTTTTACCTCTGTAAATTATCTGTATTGTAGACTAGCCTTGATAATAATCAACAATTTATCCTCTATGCAAGTTTGCATTAATTCACTTACTTAATGATTTATTTAACTTTTCAGCTTCTGATGTCAAGAAGACCAAGAAGTCAAAACCAACCAAAGAGGAAATGAGTGACATTTATTACGAGGAGAAAGTAAAGATATTCACGGCGTTAGATGCCACAATGCCATGTGAGAAATGTGAGTACGAGAATATGAACTCAATATCCAAACACAAAGGAAACTAACTCTAACCCAGAATGTTTACTGGGAAATAATTGGCACTCTATAAAGTGTGTATCCTGACTGCTCAGCAGGACTCTCCTACATCTCACTGATGAGGTAAACCCTAAGGATCAGAGTAACCCATTGACAGGAAAACATTGTATTGCTTAGTTGTCAACTGCAGAAGAGGGAGACAAAAGGAACAGACACATCACTATCAAACCAGTGCTATATATATATATACCCAATATTCTCATTTGATCAACAGAAACATCATTATTAAACCAGCACAAAAGGTTAACATGCTGATATGGTGTTCAGTGTATTCATGTTATGTGTTATTTATGTAATGTTTCTTTATTTACTAGTGACCAGAGCACAGAAGGTGATGGTGTGGTTTGAAGGATGGAGCGAGCATCCGGATGATCCAAACAAACCAGATGAAAACCCTCCAAGTGACATATATATGGATTCAGATGACACAGATAGCGAGCAGAGCCATCCAACTGTTGAACCACAAAATATCCCATCAAACAAGAACATGATCCAAGAAAGTGAATCAGAAGATAAGATTAAAAAGGATCAAACAGGAGAAACAGATGCCGCTAAGATTCCAGACAAACCCAAAGCAGAAGTTACATCTCGTGGTGCGCTCAAGCTGAGCCAAGAACAAAAGCCAAATATTAAACCAGTTGCTGAAGAGAATCCTCTCAAAAAATGTAAGTATCTTTAAAAAAGGTTTTCAAATAGAATGTTATTTGTTATCATAATTGTGGAATATCTAATTCTCACTGCTCGGATGGGCCCTGCTGCCACTGGTGTGGTAAAATCTATCAACCCTGGGTGAACTTTGTAGACATGCAAGCTTGGCTCATAGTAACAAATGCTGAGCAACATATCATTTTATTACAATCAGTTTATTCCAGCCATGACTGTATTTATATTCTCTAGAATCTAAAACGGATTATTACTTTTTCTGTTAAAATATTACCAGCAGACAGAATGTGTTAGCCATCATATCAGCTGTCATATTTCAAAGATATCCCAGCATGCATTTTACTTGACACAGGAGACACCTGGTGGATTATAAATGAGACTTACATTGGCTTTGAATAAGTTGCATCCTGAAGACTGCTATATATATATATTTGTTCTCAATTTCAGCTGCAGCAAGACTAAGAGTAACTGCAGGAAAAGAAATAAAGTTGAAAGATGCAGTCTCAAATACACTGGCTCGATCATCTGAAAAGAAAGCCTCAGCCAAGATGGTTGCACCCCTCAAGCCATTAAACTGTTATCCCAGACTGTCCACTATGCCCAAGATCAAGAAGATGCTGATGGTGCTACCAGAATTCATCACCCGAAATGGAGCATAGATTATGAGGAGAATTCAAAGAGCAATTCATGACCAAATATCTGTGATATAAAATGTGATTTATTTGTTGTGATATATAATGCTTACTGTGATATTATATATGATATTATTAAAATATAGTGCTCTATATTGTTCAAAACTCAAAAATGTATCATTTAATTATCATGTGATTAACTGCAATATATTGATATTGCAACATGGTATAAATCTGCAATATATTGATATTGCAACATGGTATAAATCTGCAATATATTGATATTGCTACATGGTATAAATCTGCAATATATTGATATTGCAACATGCTATAAATCTGCAATATATTGATATTGCAACATGCTATAAATCTGCAATATATTGATATTGCAACATTGTGTAACTTCAGTTTATAGAAATTGTTTCAAAATAAACCTGCAATATATTGATATTGCTTTAAACTAAGATCACTGTTGTATGTTTTTGTTATGTTATTAATCACATTAGATGTGTTGGACATATGTGCCCTTATGGCTCATTACCATATTATAAAATAACCAATATATCTCTACTGTTGGTACCTTTAATTTTAGTACAAATATCGGAGTGGTGAACTTAAATGAGAGTACTTAGGGCCTGTGTCTAGAATGAGAGGACATAGGACTTTTATCTACAATGAGAGTACTTAGGATTTACCTGTGTCTAGAATGAGAGTACTTAGGACCTGTGTCTACAATGCGAGTACATAGGACTTAGAGTAGTTAGGACATGCCTGTGTCTAGAATGAGAGTACTTAGGACCTGTGTCTAGAATGAGAGTACTTAGGACTTACCCAAGTTTAGAATGAGAGTACTTAGGACCTGTGTCTAGAATGAGAGTACTTAGGACCTGTGTCTAGAATGAGAGTACTTAAGACCTGTGTCTAGAATGAGAGTACTTAGGACCTGTGTCTAGAATGAGAGTACTTAGGACCTGTGTCTAGAATGAGAGTACTTAGGACTTACCCAAGTTTAGAATGAGAGTACTTAGGACCTGTGTCTAGAATGAGAGTACTGAGGACCTGTGTCTAGAATGAGAGTACTTAGGACCTGTGTCTAGAATGAGAGTACTAAGGACCTGTGTCTAGAATGAGAGTACTTAGGACCTGTCCTGTCTAGAATGAGAGTACTTAGGACCTGTGTCTAAAATGAGAGTACTTAAGACCTGTGTCTAGAATGAGAGTACTTAGGACCTGTGTCTAGAATGAGAGTACTAAGGACCTGTGTCTAGAATGAGAGTACTAAGGACCTGTGTCTAGAATGAGAGTACTTAGGACCTGTCCTGTCTAGAATGAGAGTACTTAGGACCTGTGTCTAGAATGAGAGTACTTAGGACCTGTGTCTAGAATGAGAGTACTTAGGACCTGTGTCTAGAATGAGAGTACTTAGGACCTGTGTCTAGAATGAGAGTAATTAGGACCTGTGTCTAGAATGAGAGTACTTAGGACCTGTGTCTAGAATGAGAGTACTTAGGGATTACCCATGTCTACAATGAGAGTACTTAGGATTTACCTGTGTCTGGAATGAAAGTAGATTGACACGAGTAAACTTGGAATATCACCCAGTATTTGGATTTGTTGTGTTCAGCGTCTAGGTGAGAATTTAAGATTCCTTAATCGAGCCGGTTTCTTGAATGGATGCAAAAATATTATTTTTCTACCAACAATATAAATATTTACTGTAGGTAGAAAGACAATATTAAATGTTATTACTCAAATAAAGATATAAACAGTTAAAATAGAAAGGATTTCAAAATAGGCAAAAAGTTTGCAATGGTTAATGGAATAATCATCAAGTACGTCAACAAAATCAGTTCTATAAGAATTATTCGCAACGAAATGGTTTGGGATTTAGACCCCAGGAACATGGGGGTTAGAAATTGTAAAAAGAAAAATAATCTGCCTATTAAGGCAAGAGTTCTCTAATAATTAGTTTCCCATAATTCTATGAAAATATTCCCCACACTAATGCACCCACCAAGGGCATCGTTATTTTTGGCTGCTCACTTGATACCAGCTTCCTGGAAGATGCATGAGGAGGATTGCGAGTGGTGTCTTGGGATTGCAGTGACAAGCTCTTCACTATATTTTATATAAGTAATTTGCTGTGCAGCTAGGCCCCGCCTTTCTCTGGTTTTAATACAGGTTTGCACCATGTAAAATGATGAAAGTTTCCTGGTCCAGTCTAAAGAGGCTGGTGTGAGTCCAACACACAGCTGCTGAATGCTAGAAATCAGATTAGCTTAGACACATTATAAAGGATTCTGGTGATGATGTAAGTTTGTTGGAAAGTGTAGGTGAGCTGTATTTGTGTCTGGAATAAGTGTAGGTGAACTGTATCTGTGTCTGGAATGAGTGTAGGTGAACTGTATCTGTGTCTGGAATGAGTGTAGGTGAACTGTATCTGTGTCTGGAATGAGTGTAAGTAAGCTGTATCTGTGTCTGGAATGAGTGTAAGTGAACTGTATCTGTGTCTGGAATGAGTGTAGGTGAGCTGTTTCTGTGTCTGGAATAAGTGTAGGTGAGCTGTTTCTGTGTCTGGAATGAGTGTAGGTGAACTGTATCTGTGTCTGGAATAAGTGTAGGTGAACTGTATCTGTGTCTGGAATAAGTGTAAGTGAACTGTATCTGTGTCTGGAATGAGTGTAGGTGAACTATATCTGTGCCTGGAATAAGTGTAGGTAAGCTGTATCTGTGTCTGGAATAAGTGTAAGTGAACTGTATCTGTGTCTGGAATGAATGTAGGTGAGCTGTATCTGTGCCTGGAATAAGTGTAGGTAAGCTGTATCTGTGTCTGGAATAAGTGTAGGTGAACTATATCTGTGCCTGGAATAAGTGTAGGTGAGCTGTATCTGTGTCTGGAATGAGTGTAGGTAAGCTGTATCTGTGTCTGGAATAAGTGTAAGTGAACTGTATCTGTGTCTGGAATGAGTGTAGGTGAGCTGTATCTGTGTCTGGAATGAGTGTAGGTGAACTGTATCTGTGTCTGGAATAATAGTAGGTGAGCTGTATCTGTGTCTGGAATGAGTGTAGGTGAGCTGTATCTGTGAACGGAATGAGTGTAGGTGAACTATATCTGTGCCTGGAATAAGTGTAGGTGAACTGTATCTGTGTCTGGAAAGAGTGTAGGTGAACTATATCTGTGCCTGGAATAAGTGTAGGTGAACTGTATCTGTGTCTGGAATAAGTGTAGATGAGCTGTATCTGTGTTTGGAATAAGTGTAGGTGAGCTGTATATGTGTCTGGAATGAGTGTAGGTGAACTATATCTGTGCCTGGAATAAGTGTAGGTAAACTGTATCTGTGTCTGGAATAAGTGTAGATGAGCTGTATCTGTGTTTGGAATAAGTGTAGATGAGCTGTATCTGTGTTTGGAATAAGTGTAGGTGAGCTATATCTGTGTCTGGAATAAGTGTAGGTGAACTGTATGTGTGCCTGGAATAAGTGTAGTTGAGCTGTATCTGTGTCTGGAATAAGTGTAGGTGGGCTGTATCTGTGTCTGGAATAAGTGTAGGTGAGCTGTATCTGTGTCTGGAATAAGTGTAGGTGGGCTGTATCTGTCTGGAATGATTGTAGATAAGCTGTATCTGTGTCTGGAATAAGTGTAAGTGAACTGTATCTGTGTCTGGAGTAAGTGTAGGTGAACTGTATCTGTGCCTGAAATAAGTGTAGTTGAGCTGTATCTGTGTCTGGAATAAGTGTAGGTGGGCTGTATCTGTGTCTAGAATGAGTGTAGGTAAGCTGTTTCTGTGTCTGGAATAAGTGTAAGTGAACTGTATCTGTGCATGGAATGAGTGTAGATGAGCTGTATCTGTGTCTGGAATGAGTGTAGGTGAACTATATCTGTGCCTGGAATAAGTGTAGGTGAACTGTATCTGTGTCTGGAATGAGTGTAGGTGAGCTGTATCTGTGAACGGAATAAGTGTAGGTGAGCTGTATCTATGTCTGGAATAAGTGTAGGTGAACTGTATCTGTGTCTGGAATGAGTGTAGGTGAACTATACCTGTGCCTGGAATAAGTGTAGGTAAGCTGTATCTGTGTCTGGAATAAGTGTAGGTGAACTATATCTGTGCCTGACATAAGTGTAGGTAAGCTGTATCTGTGTCTGGAATAAGTGTAAGTGAACTGTATCTGTGTCTGGAATGAGTGTAGGTGAGCTGTATCTGTATCTGGAATGAATGTAGGTGAACTGTATCTGTGTCTGGAATAAGTGTAAGTGAACTGTATCTGTGTCTGGAATGAGTGTAGGTGAACTATATCTGTGTCTGGAATGAGTGTAGGTGAACTATATTTGTGCCTGGAATAAGTGTAGGTGAACTGTATCTGTGTCTGGAATAAGTGTAGGTGAGCTGTATCTGTGTCTGGAATAAGTGTAGGTGAGCAGTATATGTGTCTGGAATTAGTGTAAGTGAGCTGTATCTGTGTCTGGAATGAGCGTAGGTGAACTGTATCTGTGTCTAGAATGAGTGTAGGTAAGCTGTATCTGTGTCTGGAATAAGTGTAGATGAGCTGTATCTGTGTTTGGAATAAGTGTAGATGAGCTGTATCTGTGTTTGGAATAAGTGTAGGTAAGCTGTATCTGTGTCTAGAATAAGTGTAGGTGAACTATATCTGTGCCTGGAATAAGTGTAGGGAAGCTGTATCTGTGTCTGGAATAAGTGTAGGTGAGCTGTATCTGTGTCTGGAATGAGTGTAGGTGAACTGTATCTGTGTCTGGAATAAGTGTAGGTGAAGTGTATATGTGTCTGGAATGAGTGTAGGTGAACTGTATCTGTGTCTGGAATGAGTGTAGGTGATCTGTATCTGTGTTTGGAATGAGTGTAGGTGAACTATACCTGTGCCTGGAATAAGTGTAGGTGAACTGTATCTGTGTCTGGAATAAGTGTAGGTGAGCTGTATCTGTGTCTGAAATAAGTGTAGGTGAGCTGTTTCTGTGTCTGGAATAAGTGTAGGTGAGCTGTATCTGTGTCTGGAATAAGTGTTAGTGAACTGTATCTGTGCATGGAACGAGTTTAGATGTGCTGTATCTGTGTCTGGAATAAGTGTAGGTGCGCTGTATCTGTGCCTGGAATAAGTGTAGGTGAGCTGTATCTATGTCTGGAATAAGTGTAGGTGAGCTGTATCTATGTCTGGAATAAGTGTAGGAAAGCTGTATCTGGGTCTGGAATAAGTGAAGGAAACCTATATCTCTGCCTGGAATAAGTGTAGGTGAGCTGTATTTATGATTTCATGATTATTTAAAGAATAGAAACAGTCCTGTTTTGATCCAAAGACACTACGTAAATAAGCACCATGACAGACATTGTGTAATTTAAGCGTTATATAAATGTTATTATCCATTATTCGGGGAAACTTAATCCTACATTTATTCCATTATGAATGCTATATAATCCTCTAATGTTTGTCTGTTTTCATTTATCTTTTATCATTTTTATTCAGTGTCAATTTTTTGTAATGTTTTGCAATCACCAATAGAATTTTCTAAGTATTTGCTAGTTTGGATACTCCTAGTCTATTTTTAAATCAACCAAGCACATCTGAATTGAGTACGCTTCAGATGTCATCAAAGTTTTTGGGGGGGTACTTTCATAATTTTAACTCGTGGAGGCTGGGTTGGAATTGAGAATCCCAGAACCTGATTTAAGGAAATATTCTATCTTCATTGGTACCCTGATTTAGGACTGACTTAAATTTTGATATCCTAATTTAGGGATGATGCAAAGTTAAAATGATACGCTGACTTTGGGGTGATGTAATAAGAAACTGATACCCTGTTTTTGTCAGTCAGCCCAGCGATTTCTGTGTACATGTCACACATTTGTAGCAGTGTTGAGTTCTGAGGGTGCAGATCCAGGGTTAAGGTGTGGGAATTTGGTCACACGTGTCTCGACCTCCACCACAGGCAGCCAGAGCGACATCTACTGCCATCAATACTTTTATATAGGTTAATACTTAGTATATAGGACAAAGACAGAGAGTGGCTGGGGACTTTCTCTTGTGCCATGAAAATAAATAAACACATTTTGAAAGACAGTTTAATTACAAGATGACATGTGAGACACAACATTCAGCTCAATTGCAATTAGTGGTGGGTATTATAACACAGAATTTTGGAGCAATATGTACTTCTGAGGGGCCTGCAGATCACAGACCTGCCTGTCAGTGTCAAAGACTGGCGGACACCTCAACTGCATAAATAAACATAGAATTGAAATATTATTTTGCAAAAATAGAATATATGAAAATTAATAACTTTATGGACAAAAGAAAGGTAAGCTAGATGTTTGACTGTGTTAAAAATGTCCGAGTTTCAACTGCCAGTTTCAGACAGTTGCCAGTCACTGTAGTCTACATTTACGGCAACTTCAAAATGATGAGTAAATATAAATATCATTTTCAAAAAGTAAACTGTATACAAATTCTTTTTTAAAAAAGACTTTCTTGTTATGTGGGCTGTTAAACCCCATGTGAATTATGAGCATAATACGCCATTGAAACAAGTGATATTTCAATTATAAATACATGTCAAAATATTCAATGAAATATTCTAATATATAATTATATTGCAGCAACCATTCAACTTCAACCATCCAGATCAGATGTTAACTATTCTCAAACCCTTCTTTGTCAATTATTATCAGTGCAGCAGGGAAAATCCAGACAAACTTTAAAAATACATATATGCACAATAAGGAAAAAATGTCTATTGACAATGTTTCTACAGAGGGATCACTTGCACCAGCCAAGGAATTCTGGGAGCGGCAGGCAGCAGATTTTCTCTACATTTATCCATCTATTATTATTCTGTTTATGGGAATATCAGGAAATGTGCTTTCAGGGTTGGTATTTAGCAGAAATTCTTTGAGTCATTCTGTGACCAGTTTGTATTTAAGAGTTCTTGCTTTTTCAGATACATTAGTTCTCTATTCTGGAACATTGGTATATTGGATATATGGAGCTTTCAAATATGATGTGCGAATAAAATCAAGACTGGCATGTAAAGTGTTGAATGCCACTGTATCTGCCAGCTGCTATTTGTCATGTTGGGTTTTAGTGCTAGTTGCTTTTGATAGATTTATTGGTATTTCTATGCCACATAGGTACAGGCAGTTATGTACAAAGAAGAATGCCTCCAAATGTTTGATAATTGTCTTGGTTGTGGTCCTAGTTACAGTTGGTATTTTCATGCTTATTGCATTTGATCTGGATGATAATAACCAAACTTGTGGAATATCACCTCAGTATACATGGTTCTATAATACAGTATACAGATGGGCTGATTTGTTTGTTCTTAATCTTATTCCAACAATTTTAATTTTCATCCTTAATACAATTATAATTATATATTTGTTCAAAAACAAAATGATGCGTAAAAACATGGGTCCCATTGTTAAACATGTCAACACAACAGCAATTCTACTGAGTGTGTCCCTGGTGTATTTCATGTGCACTATTCCCTCTAGCACATTTTTCATGTTTGAAAGCAATATAGAGAAAACCGCTCACTCTGACGCCCAGATGTTATTCTATAAAAGGTTTTGTCTCATTCTTTTCTCTGTTAACCATGGAATTAATTTCTTTCTCTATTGTGTTCATGGAACTGTTTTCAGGAGAGAATTGCTTCTTATGTTGTGTCTCAGAACAAGTCCAATCCAATTGAATTCCACCTGAAGTAACTTTTTCTAGTGACAATCCCACTTTTAAACAATTCAGGTCATCTCCCTTGGCATTATTAAACTTAAGATTTTAAGATAAATTAAAATGCAACAGCATAAGGCAAGATGTGGTATTGTCAGGGCTAAATCATTCACACCTACTGTGCTCCCGTAGAGGCTCATCTCTACTTAACGTCAAGTCGGCCATTTTGTCAGAAATGATTTATCGGGCTGATTTCTTTTTGCTTAAGTTCCTTTAATTTATTTCTATCCCGTGAGAACTTACAATCTGATTGAACAAGCCTCTTATGTCATCTCTAATCTGAAATGTCACTTGTTTTAATGACATAAACATTTGGATATTTAGTTTACACATTAAAAACTCTATCAAATATATTGAAGCGATTTTCAATATACAGTGATGAAGGCAGAAAACTTTAAGAATGTGTAGACGATGATCAGTCCCAAGCATATTCTCAATCTACAGAATGTATGGACGATGATCAGTCCCAAGCCAATTCTAAATCTACAGAATGTTTGGACGATGATCAGTCCCAAGCCAATTGTCAATGTACAGAATGTATGGACGATGATCAGTCCCAAGCCAATTCTCAATCTACAGAATGTATGGATGATGATCAGTCCCAAGCCAATTCTCAATCTACAGAATGTATGGACGATGATCAGTCCCTGGCCAATTGTTAATCTACAGAATGTATGGAAGTTGATCAGTCCCAAGCTAATTCTCTATCTACAGAATGTATGGGTGATGATCAGTCCCAATCCAATTCTCAATCTACAGAATGTATGGACGATGATCAGTCCCAAGCCAATTCTAAATCTACAGAATGTGTGGACGATGATCAGTCCCAAGCCAATTCTCAATCTACAGAATGTATGGACGATGATTAGTCCCTGGCCAATTATTAATCTACAGAATGTATGGACGATGATCAGTCCCAAGCCAATTCTAAATCTACAGAATGTATGGACGATAATCAGTCCCAATCCAATTGTCCATCTACAGAATGTATGGACGATAATCAGTCCCAATCCAATTGTCCATCTACAGAATGTATGGACGATAATCAGTCCCAAGCCAATTGTCAATCTACAGAATGTTTGGATGATGATCAGTCCCAAGCCAATTGTCAATGTACAGAATGTATGGACGATGATCAGTCCCAAGCCAATTTTCAATCTACAGAATGTATGGACTATGATCAGTCCCAAGCCAATTTTCAATCTACAGAATGTATGGACGATGATCAGTCCCTGGCCAATTCTCAATCTACAGAATGTATGGACAATGATCAGTCCCCAGCCAATTCTCAATCTACAGAATGTATGGACGATGATCAGTCCCAATCCAATTCTCAATCTACAGAATGTATGGACGATGATCAGTCCCAAGCCAATTGTCAATCTACAGAATGTATGGACGATGATCAGTCCCTGGCCAATTCTCAATGTACATAAAGGTCTCCTCGCAGTACTCACAGCTTTATTGCCACTTTTTGGAGGGTGTTTCCGGTAAGACCTCCTCAAGGTTAGGATGTTTTTCTTTATGAAAAACATGTCATGCATATCTCCATATAGAAGACAATGCCATGTTCGTACCCAAACCTCTGGCGATGGCTTGGAGTTTGTGAGACTCGTATATTTCTGGAAGGAAGTATGTATATCATTTGAGAATTTGAGAATGTGTTCTATTTTTGGCTAGTGTTCTCCAATCACCAATCGGCAAAGCCCAGATAGGTGATCTGGAGGGGTTTGTCGAACATCCAAGGTTTCTACCAATTTCAACCAAAGAAAAGTTTGGCGGAGTTGATTGAGCTCCAGTGAAGTAAAAAATCGCCAGCTGCAAAAACTGTTATAAACCAGTTTAAACATCCAAATTGAACCCGTTTCAACTGCTGTTAAACCGGGTTTGACTCAGTTTTTGCAGCTGGCGACTATTATCAAGTATTTATATTTTCTTTATTTAATGCTACCCAAAGAATAATCAAGCTTCTTTGGGAGATTTTAGATATAATCATACATAAAATATGAATTATCACTAAAACAGTTGGGTATTTTAAAAATCACATCTAAACGAGATTATACAGGAAAAGCAATTATAACAAAACATACCAAGTCAGGAAATATGGGTGAGCGTATTCAGTGAGTTGGTGATGGCGGAAGGATACCTTGAGCCTTCGGCTTAGGGTATCCGTCCGCCATCACCAACACACTGAATGATGACCCAGATGACCCAACGACGCATGTTTTGTTTTTATACCTCAGAAAACAAAGCGCACCTCATTTGACCCCGTCACGTGACCCGAAAATAGTGCGGACAGCCATAGAGTGGTTGCCGCCCTCTGTGTATACACGATGTTCTTGACGCTCAACAGGAGACCAGTCTAAAGATGGCCGACTGAAATTCGTTCGCACCTAATGAATACGCTATGAATATTCTGCATGCTCATATTCATCGGAAATCTCGTCGATACGCGCATCATTGAGATATAAAATCCCAGACCTCTCCAGATCACATCTGGGCTTTGCCGATTGGTGATTGGAGAACACTAATTTTTGGCGCCATTTTTGCTGGGTGAAAGTGATACCATGTACCCACTGCAATCGGAATCTTGGGACAACCCATTCCATATTCAATGTCTCCCATTTCTCGTGATGCGCTACAGTGAGACCCCCGCTTGAGACATATGCATGTTTGATCCTCTCCCACAGAACGTGTGTGAAGTTTGTTACTTATTCACTATTCACAGTTCATTATTCAGAGTTCATATCAAGTTGCAAATATGTCATATTTGCAATATTGTGGTCAACATGTCACTGGGAGGTATTTTGTGGCACTTATATTAGAAAAATCCTGAAAAACAACATAATCAATCAGGGTTGAGGGGTGTTCAAACATGCTAGCTGTGAAATATTTACCCAGCACAATGGACGGTCACAAGATGGGAAATATTTCACAGCTAGCATGTTTGGACCCCCTTCAACACTCACACCAAATTTGGTGACCTTTGAATTGACCTGCGCTATTTATTTTTAGCTTTGAATATGAGAATTTAAGATTTTTTAATTGATGTAATCTAAAAGTTGTATGAAGCGCCATCTTGTGACCTTCCATTGTGCCGGAGAAATATTTCACAGCTAGCATGTTTGGACCCCCTTCAACACTCACACCAAATTTGGTGACCTTTGAATTGACCTCTTATAGTTTTTTTCCACTCGTCTTGTATAATATGTTGATTATGTTTTTTTTTCAGGATTTTTCTGATATAAGTGACACAAAATACATCCCAGTTACATTTTGACCACAATATTGCAAATATGACATATTGGCAACCTGATTTATCGATTTTGAGCACAATCTGAATAATGAACTGCGAATAGTGAATAAGTAACAAACTTCACACACGTTCCCACAGAACGCCACACACTCAAAGCACAGTTTGCAACTTTAATTAAATGACAAGACAATATCAAATGATTTTATGAACATTTTGATATTCAGTTTTAATATTTTCACAAAGCAATCTATTTTATGTCATCCCCGAATGAATAATGATTAGCCCCTAACATTGCATTGTGACTAAAAAATATTTTATGACAAGCAAATAGCATATATGGAAACCTCTCAACCATTTTTGGTGACTTAAGTTTATCTGCAAAAGTTTTATCTACAATAATATAATTAAACTCCAATAATATAATTAAAGATTTTAAATTGTTATAATAGAAAAGTAGTATGAAGCGCCATCTTGTGACCGTCCATTGTGCTGGGGAAATATTTCACAGCTAGCATGTCTGGACCCCCTTCAACACTCACACCAAATTTGGTGAACTTTGAATTGACCTGCGCTATTTATTTTTAGCTTTGAATATGAGAATTTAAGATTTTTTAATTGAAGTAATCTAAAAGTTGTATGAAGCGCCATCTTGTGACTGTCCATTCTGCCAGGGAAATATTTCACAGCTAGCATGTTTGGACCCCCTTCAACACTCACAACAAATTTGGTGACCTTTGAATTGACCTGCGCTATTTATTTTTAGCTTTGAATATGAGAATTTAAGATTTTTTAATTGAAGTAATTGAAAAGTTGTATGAAGCGCCATCTTGTGACCGTCCATTGTGCCGGAGAAATATTTCACAGCTAGCATGTTTGGACCCCCTTCAACACTCACACCAAATTTGGTGACCTTTGAATTGACCTCTTATAGTTTTTTTCCACTCGTCTTGTATAATATGTTGATTATGTTTTTTTTTCAGGATTTTTCTAATATAAGTGACACAAAATACATCCCAGTTACATTTTGACCACAATATTGCAAATATGACATATTGGCAACCTGATCTATCGATTTTGAGCACAATCTGAATAATGAACTGCGAATAGTGAATAAGTAACAAACTTCACACACGTTCCCACAGAACGCCACACACTCAAAGCACAGTTTGCAACTTTAATTAAATGACAAGACAATATCAAATGATTTTATGAACATTTTGATATTCAGTTTTAATATTTTCACAAAGCAATCTAATTCTAACATTTACAAAATGCCTTACGTCATCTATAAAATGTTAGAATACATTATATTTATTTAGAAAATGCGCCTATGATTTTAACAACTTAATGTGGAAAAACAATTTTAATACTTTTCATGAAATATATACTGCACAAATTTGTAGATAACATCGTTTTCAACAGCATAGTTGTAACATATGCATACATCAGCATTGAACCAACATGAGCCCGGAAAGGGAATGTGACATAATATATAGACAAACTAGTACTTAACGGTGAATATGAGAAGGAAACAATTACAGCATGCTGCTTTACATGATAATGATAAAGAAGCAAGGTAAAAGATGTATCAAGAGTTGGTGGAGAATTGATAATGATAAAGAAGCAAGGTAAAAGATGTATCAAGAGTTGGTGGAGAATTGATAATGATAAAGAAGCAAGGTAAAAGATGTATCAAACGTTCGTGGAGAATTGATAATGAAAAAGAAGCAAGGTAAAAGCTGGATCAAGAGTTCGTGGAGAATTGATAATGATAAAGAAGCAAGGTAAAAGATGTATCAAGAGTTAAAAGGAATTAATAAAGGTTCAATCTGTGAAGACAACACACACATAATGATATCTTTGTTAAATCACCATTGGGTTCACAAGGAAGCCATTCCCCCGCGATATGGGCTATTTCCCATGGTCTCATTTGGGATGTATTTGATTTGGTCGGCATTGGTGTGCTTATAATTATTGTATATTGATCTGCCGCCGGTCAGTAACATACTCCTGGTATAATGTAAAGTCTACACATGAAGAGAGAACTTTGCTAACCCAGTCTGCGCGGGAACTTGGAGGTCCAGTGTATCACTGCAAGAGTTATGTTCTCTGGGAGATTCTCAGACAAATAGTCAACATAAGGTAAGTCAGTTTGAAAAACGTTTAGTCCAAGCAGATATAAATTTGACATTTGAATCAAACCCTTTTGCCACTGTTTATCGAGTGCTAATCTCTGTGCTCAGTCCGATGAAACTTTGAAATCCTAAAATACTACAACTTATATTCCACAACAACAATAGCCATCTATTCAAAAGCTTATGGACCGAGAAATATTTATATAAAATCTATATCTATATTTACTTTGCAAATATATTCTATATCTATATCTGTGCCTGGAATAAGTGTAGGTAAGCTGTATCTGTGTCTGGAATAAGTGTAAGTGAACTGTATCTGTGTCTGGAATGAGTGTAGGTAAGCTGTATCTGTGTCTGGAATAAGTGTAAGTGAACTGTATCTGTGTCTGGAATAAGTGTAGGTGAACTGTATCTGTGTCTGGAATAAGTGTAGGTGAGCTGTATCTGTGTCTGGAATAAGTGTAGGTGGGCTGTATCTGTGTCTAGAATGAGTGTAGGTGAGCTGTTTCTGTGTCTGGAATAAGTGTAAGTGAACTGTATCTGTGTCTGGAATGAGTGTAGATGAGCTGTATCTGTGTCTGGAATGAGTGTAGGTGAACTATATCTGTGCCTGGAATAAGTGTTGGTGAACTGTATCTGTGCATGGAATAAGTGTAGGCTAGCTGTATCTGTGTTTGGAATAATAGTAGGTGAGCTGTATCTGTGTCTGGAATGAGTGTAGGTGAGCTGTATCTGTGAATGGAATAAGTGTAGGTGAACTCTATCTGTGTCTGGAATGAGTGTAGGTGAACTCTATCTGTGTCTGGAATGAGTGTAGGTGAACTATATCTGTGCCTGGAATAAGTGTAGGTAAGCTGTATCTGTGTCTGCAATAAGTGTAGGTGAACTGTATCTGTGTCTGGAATAAGTGTAGGTGAGCTGTATCTGTGTCTGGAATAAGTGTAGGTGAACTATATCTGTGCCTGGATTAAGTGTAGGTAAGCTGTGTCTGTGTCTGGAATAAGTGTAGGTGAACTATATCTGTGCCTGGAATAAGTGTAGGTAAGCTGTATCTGTGTCTGGAATAAGTGTAAGTGAACTGTATCTGTGTCTGGAATAAGTGTAGGTGAGCTGTATCTGTGTCTGGAATGAGTGTAGGTGAACTGTATCTGTGTCTGGAATAAGTGTAAGTGAACTGTATCTGTGTCTGGAATGAGTGTAGGTGAGCTGTATCTGTGTCTGGAATGAGTGTAGGTGAGCTGTATCTGTGTCTGGAATGAGTGTAGGTGAGCTGTATCTGTGTCTGGAATAAGTGTAAGTGAACTGTATCTGTGCCTGGAATTAGTGTAGGTGAGCTGTATCTGTGTCTGGAATAAGTGTAGGAAAGCTGTGTCTAAGTCTGGAATAAGTGAAGGAAACCTGTATCTCTGCCTGGAATAAGTGTAGGTGAGCTGTATTTATGATTTCATGATTATATAAAGAATAGAAACAGTCCTGTTTTGATCCAAAGACACTACTTAAGTAAGCACTATGACAGACATTGTGTAATTTAAGCGTTATATAAATGTTATTATCCATTATTCGGGGAAACTTAATCCTACATTTATTCCATTATGAATGCTATATAATCCTCTAATGTTTGTCTGTTTTCATTTATCTTTTATCATTTTTATTCAGTGTCAATTTTTTTTGTAATGTTTTGCAATCACCAATAGAATTTTCTAAGTATTTGCTAGTTTGGTTACTCCTAGTCTATTTTTAAATCAACCAAGCACATCTGAATTGAGTACGCTTCAGATTTCATCAAAGTTTTTGGGGGGTACTTTCATAATTGTAACTCGTGGAGGCTGGGTTGGAATTGAGAATCCCAGAACCTGATTTAAGGAAATATTCTATCTTCATTGGTACCCTGATTTAGCACTGACTTAAATTTTGATATCCTAATTTAGGGATGATGCAAAGTTAAAATGATACGCTGACTTTGGGGTGATGTAATAAGAAACCGATACCCTGTTTTTGGAGTTCTATGAAAGTAACCCCCACTGTCAGTCAGCCCAGCGATTTCTGTGTACATGTCACACATTTGTAGCAGTGTTGAGTTCTGAGGGTGCAGATCCAGGGTTAAGGTGTGGGAATTAGGTCACACATGTCTCGACCTCCACCACAGGCAGCCAGAGCGACATCTACTGCCATCACTACTTTTATATAGGTTAATACTTAGTATATAGGACAAAGACAGAGAGTGGCTGGGGACTTTCTCTTGTGCCATGAAAATAAATAAACACATTTTGAAAGACAGTTTAATTACAAGATGACATGTGAGACACAACATTCAGCTCAATTGCATTTAGTGGTGGGTATTATAACACAGAATTTGGAGCAATATGTACTTCTGAGGGGCCTGCAGATCACGGACCTGGCTGTAAGTGACACAGGCTGGCGGTCACCTCAACTGCATAAATAAACATAGAATTGAAATATTATTTTGCAAAAATAGAATATATGAAAATTAATAACTTTATGGACAAAAGAAAGGTAAGCTAGATGTTTGACTGTGTTAAAAATGTCCGAGTTTCAACTGCCAGTTTCAGACAGTTGCCAATCACTGTAGTCTACATTTACGGCAACTTCAAAATGATGAGAAAATATAAATATCATTTTCAAAAAGTAAACTGTATACAAATTCTTTTTTAAAAAAGACTTTCTTGTTATGTGGGCTGTTAAACCCCATGTGAATTATGAGCATAATACGCCATCGAAACAAGTGATATTTCAATTATAAATACATGTCAAAATATTCAATGAAATATTCTAATATATAATTATATTGCAGCAACCATTCAACTTCAACCATCCAGATCAGATGTTAACTATTCTCAAACCCTTCTTTGTCAATTATTATCAGTGCAGCAGGGAAAATCCAGAAAAACTTTTAAAATACATATATGCACAATAAGGAAAAAATGTCTATTGACAATGTTTCTACAGAGGGATCACTTGCACCAGCAAAGGAATTCTGGGAGCGGCAGGCAGCAGATTTTCTCTACATTTATCCATCTATTATTATTCTGTTTATGGGAATATCAGGAAATGTGCTTTCAGGGTTGGTATTTAGCAGAAATTCTTTGAGTCATTCTGTGACCAGTTTGTATTTCAGAGTTCTTGCTTTTTCAGATACATTAGTTCTCTATTCTGGAACATTGGTATATTGGATATATGGAGCTTTCAATTATGATGTGCGAATAAAATCAAGACTGGCATGTAAAGTGTTGAATGCCACTGTATCTGCCAGCTGCTATTTGTCATGTTGGGTTTTAGTGCTAGTTGCTTTTGATAGATTTATTGGTATTTCTATGCCACATAGGTACAGGCAGTTATGTACAAAGAAGAATGCCTCCAAATGTTTGATAATTGTCTTGGTTGTGGTCCTAGTTACAGTTGGTATTTTCATGCTTATTGCATTTGATCTAGATGATAATAACCAAACTTGTGGAATATCACCTCGGTATACATGGTTCTATAATACAGTATACAGATGGGCTGATTTGTTTGTTCTTAATCTTATTCCAACAATTTTAATTTTCATCCTTAATACAATTATAATTATATATTTGTTCAAAAACAAAATGATGCGTAAAAACATGGGTCCAATTGTTAAACATGTCAACACGACAGCAATTCTACTGAGTGTGTCCCTGGTGTATTTCATGTGCACTATTCCCTCTAGCACATTTTTCATGTTTGAAAGCAATATAGAGAAAACCGCTCACTCTGACGCCCAGATGTTATTCTATAAAAGGTTTTGTCTCATTCTTTTCTCTGTTAACCATGGGATTAATTTCTTTCTCTATTGTGTTCATGGAACTGTTTTCAGGAGAGAATTGCTTCTTATGCTGTGTCTCAGAACAAGTTCAATCCAATTGAATTCCACCTGAAGTAACTTTTTCTAGTGACGTTCCCACTTTTAAACAATTCAGGTCATCTCCCTCGGCATTAAACTTAAGATTTTAAGATAAATTAAAATGCAACAGCTTAAGGTAAGATGTGGTACTGTCAGGGCTAAATCATTCACACCTACTGTGCTCCCTTAGAGGCTCATCTCTACTTAACGTCAAGTCGGCCATTTTGTCAGAAATGATTTATCGGGCTGATTTCTTTTTGCTTAAGTTCCTTTAATTTATTTCTATCCCGTGAGAACTTACAATCCAATTGAACAAGCCTCTTATGTCATCTCTAATCTGAAATGTCACTTGTTTTAACGACATAAACATTTGGATATTTAGTTTACACATTAAAAACTCCATCGAATATATTGAAGCGATTTTCAATATACAGTGATGAAGGCAGAAAACTTCAAGAATATGTAGACGATGACCAGTCCCAAGCCAATTCTCAATCTACAGTATGTATGGACGATGATCAGTCCCAAGCCAATTGTTAATCTACAGAATGTGTGGACGATGATCAGTCCCAAGCCAATTGTCAATCTACAGAATGTATGGACGATGATCAGTCCCAAGCCAATTCTCAATCTACAGAATGTATGGACGATAATCAGTCCCAATCCAATTGTCAATATACAGAATGTATGGACGATGATCAGTCCCAAGCCAATTGTCAATCTACAGAATGTATGGACGATGATCAGTCCCAAGCCAATTGTCAATCTACAGAATGTATGGACGATGATCAGTCCCAAGCCAATTGTCAATCTACAGAATGTATGGACGATGATCAGTCCCTGGCCAATTGTCAATCTACAAAATGTATGGACGATGACCAGTCCCAAGCCAATTCTCAATCTACAGAATGCATGGACGATGATCAGTCCCTGGCCAATTGTCTATCTACAGAATGTATGGACGATGACCAGTCCCAAGCCAATTGTCAATCTACAGAATGTATGGACGATGATCAGTCCCTGGCCAATTCTCAATCTACAGAATGTATGGACGATGACCAGTCCCAAGCCAATTGTCAATCTACAGAATGTATGGACGATGATCAGTCCCAAGCCAATTGTCAATCTACATAATGTATCGACGATGATCAGTCCCTGGCCAATTGTCTATCTACAGAATGTATGGGCGATGATCAGTCCCTGGCCAATTGTCTATCTACAGAATGTATGGACGATGATCAGTCCCAAGACAATTCTCAATCTACATTCAGCCATCCTCGCAGTACTCACAGCTTTATTGCCACTTTTTGGAGGGTGTTTCCGGTAAGACCTCCTCCGATTAGGATGTTTTTCTTTACGAAAAACATGTCATGTATATCTCCATATAGAAGACAATGCCATGTTCGTACCCAAACCTCTGGCGATGGCTTGGAGTTTGTGAGACTCGTATATTTCTGGAAGGAAGTATGTATATCATTTGAGAATTTGAGAATGTGTTCTATTTTTGGCTAGTGTTCTCCAATCACCAATCTGCAAAGCCCAGATAGGTGATCTGGAGGGGTTTGTCGAACGTCCAAGGTTTCTACCAATTTCAACCAAAGAAAAGTTTGGCGGAGTTGATTGAGCTCCAGTGAAGTAAAAAATCGCCAGCTGCAAAAACTGTTGTAAACCAGTTTAAACGTCCAAATTGAACCCGTTTCAACTGCTGTTAAACCGGGTTTGACTAAGTTTTTGCAGCTGGCGACTATTATCAAGTATTTATATTTTCTTTATTTAATGCTACCCAAAGAATAATCAAGCTTTTTTGGGAGATTTTAGATATAATCATACATAAAATATGAATTATCACTAAAACAGTTGGGTATTTTAAAAATCACATCTAAACGAGAGTATACAGGAAAAGCAATTATAAAAAAAACATACCGAGTCGGGCAAATGGGTGAGCGTATTCAGTGAGATGGTGATGGCGGAAGGATACCGTCCACCATCACCAACTCACTGAATGATGACCCAGATGACCCAACGAGGCATGTTTTGTTTTTATACCTCAGAAAACTACTGTATTTTTAAAAAAATGATACATGAAACAAGATATTTATCATTAAAAACGTTTTGTAAACAAAGCGCACCTCATTTGACCCCGTCATGTGACCCGAAAATAGTGCATACAGCCATAGACTGGTTGCCGCCCTCTGTGTATACACTATGTTCTTGACGCTCAACAGGAGACCAGTCTAAAGATGGCCGACGGAAAATAGTTCGCACCTAATGAATACGCTACGAATATTCGGCATGCTCGTATTCATTGGAAATCTCGTCGATACGCACATCACTGAGATATAAAATCCCAGACCTCTCAAGATCACATCTGGGCTTTGCCGATTGGTGATTGGAGAACACTAATTTTTGGCGCCATTTTTGCTGGGTGAAAGTGATACCATGTACCCACTGCAATCGGAATCGGGACAACCCATTCAATGTCTCCCATTTCTCGTGATGAGCTACAGTGAGACCGCCGCTTGAGACATCTGCATGTTTGATCCTCTCCCACAGAAGGTGTGTGAAGTTTGTTACTTATTCACTATTCACAGTTCATTATTCAGATTTTGTTCAAAATCGATAGATCAAGTTGGCAATATGTCATATTTGCAATATTGTGGTCAAAATGTCACTGGGATGTATTTTGTGGCACTTATATTAGAAAAATCGTGAAAAACAACATAATCAACACATTATACAAGACAAGGGAAACAAACTATCAAACTATTTATTTTTAGCTTTGAATATGAGAATTTAAGATTTTTTTATTGAAGTAATCTAAAAGTTGTATGAAGCGCCATCTTGTGACCGTCCATTGTGCCGGGTATTATTTCACAGCTAGCATGTTTGGACCCCCTCCGACATTCACACCAAATTTGGTGACCTTTGAATTGACCTGCGCTATTTATTTTTAGCTTTGAATATGAGAATTTAAGATTTTTTATTTGAAGTAATCTAAAAGTTGTATGAAGCGCCATCTTGTGACCGTCCATTGTGCTGGGGAAATATTTCACAGCTAGCATGTTTGGACCCCCTTCAACACTCACATCAAATTTGGTGACCTTTGAATTGACCTGCGCTATTTATTTTTAGCTTTGAATATGAGAATTTAAGATTTTTCAATTGAAGTCATCTAAAAGTTGTATGAAGCGCCATCTTGTGACCGTCTATTGTGCCGGGGAAATATTTCACAGCTAGCATGTTTGGACCCCCTTCAACACTCACACCAAATTTGGTGACCTTTGAATTGACCTCTTATAGTTTTTTTTCCACTCGTCTTGTATAATATGTTGATTATGTTGTTTTTCAGGATTTTTCTAATATAAGTGCCACAAAATACATCCCAGTGACATTTTGACCACAATATTGCAAATGTGACATATTGGCAACCTGATCTATCGATTTTGAGCACAATCTGAATAATGAACTGTGAATAATGAATAAGTAACAAACTTCACACACGTTCCCACAGAACGCCACACACTCAAAGCACAGTTTGTAACTTTAATCAAATGACAAGACAATATCAAATGATTTTATGAACATTTTGATATTCAGTTTTAATATTTTCACAAAGCAACCTAATTCTGACATTAACAAAATGCCTTACGTCATCTGTAAAATGTTAGAATACATTATATTCATTTAGAAAATGCGCATATGATTTTAACAACTTTATGTAGAAAAACAATTTCAATACTTTTCATGAAATATATACTGCACAAATTTGTAGATAACATCGTTTTCAACAGCATAGTTGTAACATATGCATACATCAGCATTGAACCAACATGAGCCCGGAAAGGGAATGTGACATAATATATAGACAAACTAGTACTGTACGGTGAATATGAGAAGGAAACAATTACAGCATGCCGCGTTACATGATAATGATAAAGAAGCAAGGGAAAAGATGTATCAAGAGTTGGTGGAGAATTGATAATGATAAAGAAGCAAGGTAAAAGATGTATCAAGAGTTGGTGGAGAATTGATAATGATAAAGAAGCAAGGTAAAAGATGTATCAAGAGTTGGGGGAGAATTGATAATGATAAAGAAGCAAGGTAAAAGATGTATCAAGAGTTGGTGGAGAATTGATAATGATAAAGAAGCAAGGTAAAAGATGTATCAAGAGTTAAAAGAGGAATTAATAAAGGTTCAATCTGTGAAGACAGCACACACATGATGATATCTTTGTTAAATCACCATTGGGTTCACAAGGAAGCCATTCACCCGCGATATGGGCTATTTCCCACGGTCTCATTTGGGATGTATTGGATTTGGTCGGCATTGGTGTGCTTATAATTATTGTATATTGATCTGCCGCCGGTCAGTAACATACTCCTGGTATAATGTAAAGCCTGCACATGAAGAGAGAACTTTGCTAACCCAGTATGCGCGGGAACTTGGAGGTCCAGTGTATCACTGCAAGAGTTATGTTCTCTGGGAGATTCTCAGACAAATAGTCAACATTAGGTAAGTCAGTTTGAAAAACGTTTAGTCCAAGCAGATATAAATTTGACAGTTGAATCAAACCCTTTTGCCACTGTTTATCGAGTGCTAATCTCTGTGCTCAGTCGGATGAAACTCTAACTTTGAAATCCTAAAATACTACAACTTATATTCCACAACAACAATAGCCATCTATTCAATTTCTTATGGACCGACAAATATTCATATAAAATCTATTTCTATATTTACTTTGCAAATATATTCACCTTGATCAGAAGCTTCATATTGTTTCCACTCGGAGGCGACTTTGTCAGCAGGAATCTTAGTGCTGCTCGCCCCAGGCAAGATAATTGCACTGATGTACAGCGCCGGAATATCATTTCTCATTTCTTGAAACCAACCATACACAAAACCGTGGTGGATCCTGGATTTTGATTGGGGGCCCATTGAAAAAAAGAATTGGCTCACTCACCCGCGACCTTTGAATCACCATAGAGGAACTTGCGCCAATAAGCTTGCATTCCATTCTAATCAACTACCCTTCAAGGAGTGATAGAGGTAAATGAAAGTCAATAGACAATTTAAATTCAGATCCCAGATTCCATACTAATCAAGGGTAAAAACTAACCTTTGTAGTTATCTACAGACCGGAACCATCTGGTCTGAATAGATATACCTATTCTGAGTTCTATGAGTTGTATGGTGAAGTTACACAACTGGATGAATTTACTCAACTGGTCATGAGATCATCTTCCTTGGTGACTACAACTTTCATGTCAACAAGCCTGCTAAAACAGATGTCTTGAAGTTTAATGATATCAACCTTTGACATGAATCAATGGATCAACGAACCAACCCATAGGTTAGGCAACACCCTTGACCTTATCATTACTTTCAAGGGGAACAAGTCTCTCAAGAGTCATCCGGTTGATGAATACATATCTGATCATAAGATGATCAGATAGTGCCTTGGTATCATACCTCCTAAACCTCCAAGAAACCCAAGGTACAGGAACTATAGAGGTATGAATCTTCAATCCTTTAGGGATGATATCAAATCCCTTACATGTCAAACTTCCACATGGGAACATCTATCCCTTCATGACATGGTGGATATCTATGGTAAGAAGCTTACATCATTGATGGATAAACAAGCTCCCTTAGGGATGCCAAGGTATCCCAACGCAAACCTTTTCAGGGTCATTGATTCAGTCATGCACAAGACTAGGGACCTACCAATGTCCCAATCTGATGGCGAGGCCACTCAATTTAATGGCTTTTTTCTGGATAAAATTGAAAAAAATCGGCCAAGACATGGATAAGGCACCAACTTGTGCAAATTTGTCACCAGGTGACACTACGAACAATGGCTCAAAGCCCATCACAGCTTGACAGATTTGTACCCCTGACAACAAGTGATGTGCGCAAATCGGTGAAGAGGTCAGCTAAGAAGTCATGTGACCTTGACCCCATCCTGACCTGGCTTCTACTTGACCTCATTGATGACCTCTTACCTATTATTACTGCCATCATAAACAAATCACTGATTCAGCACTATCAGAAAATATGAAAATCGCTATAATTGCACCCCTCTTGAAGAAATTAGGTCTAGAACTCATTGAGAAGAATTATATACCTGTCTCAAACCTAACCTAAATCTCTAAACATACTGAGAGGGCAGCTGCTGACCAATTAATCCCTCAGGAAGAAATGGCCTTACTGACAAATTCCAATCAGCCAACAAGGAATCTCATAGCACTGAGACTGCCTTACTTAGGGTGCAAAATGACATCTTGTGAGATCTTGGCAATAGGAGGTCAGTTATCCTACTGTTGCTTGACCTCTCTGCCACCATTGACACCATTGATCAAATACTATTTGATAGATTGGAGTCAAGATGCAATGGTAGAGGTCATGCCCTGTCATGGATTCGGTCATATCTATAACAGGAAGCGTGTCAAGGTGGGTCACATAGGTCCTCTCTCAGACCCATAAAGTATGGGGTCCCACAAGGTTCAGTCCTAGGTCCCAGTCAGCAAATAGACATTGGTAGACGCAAATTAGAAGAATGTGTCATTGAGGTCAGGACCTTCTTGATCTTTATATATATATATATATATATATATATATATATATATATATATATATATATATATATATATATATATATATATATATATATATATATATATATATATATATATATATATATATATATATATATATATATATATATATATATATATATATATATATATATACATTCACGATGTGGCCACCTGGTGGCCAAAAGAGTACAGCCAGAACTTCAGTACTTGGCACTTTAAAAAAACACAATAGCCATGGTCAGTGTATTTTGGTTAATTTGAGATAGCTATAGATAGCTTGCTTGTATCACAGTTTCGTGGTCACATATCATTTAAGCATACCCCAAACTTCTGTAAAATTGCATGTGACCTCTGGTATTTCATGAATGCTTTAAGACCACCCTCCCACCCCCACCGACACTCAGATAGTCCCTACATAATTGACTCTGCATCTGCACAGTTGTTACATACAAAATCCAAACATAATCATGTGAAAGGGTCAGATGTTATGAAGGTCTTTGGCACACACAATTAATGCATGGTTAATCTCTTTCAATCTCTTACTCATTATTCCGATTTGTCTTAAAAAGTTTACGTAATGAAAATATTTACACCCTAAACTTTGAGATCAAATGTTAATGGCCATTATATTTCCCATACATGATTTTTATGCCATTACAAAGAAGATGAATATTCTGCTAAAATCCATATCATCCATCGAACACTTGATCCAACAAACTTTGCTGAGCTCAACAGTAATCGAATGTAAACACCCGTAAAGTATTGCTAACAATAGGAGACCTTCTCATTGGTGCACTGGATTGATTTGGCTAATGCCTCGGTCACATTCGCACCGGGCGCCGGCCGGGAAGTAACAATCGGCCGACTTCCCAGTCTGTAAGATATCTTAAAGACGTCTAGATCATTGACAAACGTCTGTAGGATATCCTAAAGACGTCTGTCTCATTTGACAGACGTCTGAAAGACATCCTGAAGACGTCTATGATCATCTGACGATTGCCTGTGAACACATGGAATAAAAATAATCCTATTTTCACCGCACGATGCCACCGGCAGCCTTTAGATAGTCTGCCGATGTCCCTGCGGGACACTGCCGGGACCCTGCCGTGTACTTTAAGATACTTGCTGATAAGACATCGGTGAGACGCCAGCAACTTTTATGTTGCAGCTAAAAGTTCCCGATGACCCACCCGACGTCTTAAAGATGTCCAATTGTGGCCGATGATCTCTCAGTGCCTGCACGGCAATCTGAACTGCCGACCGATTGTGTAAAAATACTCATCGGCCGGGCATCTATGCTGAAATCGGCGCAAATGTGACTGAGGCATTACAGAGGTCTGTTTGTCTACATGTATTTGACTCTTGGTACAAGCCTGACTGACCACAACACTCATCGTCTGAGTATACAAGCATAATACTCAGCACTTTCAATGAAGCACGCTAATCCAGGCTGAGGTAAACAGCTTGAATGTATCACAGACCAAGTGAACAAGACCTATCATAAGCTTCAACCTGACATTGTGTGATTTCATACTCTATAATCTTACCTACTTTATTCTGTAGTATTAGTTGATGATAAAAAGGAATTTGCCTACAAATCAATCTCGAGGTGTTATTTAGAAATAAGAAAATACATTTTTGTTCTGCATTTTATCAAAATTCAATATCAGAACAGTAATTGGACCTAAAATCCAATATCAGAACAGTAATTGGACCTAAAATCCAATATCAGAACAGTAATTGGTCCTAAAATCCAATATCAGAACAGTAATTGGACCTAAAATCCAATATCAGAACAGTAATTGGTCCTAAAATCCAATATCAGAACAGTAACTGGTCCTTAAATTCAGGCAACTATACAGTATTATTTTAATATTGTGGAAATCAAAGCTTTTTATTGTTTCAGGAATAATGTTCTCTGCAAATCAAATCTTTCAGAAGTATTTTAAGTCAACTTTTGACAGATATTCTAACTTTTGAATAACTTATCGAATTGTTGTTTTATGTGCAGAAACTGCTAAGTTGTCATGAGGTTTAAATGTTTGAAATGCTGGCGTTATTTTAAATGCAAAATATCATTCATGATAAAATAATTCTGATATGTTATGAATATTGCAGCAACTGCTCTATACAGAAAATCTGCACATTTTGAACTGGTCAGTTTATATCTGCTTAGAAAAAAGCAAACTAGAAGACAGACGAAGATAGAGGAGATGTCCATGAATGAGTTGACTACTATCATTGTCCACAACCTTTCAACACAGGGATCACCCGTATCTACTCAGGACTTCTGGGAGGTTCAAGCTGCTCAATATCTTTACATTTATCCCATATTTATCATCCTATTGGCAGGGACTTTGGGAAATGTGCTTTCTGGATTGGTATTTAGCAGACATGCTTTGAGACATTCTGTGACCAGTTTGTATTTTAGATTTCTTGCATTTTCAGATACATTTGTTCTCTATTCTGGGGCAATGGTGTTTTGGATCTATGGAACATTTGAATATGATTTGCGCACTGCATCCAATATGGCATGTAAAGTGTTAAATACTGTTAAAAGTGCCAGCTGCTATTTGTCATGTTGGGTTTTAGTGCTAGTTGCTTTTGATAGATTTATTGGTGTTTCTATGCCACATAGGTACAGGCAGTTATGTACAAAGAAGAATGCCTCCAAATGTTTGATAATTGTCTTGGTTGTGGTCCTAGTTACAGTTGGTATTTTCATGCTTATTGCATTTGATCTGGATGATAATAACCAAACTTGTGGAATATCACCTCGGTATACATGGTTCTATAATACAGTATACAGATGGGCTAATTTCTTTGTTCTTATTCTTATTCCAACAATTTTACTTGTTGTATTCAACACTGTCATTATCACATACTTGTATAAAATCAAAACGATGCGTAAAAACATGGGTAACATGGTCAGCAAGGAAAATGGCAAAATAGCTATTCTATTAAGTATATCTCTTGTGTATGTTATGTGCACTATTCCCACTAGCACATTTTTCATAGTTGAAAGCCTTCTTAATAAAACCACATACAATCAAGCACAAATGTTACTCTATAAAAGATTTTGCATAATTCTTTTCTCTATTAACCATGGGATTAATTTTTTTCTCTACTGCATTCATGGTACAGACTTCAGAAGAGAATTGTTTCTAATGCTATGTCCAACTAAATTTAACAAGAATAACTCCCCTCAAGTAAACAGTTTAACCCACTTATCTGAAATAGGATAATGCAGAACTAGGAAATATGTCCTATTTAGTTTACAGAGAGAGTGATCTTTGTATATTTCAGACAAAAAAAAAATCATGGTCTCAACATATCCCTAATAGAATAACAATAATAGATAGATATTAATGATATAATAGATAATAATAAACAAATCTTTTATATTTCAACTGACTTTTGTACATGATGTGGAAATATCTGAAACAATCAATTTATGATAGATTGTGTTATAAGCAAAATGTGACCTGAACTTTAATCACATTAATATACCTTAAAACGAACATTCTATTTTTAAAAGACCATTTCATTTATTTACCCCTGTGTATTATTCACCCACAAAGTATGAATATGATTTATTATGATTTATTTATCAAAAGACATATCACACATTACGTGTTTTTCCCTCAAGTCAACATACCTGACAACGGCCACAGGCCGTGGCGCAGTTGGTTAGGGCGCCAGCTTATTAGCACCAGTTCCTCTGTGGTGATCCAAAGGTCTTGGGTTCGAACCCCGGCCGTGCCGGGATTGAACTCATGATACAATTTCCCACATGAGCTGAGGCCTGTGCCAAAGGGTTAACCCGTTGTCCTTGTAAATCTGTGACCGGGTGGGTTGTCATGTCAAGTACCTGCGACATGACAATTCAGTGAGGCAGCACTATATCTACTACAAGTAGGTCTCATCACGAAATAACTGAAATAATGTTGAAAGTGATGTAAAACCCCAAACAAACAAACAAACAAACATACCTGACAAAAAGAGGAAAGTCTCAGGTAAGGGTACCAGCGGTAGAGATTAAAAATATGAGCTGGCGTACTGCTGGGAACACTTGCTTGCTGAGATTAGTACTCAGATTAGTGGGGTGTGTGGTCACTTTCACATGTCAAAAATAGTGGGCAAATCACTGAACACACATCTGAGCATTATTACTACACATGTTTCTTTAATCAAATTGTGGTTTTATTTGACAATTAAAATAATGATTGAAATATTTGAACTTATTTGAAATTCTAATTCTTTATTGTTAATAGTGTTTAAAGAACTGTGAAACAACAGAGAAATGCACATACAGGTGACATGTGACCTGTTGATTTCCATCCTGTCAGTGACTGAAATGGTCAAATATTGACAACTCCACATTTTGAAGAATATTGAATATTGTTTTGGAATATAAAATATACCAATCTGATTGAATGTATTTAAGAATGAGCATTGTTTGCAGGTATGTTTAAAGGGTTGATGAATTTCAACAACACCTTGGATAGGTACAGTCCATGTTTATTTTTAAATGTGGACCCAGGCTAAATGTTGAGTGAACAATTTCACCATGAAAAAAGGTCAAAGCATATCATCAGACCTGTAAGACACATGATAGTGCTGAAACACTTGGAATTGCATTGCACTGGATATATTCATAGATGCTCAAGGTTGGCCTCATGGTCAACTTACTCGAAGTTTAAAGTCTATGATAAAATCTTGAAATTGGATCCATGTTATAACTCTTGTTTTGTCTGAACTAAAATAAAATTGGAATGTGAAGATTTCATAATTGTTTTCTGCATAAAGTTACTATTAATTATGTTGTTAATTATATTTCTATGTTGGGAAAAATTATATTCAATTCCATATGTTCTGACATGCAATTTGCTCAAATATTACCCCAGATTTTATTTTTGTTTACTATATAAAGTCAGTATTACTCATATTGTCTATGTTTGCAAAATAAAATAATATAAATTATATTCTTCTGATATGCAAATTACTCAATAAGAACTCCAATACAAACATTTCATCTTTTCTTTTTTTTTGGGGGGGGGGGGGTATAAAGTCATTTTTATTATTTTGTATTCTTCTGCATTTGCAATAGACAAATCAATTTATGTTTCAGAAGTACATATCACTCAAACAGAACCCCAATATTAAGATTTCACCTTCAGCATGAAAATAATACTTTTCCCAACAAGGATTCGAACCCTGGACCTTTAGCATAGAAAACAGACATCTTAACCACTGAGCCATGTATCACCCTGTTTCAGTACTGTAGAAAACTTGAGTCATGGCATTGTATGAAAATGGAAATTGTTCCATTTCTTTGCTAACAAAGACATTTTATTTTATTTTTTTGTATTTTCTCCATTTGCCCCCCACCCCCCAAAAAAAGAAAAAGAAAAAAAAAGCACATTTTAAGTGTTCTGACTTACATTTTGCTCTAAAAAGATCCCAACACGAAGATTTCTCCTTTGTTTATTGTATAAAGTCATTATTTTTTTATAATTTCTATCAAAACATTTTTTTTTCAATTCTATATGTTCTGATGTACATGTTGCGAAAATAAAACTTCAAAATGAAGATTTCAGTTTCAGCATGAATAAAAAAAAATACTTGTTCCTGGCAGGATTCGAACCCCAGACCTTTAGCATGGGAGACAGATGTCTTACCACTGAGCCACATGGAAGAATATGGTTTGATTTTCTCACTGATACATCACACAAATAGTCAACATCTTTATCACTTTGTCAAGTTATTTTATAAAGGGATATTCAGTTATTTTGCACAATAGCCAAAGTAAAATCTTTAGAGTAAAATTTTACAAAAATATGTTTGTCTAAGATGATATCAATAGTAATGCAAATAGATCAAAAGAAACTGATATCTATAACTCATCTCTCATTTATATCTAACCATTTTCTAGTTGATTCTCTGTAGGTCGGTATATAAGGTTAGCATGTAGTTATTTATATTGAATATGAAATGTGTCATATAATGTCCATACACATTTTATATATTTAACTCGAACTCATAAAACAGAAATCATGAGATCACAGATCACAGATATCCAACAGATATGTTTTCAGGGTGGTGTCTGTCAGAACATTTGATTTTGTTTATTTTATTCTTTTTTATCAGCAGACACAAAAATCGGTTTGTAACCCTCATTTATTTTATTAAGTAAACTTTGCTCCAATTCCCGTTGCATGAAAGAGAGGACATGAAAATGGATGTGTAAATGAGGACATCATACGTGAAAATGTCTATGGAAACAAAGTTTGTGTCTTTTCCATGTATATGCTCACACACGCCATTATTTATTTGTAATGTATGTTAAATGTATTTGACTTTTTCTGTAAAATATTGACAATGTTTCCTTGAAATTCTGTTATGTAGTGTGTATTTGCAATATCGCCCATTTCGTAATTAAAGTTTCCTATGACCTTCACACTATATTGACTGAAACTGGACAAGCCACTGGCAAAGCGCAGGCCCTCTGCCCCGCTCTGGTGCAGTGCTAACACTGTCCTCGTCACGTCCACGACTGTCACGTTATTCAGCAAGGAATACGCCACAACATACGTGTCCATCCGACTGGTGCCCACTGCCACGTCCTTAAAATCCTGCCATGGATAGTTCCTGAGATTCGTGAAAAAGAAATAGGCAAAACTACTTGTACTTAATACAAGGCTGCCAGATGTTTTAGCTCTAGCCATGACATCTTCAAATTTATGCAATGAATAGGAGTTTTTGTAGTCAACTATCACATTTGTCCTGAGTCCAACTGCTACAGAGGTTTCTGAGAGAGTGTCTGAAAAAATAACTGAAAGAGATTTTAGAGTTGCCGACAATCCTTTCTCAAATAGAATATCTCCATCGGCATACCCATAAAGTTTACTCCTCACTCGGTTCTGAATATCCAGGCACATATATTTAAATAAAGGAATCCCATCTGAACTTATATTAGGGGTAAAGTATACTTTCCATCCATTCTTCATGGCTGTTGTTATGAGTGTCTCGTTTGAGAGCTGAGATGAATCTCTGGCATAAAGTACAGGCTGGATATCTGGAAGGAACTGGGCCCAGTTCAGGATAGTATTGGCATAGATGTTAACACTGTCCGGAGAATCCTTAAAGGAAGTGAATAGCGTCATTAGAGGAAGGTCATTGTCCACCGATTCTCGTGGAATCTTGGGATCTGACGAGATCTCGGACGAGGTTGCCAAGACCTTTTTAGTGATTTGATACTTGGGCGTTGTTGTGATGCTTGACATCATGACATACAGAAACACACAACAGGTGGCGCCACATCCACACAGGAAATAATTCCTTTGAAGCATCATTTGTATTTGATTGATTATAATATCCTGAAATCAAAAAAGAACAAAAGATATGTTAACATCTATATCTAAAAAAAGCAATCTATTCTTATTTTGAAGAGCAACTTTGTTTATTTATGAGGGAAATAGGTAAAATAAACAGATCACCTAATCCCTTAGTGATCGCCATTTTGTCTTGTCCCTGACAGGTTTCTATTCTGTCTTGTACCTGACAGATCACTTCTCTACCTTATCCTTAACAGATTACCTTCCTGTCTATTTCTGATCAGATTACTATTCCCTCTCCTATCTGACTGAAGAAAATGTCTGCACTCAACAGATCAATGAAAGATGACAGAGTCTGTTCACATGGAGCTGGTAGAATCTACGTTCAGACGAAGCTGGCAAAAGCTATGGACATAGGAAGTTAGCAGAGTCTATCATCAGAGGATGCTGGTAGAGTCTATAATCGGTGGAAGCTGGTAGAGTCTATAATCAGTGGAAGCTGGTAGAGTCTATAATAAGGGGAAGCTGGTAGAGTCTATAATCTGTGGAAGCTGGTAGAGTCTATAATAAGGGGAAGCTGGTAGAGTCTATAATCAGTGGAAGCTGGTAGAGTCTATAATCAGTGGAAGCTGGTAGAGTCTATAATCAGTGGGAGCTGGTAGAGTCTATAATCAGTGGAAGCTGGTAGAGTCTATAATCAGTGGAAGCTGGTAGAGTCTATAATAAGGGGAAGCTGGTAGAGTCTATAATCGGTGGAAGCTGGTAGAGTCTATAATAAGGGGAAGCTGGTAGAGTCTATAATCAGAGGAAGCTGGTAGAGTCTATAATCAGTGGAAGCTGGTAGAGTCTATAATCAGAGGAAGCTGGTAGAGTCTATAATCAGTGGAAGCTGGTAGAGTCTATAATAAGGGGAAGCTGGTAGAGTCTATAATCAGTGGAAGCTGGTAGAATCTATAATCGGTGGAAGCTGGTAGAGTCTATAATCAGTGGGAGCTGGTAGAGTCTATAATCAGTGGAAGCTGGTAAACTCTATAATCAGAGGAAGCTGGTAGAGTCTATAATAAGGGGAAGCTGGTAGAGTCTATAATCAGTGGAAGCTGGTAGAATCTATAATCGGTGGAAGCTGGTAGAGTCTATAATCAGTGGGAGCTGGTAGAGTCTATAATCAGTGGAAGCTGGTAAACTCTATAATCAGAGGAAGCTGGTAGAGTCTATAATCGGTGGAAGCTGGTAGAGTCTATAATCAGTGGGAGCTGGTAGAGTCTATAATCAGTGGAAGCTGGTAAACTCTATAATCAGAGGAAGCTGGTAGAGTCTATAATCAGTGGAAGCTGGTAGAGTCTATAATCAGTGGAAGCTGGTAGAGTCTATAATCAGTGGGAGCTGGTAGAGTCTATAATCAGTGGAAGCTGGTAGAGTCTATAATCAGTGGAAGCTGGTAGAGTCTATAATCAGTGGAAGCTGGTAGAGTCTATAATCAGTGGAAGCTGGTAGAGTCTATAATCAGTGGAAGCTGGTAGAGTCTATAATCAGAAAAAGCTGGTAGAGTCTATCATCAGTGGAAGCTGGTAGAGTCTATAATACGGGGAAGCTGGTAGAGTCTATAATAAGGGGAAGCTGGTAGAGTCTATAATCGGTGGAAGCTGGTAGAGTCAATCATCAGTGGAAGCTGGTAGAGTCTATAATCAGTGGAAGCTGGTAGAGTTTATAATCGGTGGAAGCTGGTAGAGTCTATAATCAGTGGAAGCTGGTAGAGTCTATAATCGGTGGAAGCTGGTAGAGTCTATAATAAGGGGAAGCTGGTAGAGTCTATAATCAGTGGAAGCTGGTAGAGTCTATAATAAGCGGAAGCTGGTAGAATCTATAATAAGGGGAAGCTGGTAGAGTCTATAATCAGTGGAAGCTGGTAGAGTCTATAATAAGGGGAAGCTGGTAGAGTCTATAATCAGAGGAAGCTGGTAGAGTCTATAATCAGTGGAAGCTGGTAGAGTCTATAATCAGTGGAAGCTGGTAGAGTCTATAATCGGTGGAAGCTGGTAGAGTCTATAATCGGTGGAAGCTGGTAGAGTCTATAATCAGAGGAAGCTGGTAGAGTCTATAATCGGTGGAAGCTGGTAGAGTCTATAATCAGTGGAAGCTGGTAGAGTCTATAATCGGTGGAAGCTGGTAGAGTCTATAGTCAGAGGAAGCTGGTAGAGTCTATAATCAGTGGAAGCTGGTAGAGTCTATAATACGGGGAAGCTGGTAGAGTCTATAATAAGCGGAAGCTGGTAGAGTCTATAATAAGGGGAAGCTGGTAGAGTCTATAATCAGTGGTAGCTGGTAGAGTCTATAATAAGGGGAAGCTGGTAGAGTCTATAATCAGTGGAAGCTGGTAGAGTCTATAATCGGTGAAAGCTGGTAGAGTCTATAATCAGTGGAAGCTGGTAGAGTCTATAATCTGTGGAAGATGGTAGAGTCTATAATCAGTGGAAGCTGGTAGAGTCTATAATACGTGGAAGCTGGTAGAGTCTATAATAAGGGGAAGCTGGTAGAGTCTATAATAAGGGGAAGCTGGTAGAGTCTATAATCAGTGGAAGCTGGTAGAGTCTATAATAAGGGGAAGCTGGTAGAGTCTATAATAAGGGGAAGCTGGTAGAGTCTATAATCAGTGGAAGCTGGTAGAGTCTTTAATCTGTGGAAGATGGTAGAGTCTATAATCAGTGGAAGCTGGTAGAGTCTATAATACGTGGAAGCTGGTAGAGTCTATAATAAGGGGAAGCTGGTAGAGTCTATAATCTGTGGATGCTGGTAGAGTCTATAATCGGTTGAAGCTGGTAGAGTCTATAATAAGGGGAAGCTGGTAATGTCTATAATACGGGGAAGCTGGTAGAGTCTATAATCAGTGGAAGCTGGTAGAGTCTATAATTGGTGGAAGCTGGTAGAGTCTATAATCAGTGGAAGCTTGTAGAATCTATAATCCGTGGAAGCTGGTAGAGTCTATAATAAGGGGAAGCTGGTACAGTCTATAATCAGTGGAAGCTGGTAGAGTCTATAATCAGTGGAAGCTGGTAAAGTCTATAATCAGTGGAAGCTGGTAGAGTCTATAATCAGTGGAAGCTGGTAGAGTCTATAATAAGGGGAAGCTGGTAGAGTCTATAATACGGGAAGCCAGTAGAGTCTATAATCAGTGGAAGCTGGTAGAGTCTATAATAAGGGGAAGCTGGTAGAGTCTATAATCAGTGGAAGCTGGTAGAGTCTATAATCAGTGGAAGCTGGTAGAGTCTATAATACGGGAAGCCGGTAGAGTCTATAATCAGTGGAAGCTGGTAGAATCTATAATAAGGGGAAGCTGGTAGAGTCTATAATAAGGGGAAGCTGGCACAGTCCACCACTGCATTGAAAACCCATCACTAGAAATGGGAGACATTGAACATGAAATGGGTAGTACAAAACTTCCTATTGCAGTGGGTACATGGTGTTACTTTCACCCAAACTCCACCAGAGGGTGACATGGTGAACCTATCACCTCTATTAAAAGTAATAGTTTGCGTACCCTGGTGGACAGTGTGACTTACACCCAGCAAATGGTTCCAAAAATAGAAGACATTCTCCAAATTATATACATATTCAAGAACTAATTTTAGCACCTTCCTTGAAGCAAAAAAATTTATGAAAATTTGCAGAAAATAATCAGCTTTTAAATGAGCTAATCCATTTGTCTCTACACGTAATAAATGTCTTGTCAGCTGATGTTTTTTCTATTGCAAATTTAGCACATTTTCACATACTCTGACAGTTTAATATCATTTTTTTATGTACCATTATGATTAGAGCAGCTTATTGGGGGTTATTTTCTGAAAATTCACAAATATTTTATATGTATGAAACTTTAAAAGATTGTTTTGGATCAATTTAAAGTCCGTCAATTTTCATCTTTCGTACACCTACCACATTCAAGCTATTTCTAACCAAATTTTGCTCGTTAATAAATCTCGAAATTGACAAACTTTATTTTCATTTTATTTTCAGCAAGGTTTTTACTATGTGGTATAATATGTACTTTCATAATTTAACCAACAATAAGTTGTTATTATAGATATTATTTAAGAAAAGCTCAGTATATCAAACTTTCCTCCAAAATCCTTTGCAGATTGGTCTAAAATAAAATATTTTGAATGGATTTTCATGAATAAAGAGCTCGTTTTTGAAAGATGCAGATGATTGAATATTGAAATTCATAGTAAAATCCACGGATATAGGAGTCTCATTTTTTAAGTCATTCAAAGGTCACTTCAAGGTCACCGGCAATATTTTATAAAAATAGCCTGCAAAGGTCCACATTCAGTCATGTATCATTTGTGGATTTATTCCACACAGTAAAAACGTTATATGCCTATGTCTGTCATTTCTACTGATGGGATTATATTATGGTTTCTTTCTATTCTGTGTATTATAATCTGGATATGATGTGAACATAAGGGTAAAACCAAAACTCAGCGGCAAAGAAAGGTCACCATATAAGACAGGTACTAAGATAGGTGTAATGACAGGTATAATAACATGTTTGGAAGCAGGTGATAATACAGGTGATAATACAGGTGATAATACAGGTGACAATACAGGTGACAATACAGGTGACAATACAGGTGATAATACAGGTGATAATACAGGTGATAATACAGGTGATAATACAGGTGACAATACAGATGACAATACAGGTGATAATACAGGTGACAATACAGGTGTGTACTTACCTTACGTCCAATGCTATATTACCGTTAGGACAGGCGTTGCACAAACTGGGACAGACAAACAAACATAGAGTCACTATAGTAGCACAGCATCATATTTCAAATGCGGGCATGATCTATATATGTCACCACTCCAGACACACTATCCTGCCAGTACCATTTAAACAATGTGTTTGTCTAAGAGCCCCGATATAGTACACACTAAGGATCTCCATACTTCACTGAATCTAAAAGAAACTCCTGATTGCATTTTAAAAAATTAGTTCAGTTAAAATATAACAAATATAGGCTCCTCCCAAAACAAACTGCAACAGAATTTATTTTGGTGGCACGATCATCAGATGGTCTCCAGAATGACATACTCTATGTTTAAAGAAATCTGTACGGTGGAATATGGAATACTTTGACCAATTCACCGTAGCCACAAACGCATGAACAATAGACAGGTGGTCAGCATTATTGCCTTATTACAGCAATTTTCCTCTGTGCAAACTGATGCATAAAATGGAATAGCATGCAAATATATAATAAAATGTTATATATAAATATATAATAAAATACAATAAATCAATATCATGGAAATCTATCATACAGAATTAAAAATATTTAATTGTGTCCCAAAATTTCAAATTTTAATGTGCGTGTGATAGTACATTCATAGATGTTAGATCCACAATGTTAGAGCCTGAAATGGGTTCTCACAAATGCTCATGGAAATATCAATTCCATCTCTAAATGATTAGAATTACCTCATAGGTATTGATATACAATGCTCCATGTTTATTTGGAATCATTCAATAATCAAATATTCCAACAGGTTTGATGTTGATGTACTGTGAGAAATGTCAAATAGTACTGCATGTTAATAATTTATTTCTTCATAAGTAGTCCAGTCAAAATATGAAATGACCCAGAACAAATTAGAACAGAAACCATGTTGGTGTTATTTGTCTCAGAATGTTACCCAGATGAACATATAAAAAGTCTATCAAAATCAACTTAGTGGAACATCACCTAATTTGCATAAATTCAAAATGGCCGCCTCTCATTGACGTTTCACCCTATTTCATGATTAAAGGTTCCTTGCACACTGAGATAATGTCATGCCCTTGCTGTTGGTGTTAAGCAGTTATTTTTAGGCCATGATAAGGAAATAGATAGCTTATATAGCATTTCTTGTACTGTATTTCATACAATGCCAGCATCATTCTGCTATGAAATACATTGTATATTCTTAACATCTTTATGGTGGAAAGAAAAAAAGGGTATTAATACCAGTTAGATAAAGGACTGTCAGAAGTGTTGCCACTATTTGTGAACAGCATTATGAGACTTGGCCAAAACTGTCAAAACTAGAATATAATTTGTTAATAACCTACATGCTGCCAAACATCAGGCATGCAGCACCAATTTCAACACAGGCAAATCAATTCCTCACAAATTCCAAATTTAATGTCAAACGAGGTGTGTGGCACCACTTTCCTTCACTACCTTTAGATGTCCATATAAATAATTTTAGCATTCAGGTAAAATAATGCTATGGCTGTGGATACAAATAACACAAAGTTCCAATTCACTGAATTATCAAGGATCGAATCACAGATGACATGTCAGACTCCATAAAAGTGCCAAATATAGATATGTTCAGTCATTCATGAACAGATATAAAATCATTGGCAACATGAATTATGATAACATCATCTGTGTGATCTTTTTGAACATGAATTTTCATTAGACCATTTAGCCTCTTCTGTGTCATGCTGACCTAAAAGTATGTTTTCACTTTGAAAACTGAATGATTGTTCACTGGTAGCATTTGTTGCTGGCATTACAAGAATTTCACTGTATAGAGATGCACCATTAGAATCATTAAATTAATTATGGAATTTCATGTTGGTGTATTCTTTTTAAGAACTATGTTGCTTTTTAATGTGTCTATTTGAGTTTTCAGTCTCTGTGCATTAATGTCTGGAGCATACAGATTTGTCATAATTGCAAACTTCTGGTCATATGTATAACCAGCAGCAGCCTTTAGCAACATATTCTATAATTGATATACCCTTTTTAGCCTGGATGATCAAATCTATCGTCTATGGCATTGATTATGAAATCTGCAGCTTCATAATGGATTTTTCTGTAATGTTCCTGTGGGGTGCCGGGGTGATATGTAGGCCCTAATCCAAAGAGCTGGGGACCAGTTACCCCTAATACATTACATTTTTTATTCACTTTGTTCTAAAATTGATCAAATTCTGTGTCTGTCTGTTTTGTTTTGAGTGTTATAATTGTTGGGCTAGCCATTCTCTGGCTTTCTGCTGCTGACACTGGTGGACTTTGACGGATTTACTAAGATTATAACTGTGTTTCAGAATGTCTTCTGCCAATAAGACACCAAAGTCATGTACACATCTAATACACCTCTAATTCTACTGTGCTTTTTAGAATCTCTAACATAATCTAAAGCCTCTTCCCAGACTTCATTTAAAACTTTAAAATTCACAATGACATTGTTCATAGTATCTGTCTTTACTGTCCATCTGGTTGGACAAAGGAACCTTATGCCAGGAGAACCCGTAGTTACTGTTTCTTTTATCTTAGTAGTCACCAAGCAGACCAATGATGAGTTTTAATAGGTTCTCTGGCAAAGATAGAGTATGTCTTCAGACTACTACCTGACACTTTCGAGTCAAGAGATTTGGGGTCATCAGTTTCAATTTATTTTGAGCGATGCACTTTTATTGGTCATTTTTGAGAGGAAGAGTACAAAATATGGGTATTACCAATTTGAAAAGTTTCCCAATGGATTTCTCATGTCCAAAAAAACATAAAATAGACTCTAAGATTACTGTCAAATAGGAGTCAAGCAATATTATATTTAAGTTTTGCCCTGCCATGTTTCGGCCATTTTGGATTTATGCAAATTACGCATTGTTCCACTACTTGGATTTTGGTAGACTTTTACTATGTTATTCTCTAGGCTCTTCTGAGACATTTTCTATCAGTTTTATTTCTGTTCTAATTTGTTCCGGGTTAGGCCATTTTTTGTCATATATTGACTGGACTAAAGCTGGGATGGCTCCAGTTCACAGTGTCATGTATTGTATGTTAGCTGTCTATAGACCAACTGATAAGAACAGGTCTGAACCAAGCCATATTTCTATCTATCACATTATTGTACATAAACTAAGTGATGACAACTTGTTGTTGAAGTAAAACTTACCATTTGTCTTAGAATATCATTTCCATGTAGTTGAAATATATGTTCCAAGGACGATAAGCCATAACTTGTGATTCAATGATAAGTCATAGCTTGTGGTTCAATGATGGATCACTCTCTAAAGGTCCTAGAAAGTTTAATTTAGTGTCACTTGCTGCACGTTGGTTCACGGCAAATACAGAGTAATTGCATTGCTCTGCTCCAATAACTTCATAATGAGACAATATTATATTAGTTATTTTCCTCAACAGGGCCAATGACCTTCATGCTCATTACAAATTATATTTGGACAGACATATTAGCCAATGTCAGGCTTGGGAAAACCTAAAATTAAAGGTGTAAATGATGCAGAACAATAATAGCCATGCTTTAATGATGAGAAATAGGGTATAACCACAAGAAACACAGAGAGGAAATTTCATGAGCTTAGGAATGTTTGTTAGGTTTATCTCTGAGTTAGTGTAGAATGTTCTGAGAGTTAATGGATTCTATAGTAGTGCCCTCTGTAAATCAAATACGTCAATATAAAGACAGGCCAATCATCAGAGAGATATGTCAAATTTCAAAGTTATGTTTTTTTACGATAAGAAGAAACAATTTTAAAACATTGGACAAGTTTTGATCTTAAAGAAATCAAGCTAGCGCAGGATTTGCAAAATAAGGAAATCCTCATGCACAAAATAATTATCGGATAATAAAAACAAACTATTCTTGAAAGCTTGGAAGTAAATGTGACCATGCTCATATGAACAAATGAGTTTCACTCCATGCACTTGTCACTTGTTTTGACTTCCAGGCTGGATGTTTGAGGTCGATATGATTAAGCTGTAAATCTATGTAGCATACACGTATTATCGTTCCATGTCGGCCATATTTTTGACGATTCACATAGGAATTTTCACTGGTGAGAAGTGAGTTTTTTGTGCAAAGTTCGGGGATTTCCTAGGAAATTAAGCAAATGCACAAGCTTCTTTTTTTAATAGATCTAATGCAAAGGCGCCATTTCATAATATGAAACAAGTTGGGCACATACCTGAGTCTACTATTTGATATGTGGGACCAGGCCATACGAAAGTAGTGCTTGATAATTTCCTACTCCCCCTTGTTATACATGTTAATAACAAGATGCAGATCATAGGAGGCATAAAATGAATTGTACTATTTAATAGTACAGTAATGGCTTGTTAAGTTTTCAGAAAAATAAGTTATGAGAAAAATAATGAGAATAATTGAAGGGACTATATATTGATATTTGCTGTCATGAGCTCATTTCTATATTTTCATGTTCTATATTCTTTGTTTTCAAGGTAGGTGGCACTTTAACAGATCGTAGCAAAAATAATCATTGGTCAACCTCATTTCATACTCTGCTTTTAGAAAGATGAATATTTTTGCCAACTGATATGTATGTATTGTTCAAAATACCCTTGGTCGATATATATATTTTTTATGAATTTTAGGCATTTACAATGGATTCCAATGGGTCATCGTAATAGTGGTCCGAGGTCTCAATGTCCTTTCGTTGAAATGGGTTTATGCAGCAGGTGAATAATGTCACTAATTATTGGAGGATCCCAAACAACGACCACATATTTCCAGTGACGTAGGACCGGAATTCCAGCCACATCATATGGGCACCTGCGAGGTGGTTTACGGTCCCAATTTGGTACAGTTATTAGTGTTTACAATAAAGACAAAGTTCAGGTTACATGTGCAGTGCACAATACAAATCTGGGTTAAAATGTAATATGATTAACCTATGTTATACATGGAAAAATGTGGAAATCACATGGAAATCACATGGAAACCACATGGCTGGAAACCATGTGATTTCTATGTGACTCGTTTTCTGCCAGGATTCACATTGTTTGAAACCATGTGGTTTTCACATGGTTTCCACATGGCTTTCACATGGAGCACATTTTGCTGTGTAAATGCGTTGGTGTCAGATGAGGGCTGATAAAACCAAACAAAGCATATGACTGGAAATCTTTGATAAATATTTTAAATATAACTTGCAATGACAAAAGAAAAAATCAAATGAAAGCTAATTAAAATGAAAAAAATATTTGGGCAGTTTCTAAATCATTTGATATTCAAGTCTGCCTCAAAAAAGCACATTGGGTCAGAAGGTCTGGTTTGAGACCAGGGGTACATGGGTTTGGAACTCGCTGTCGGGAGGCGGCGAAATCCTCTGACTTGCCCGCCTATACACTATCATGTGCAAAGTATGAAGCTCTGGAAGTATCATTCATGCTTCACACTTCACCCTTCAGTTTGCGCTTCACCTTTGCAATTTTCGGCCTTCTACTTCCATATTTTCGTCATTCTACTTTTTTATTTTCGCACTTCTACTTCTCTATTTCGCCATTCTACTTCACTATTTTCGCTTTTCTCCAGAGTTTTCTTCACAGTTACTTATAATGTTTGTTATTGAACTGCCAACCACGGCGAAGAGAGAAGTTACGAAGGCGAAGTGCAAAAATATTGAAGTAGAAGTGTTAGGTTTTCAATGCAGTGGTGGACTGTGCCAGCTTCCCCTTATTATAGACTCTACCAGGTTCCCCTTATTATAGACTCTACCAGCTTCCTCTGATTATAGACTCTACCAGCTTCCACTGATTATAGACTCTACCAGCTTCCACCGATTATAGACTCTACCAGCTTCCACTGATTATAGACTCTACCAGCTTCCACTGATTATAGACTCTACCAGCTTCCACCGATTATAGACTCTACCAGCTTCCACTGATTATAGACTCTACCAGCTTCCCCTTATTATAGACTCTACCAGCTTCCCCTTATTATAGACTCTACCAGCTTCCACTGATTATAGACTCTACCAGCTTCCCCTTATTATAGACTCTACCAGCTTCCCCTTATTATAGACTCTACCAGCTTCCACTGATTATAGACTCTACCAGCTTCCCCTTATTATAGACTCTACCAGCTTCCCCTTATTATAGATTCTACCAGCTTCCACTGATTATAGACTCTACCAGCTTCCACTGATTATAGACTCTACCAGCTTCCACTGATTATAGACTCTACCAGCTTCCACTGATTATAGACTCTACCAGCTTCCACTGATTATAGACTCTACCAGCTTCCACTGATTATAGACTCTACCAGCTTCCCCTTATTATAGACTCTACCAGCTTCCACTGATTATAGACTCTACCAGCTTCCACTGATTATAGACTCTACAAGCTTCCACTGATTATAGACTCTACCAGCTTCCACTGATTATAGACTCTACCAGCTTCCACTGATTATAGATTCTACCAGCTTCCACTGATTATAGACTCTACCAGCTTCCACTGATTATAGACTCTACCAGCTTCCACTGATTATAGACTCTACCGGCTTCCACTGATTATAGACTCTACCAGCTTCCCCTTATTATAGACTCTACCAGCTTCCACCAATTATAGACTCTACCAGCTTCCCCTTATTATAGATTCTACCAGCTTCCACTGATTATAGACTCTACCGGCTTCCCGTATTATAGAATTTTTGGCCTTCTATTTCGATATTTTCGTCATTCTACTTTTTTATTTTCGCACTTCTACTTCTCTATTTTACCATTCTAGTTCTATACTTTCGCACTTCCACATCTCTATTTCGCCATTCTACTTCACTATTTTCGCTTTTCTCCAGAGTTTTCTTCACAGTTGCCAACAGGGAGCAAGTTTGCTATATTTGTTTTCTTAATTGGCAGAAATCATTGCTGGCCCTCAAGACCATTTTATGCAATAACATGCTTATAGATGGTTATTGCTTATAGATGAGTGCCAGACTATCAAGGACATTTCCTGTGCATGTGTTGTTGTTTTCTGAGAAAGTGGTACTTTGTTTCATCTTTCTACGATGATTTTAACCAAATCTGTTGCCCAAAAGTCATCACAAGACTGCAGACAGGTAACCTGTTATTATGTATTCCACTGATAAATGCTGAAAATGTTGAAATAATGATGTGAAAGTTCAAAACATGTGCTTTAAAGTCTTTTGAATTACATTGATAGCAGATAGTGGCGGAAAGGTCAAAATTGAGTGCAAAGTTGCACCTTCCTATGACTCCTGGTTCAGTTTCTGACAGGCATTTGACTGATTGACCAATGGGATGGCCAGTTTATGCTTATGTAGGTAAAAAATCTGCCAGCAACCCACAAGAAGCTTAACTGTTAGCCAATTAAGAGCAATTAGTGCCAGTGCAAGTCAGATGTCAAATTGTTTTCACAGCAGTTGTGAGCAACGCACCCTGTACCTTTGAAGTATGTTTGGATGTTCCTCTATCTATATTTTCACTATGCAGGGACCAATCATGTAACAGTGGCGAGACTGCCACTTTTGCCGGTGAATGTATATTTTCTATGCCTTAAAATGAATATTACATTACTTTTTTATTTGGAAAAAAACAATAAAGGATCAATTGAAACACAACAATATTTTAGTGGTGTTTGAAAGTAGCATGTTTTATTTGGGTTATACAGTGGCTTGGAATTGGTGCTCTGCGACCTTTAAGATCATCTAACTGTAGGAGTGACATCTGGTGGTTGTATGAGGTTTAGGAGGGTCATATATCTGTAGACGTGACACCTGGTGATGTTAGGTAATTTTTGACATCAATTACAGTTTATGTTTTGTTGGGTTTTTTTTCATACGTGAAACTCATAATAAACTGAGTTGAGGATAATTATCCCTGTAATTAACAATTAATATATCATTTATTTCTATCTGAACAATTTATTTCCGTTTTCCACTTAGTTTTCAATTGGAATGGCTTGATTTTTAACAACCTTTATTAGATATTAATTGTTTTTGTCCATCTTTCATATTTCAAAATATGGCTATTGCATAACATTGATTTTGGTGATTTGGAAGAGTATACCTTCTTTGAAAATTACTTCCAAAAGGGCATAAAATTGTGTTACATTTCGGTTTGAATAAAGAAACATGCATTCAATTATTTTAGTTCATCTATCGTCTCTTTATTACTATTCTTTTTCACTAGATAAGAACTATTGCATTCAAATCCCTAGATATAGAAGTACCATAGAATCAATCAAGCTTGTGATTATTGATCACTTATTTTGCAATTTCATTTGTTGGTATGTCTGCTGATTGTCTATGGTGGACATTCCTTCTCTTCTGCCACTTGTGTTTGGGTTTGCTCATTCTCTGATGTCACATATTTCTGGCTATCTCTCTTACTTTTTTCTCATTCTCTGATGTCACATATTTCTGGCTATCTCTCTTACTTTTTGCTCATTCTCTGATGTCACATATTTCTGGCTATCTCTCTTACTTTTTGCTCATTCTCTGATGTCACATGTTTCTGGCTGTCTCTCTTACTTTTTGCTCATTCTCTGATGTCACATGTTTCTGGCTGTCTCTCTTACTTTTTGCTCATTCTCTGATGTCACATGTTTCTGGCTGTCTCTCTTACTTTTTGCTCATTCTCTGATGTCATATATTTCTGGCTATCTCTCTTACTTTTTGCTCATTCTCTGATGTCACATATTTCTGGCTATATCTCTTACTTTTTGCTCATTCTCTGATGTCACATGTTTCTGGCTGTCTCTCTTACTTTTTGCTCATTCTCTGATGTCACATGTTTCTTGCTATCTCTCCTACTTTTTGCTCTTTCTCTGATGTCACATGTTTCTGGCTATCTCTCTTACTTTTTGTTCATTCTCTGATGTCACATGTTTCTGCCTATCTCTCTTACTTTTTGCTTTTTGCTCATTCTCTGATGTCACATGTTTCTGGCTATCTCTCCTACTTTTTGCTCTTTCTCTGATGTCACATGTTTCTGGCTATCTCTCTTACTTTTTGTTCATTCTCTGATGTCACATGTTTCTGCCTATCCCTCTTACTTTTTGCTTTTTGCTCATTCTCTGATGTCACATGTTTCTGGCTATCTCTCCTACTTTTTGCTCATTCTCTGATGTCACATATTTCTGGCTATCTCTCTTACTTTTTGCTCATTCTCTGATGTCACATGTTTCTGGCTATCTCTCTTACTTTTTGCTCATTCTCTGATGCCACATGTTTCTGGCTATCTCTCCTACTTTTTGCTCATTCTCTGATGTCACATGTTTCTGGCTATCTCTCTTACTTTTTGCTCATTCTCTGATGTCACATATTTCTGGCTATCTCTCTTACTTTTTGCTCATTCTCTGATGTCACATGTTTCTGGCTATCTCTCTTACTTTTTGCTCATTCTCTGATGTCACATGTTTCTGGCTGTCTCTCTTACTTTTTGCTCATTCTCTGATGTCACATGTTTCTGGCTGTCTCTCTTACTTTTTGCTCATTCTCTGATGTCACATGTTTCTGGCTGTCTCTCTTACTTTTTGCTCATTCTCTGATGTCACATGTTTCTGGCTGTCTCTCTTACTTTTTGCTCATTCTCTGATGTCACATGTTTCTGGCTGTCTCTCTTACTTTTTTCTTCATATTCTGATGTCACATATTTCTGGCTATCTCTCTTACTTTTTGCTCATTCTCTGATGTCACATATTTCTGGCTATCTCTCTTACTTTTTGCTCATTCTCTGATGTCACATGTTTCTGGCTGTCTCTCTTACTTTTTGCTCATTCTCTGATGTCACATGTTTCTGGCTATCTCTCCTACTTTTTGCTCTTTCTCTGATGTCACATGTTTCTGGCTATCTCTCTTACTTTTTGTTCATTCTCTGATGTCACATGTTTCTGGCTATCTCTCTTACTTTTTGCTCATTCTCTGATGTCACATATTTCTGGCTATCTCTCTTACTTTTGCTCATTCTCTGATGTCACATGTTTCTGGCTATCTCTCTTACTTTTTGCTCATTCTCTGATGTCACATATTTCTGGCTATCTCTCTTACTTTTTGCTCATTCTCTGATGTCACATGTTTCTGGCTGTCTCTCTTACTTTTTGCTCATTCTCTGATGTCACATGTTTCTGGCTGTCTCTCTTACTTTTTGCTCATTCTCTGATGTCACATGTTTCTGGCTGTCTCTCTTACTTTTTGCTCATTCTCTGATGTCACATGTTTCTCGCTATCTCTCTTACTTTTTGCTCATTCTCTGATGTCACATGTTTCTGGCTATCTCTCTTACTTTTTGCTCATTCTCTGATGTCACATGTTTCTGGCTGTCTCTCTTACTTTTTGCTCATTCTCTGATGTCACATGTTTCTGGCTATCTCTCTTACTTTTTGTTCATTCTCTGATGTCACATGTTTCTGCCTATCTCTCTTACATTTTGCTTTTTGCTCATTCTCTGATGTCACATGTTTCTGGCTATCTCTCTTACTTTTTGCTCATTCTCTGATGTCACATATTTCTGGCTATCTCTCTTACTTTTTGCTCTTTCTCTGATGTCACATATTTCTGGCTATCTCTCTTTCTTTTTGCTCTTTCTCTGATGTCACATATTTCTGGCTATCTCTCTTACTTTTTGCTCATTCTCTGATGTCACATGTTTCTGGCTATCTCTCTTACTTTTTGCTTATTCTTTGATGTCACATGTTTCTGTCTATCTCTTTTACTTTTTGCTTTTTGCTCTTTCTTTGATTTCACATGTTTCTGGCTATCTCTCTTACTTTTTGCTCATTCTTTGATGTCACATGTTTTTGGCTATCTCTCTTACTTTTTGCTCATTCTCTGATGTCACATGTTTCTGTCTATCTCTTTTACTTTTTGATTTTTGCTCTTTCTCTGATGTCACATGTTTCTGGCTATCTCTCTTACTTTTTGCTCATTCTTTGATATCACATGTTTCTGGCTATCTCTCTTACTTTTTGCTCATTCTCTGATGTCACATGTTTTTGGCTATCTCTCTTACATTTTGCTTTCTGCTCATTCATTGATGTCACATGTTTCTGGCTATCTGTCTTACTTTTAGCTCATTTATTGATGTCACATGTTTTTGGCTATCTCTCTTACATTTTGCTTTCTGCTCATTCTCTGATGTCACATGTTTCTGGCTATCTGTCTTACTTTTTGCTCATTCTTTGATGACACATGTTTCTGGCTATCTCTCTTACTTTTTGCTCATTCTCTGATGTCACATGTTTCTGGCTATCTCTCTTACATTTTGCTTTCTGCTCATTCATTGATGTCACATGTTTCTGGCTATCTCTCTTACTTTTTGCTCATTCTCTGATGTCACATGTTTTTGGCTATCTCTCTTACATTTTGCTTTCTGCTCATTCTTTGATGTCACATGTTTCTGGCTATCTCTCTAACTTTTTGCTGTTGGTTGTCTTTCCTCTGAGATACTAAAATCTTTCTTCTGAGTGATTTTGTCTGACCGGAAGTAGTTACAGTGTATCAAGTAATTACTGGTATCAAGCGGATGCACTAGCACTGCACCAACAATGAAGATATTCCACCTGAAAAAAATAAAACAAAGCCAAAAAAAACTGAAAAAAACCAAAACAAAGCCAAAAAAAAAACTTGCCTCACATTTATTCTCCTGCTTGCCTTGACCTCGATGCGGCAATATTTTGTCAAATAAAGTTAACACTCTATATTTCATAGCCAAAAGATTGAAATATCTATATTGTGGCAAAAATCACATAAATGAAACTTTAAGGTATTTGAAAATATCTTGTGAAAATCAAATTGTGTCTAAAATAAATATAGTTGCAGTCATCAGTTTGTTTCTTTTGCAAATTAGGCCCATAATTGAGGAGAAATGTTTAGTCATATTTGTTATCAGTCTTTGTTATTATACACTATTATGTGAGGAGCCATTTATAAGGCGCCATTTTCTGGAATTACACTAATATTCTACATTTTTGAAACTTAAAACCTTAAGATTGGATTGGGTCAATCTAATATCAGTAAGTATTTATCTTTTGCAGATCTACCATGTTAGAGTTATTTGCAATCAAATTAAGCATTTAATTAAATCCCAAAATTGAAAGACTTTATTTTTAGATTATGCTCAGTACTAGTTTTTTTCCATGCAGAATCATACTTACTTTCCTAAAGAAACTACTTTAAAGCTGTTAATATGAGCTCATGTTTTTAAGGTGCAGATGATGGGATTATCAAATATATAGCAAACCCGCGGAAATATGAATTTCATATTCAAGGTCATTTAAAGGTCAATGGTGATATTTCATACAATAAATAACCTATATAGGCTAACATTCAGTCACGTGTCTTTTGCAGATGTGTCCCAAACTGTGAAAACAGTGAAAAGGGTCTACATCTGTCCATTTTAATGATGTTTTGCCCTGCTGTCCCTACTGCCCCTTCTGTCCCTCTTATACTCTAGCATGTCCTTTCCTTCCAAACCCTTTATTTGCCCAAATAAAATGACACACAATTCTTGGCTTTTAACTCATTTTTTATTCATAATGTTACATATTAAATCAGAAACAATAATTTATGAGTATGCCACCATTTATATACATACTAGATAAATATTTACAGTAGCTATAGGGACATCTGGTCACACCATGACATGATCATGTATGCAGTAAAATCAGCCCACAATACGCTGAAAACAATGTTATACCATGTACACATAGAGGCTGCGTTATACCTTTCTGCAATTATTTTGATTTATTTTTCTCTTCTCAAACATTTATACTAGAATTCTATATACATATATTGGTCATGTTGCACCTCCCGATTTATAAAAATTGATTATTGATCAACATCGAGATAACAATTTAATAGGTTGTATGTGTCAATATTCATTAACCACAATAAATCTGAATCATGTGTCACAGTACGGCATGTTACATTTCAGTTATGTGACACATGCATGTGCCAAAAGACAGGTATGTGTCACAATACAGGCATGTACTATGATACAGGTATGTACCACGATGCAGGCATGTACCAGGATACAGGTATGTACCATGTACCACGATACAGGTATGTACCACGATACAGGCATGTACCATGATACAGGCATGTACCATGTACCACGATACAGGTATGTACCACGATACAGGCATGTACCATGATACAGGCATATACCACGATACAGGCATGTACCATGTACCACGATACAGGCAGGTACCCCGATACAGGTATGTACCACGATACAGGCATGTACCATGTACCACGATACAGGCATGTACTACGATACAGGCATGTACCATGATACAGGCATGTACTACGATACAGGCATGTACCATGATACAGGCAGGTACCACGATACAGGCATGTACCACGATACAGGCATGTACCACTATACAGGTATGTACCATGATACAGGCATGTACCACGATACAGGCATGTACCACGATACAGGCATGTACCACGATACAGGCATGTACCACGATACAGGCATGTACCACTATACAGGTATGTACCACGATACAGGCATGTACCACGATACAGGCATGTACCACGATACAGGCAGGTACCATGATACAGGCAGGTACCATGATACAGGCATGTACCACGATACAGGCATGTACCACGATACAGGTATGTACCACGATACAGGCATGTACCACGATACAGGTATGTACCACGATACAGGCATGTACCACGATACAGGCATGTACCACGATACAGGCATGTACTACGATACAGGCATGTACCACGATACAGGTATGTACCACGATACAGGCATGTACCACGATACAGGTATGTACCACGATACAGGCATGTACCACGATACAGGCATGTACCATGATACAGGCATGTACCATGTACCACGATACAGGTATGTACCACAATACAGGCATGTACCATGATACAGGCATATACCACGATACAGGCATGTACCATGTACCACGATACAGGCAGGTACCCCGATACAGGTATGTACCACGATACAGGCATGTACCATGTACCACGATACAGGCATGTACTACGATACAGGCATGTACCATGATACAGGCATGTACTACGATACAGGCATGTACCACGATACAGGCAGGTACCACGATACAGGCATGTACCACGATACAGGCATGTACCACTATACAGGTATGTACCATGATACAGGCATGTACCATGATACAGGCATGTACCACGATACAGGCATGTACCATGATACAGGCATGTACCACGATACAGGCATGTACCACGATACAGGCATGTACCACGATACAGGCATGTACCACGATACAGGCATGTACCACGATACAGGCAGGTACCACGATACAGGCATGCACCACGATACAGGCATGTACCACGATACAGGTATGTACCACGATACAGGCATGTACCACGATACAGGCAGGTACCACGATACAGGCATGTACCACGATACAGGCATGTACCACGATACAGGCATGTACCACGATACAGGCATGTACCACGATACAGGCATGTACCATGATACAGGCATGTACCACGATACAGGCATGTACCATGATACAGGCATGTACCATGATACAGGCATGTACCACGATACAGGCATGTACCATGATACAGGCATGTACCATGATACAGGCATATACAACATATGTATTTTCAGCATGAAACCCGTCATGCAGCTGTAATCTTTCTATTTTGCAGCTGCACAAAAGGACTGAGGAATGAAGGTTGTCTCCATACCTTTCACCAAATTTGTTTTTATATTTTGATTTTTATGATCACAACACAAGACGCTAATCACCTCACTACCAAATTATGTGACGTCATTGCTGAAGCAAATTAAACAATAAACCTTTACAGATGAATTATAGCCATCATTATCAGTGCACATCTTGATGCAATGACGGCATTCACATGTCCAAATATAAAATCTGTGGTCTGAAGACCATACTAAGTATGGCTGTTAGTCCTGGTTCATATGGTATGAAAGGTTTATATGGTATGAATAGATTATATGGTATGAATAGATTTATATGGTATGAATATATTATATGGTATGAATAGATTTATATGGTATGACTAGTTTGAATGGTATGAATAGTATGCGTGGTATGAATAGTTTGAATGGTATGGATTGTGTAACTCGGATTTTGATACATTGTACTTATTGTATGACTAATTTATCTAGCGATTTTCACAAGATTTTTTGTTAAAAGCCTTTTCACATTGAACCATGTGCTTGAGTCGAGTGGGACTCCTAATTCATGACTAATACTGACCTTGACCCTGACCTTACTCCTGACCTTGCCCCTGACCTTTGTGTGATGAAAATGGAGGCAACATTTTTACAATGGAATCTTCATGGTTAACGTTTATCTTTTTTGGTTACAATGTATATAAATGAATACAATCTTGTATATATTGTATGAAGTTTGACCTATGCAAAAACATGCAAACGAATGTTTGGGGGTTTGAGGTGTGTAATTCATAAATTCAAAATAATCAAAATGACATTTTTTGTGTTTTTTTTAAAAATTGTTTACATATCGCTGATGTGAGAGGCACTTTGATATCTGACCTACTCAAAGGGTTTGACAGGCTTTTTGTGTAATTTTAGGCCTCTTTTTCAGCGTGTCTTTGAGGTTCTGATGGCGTTTATTCACATATCTAGGCACATGATTTCTTGGTGTCCTAGACGTTTCTATAGAATATGTGCACGTGCTGGGCCGATCTGATGGCCGAGTAGCTGCTTTATATTTTATATCTTCAAATGGTTTATCTCTCTTTAATATCAGACATTTATAGGACGTTTATTTGTTTGAGAAGAGTAATACGTGCTCCGAATCATAGGTCATCTGCAAACCAAATGATATGAATAGATTTATCTCAGCCGTGCTGTTATTCATAGTATTACTCTACTCAAATACGGGACTGTGTATTCTCATTAGAATATTTGACAACAATGCTCATAGCTTGATGATTCCAATTGTCAATAAATATAATGACAACATTACAGATTTCAACATTAGATATCATGCCAACATTCAATATGTCAGGATTCAATTTGTCAGCATTCAATATGCCAACATTCAATTTGTCAACATTCAATTTGTCAACATCCAAAACGTCAACATTAAATAAAACGTCAATATTAGATAAAACGTCAGAATTAAACATACGTCAACATTAGTAATTAAATTTTAGGTCAACATTACATTTTAGGTCAACATGTCTTAATCCCAAATTGTTAAAACTGCTTATCAAGATGCGCGTCACACAGAGGTTAAATATATCATATTCGTCTTGATGATCGGTGTCTTCTGGTGCCATTGGAAGTTCTTTGTTTTGCCTAAAAGAATCACCTATAAACATATTAAATGTTTAAAATATTTTCCCCCTCATTTGATTATTCTTATGTCACAGACTATTAAGTTCATTTTACCAAATGGAGCTTAAAAGGTTTGTTATTGACACGTCTTTATCCCAATCTTAAATGGAAGTCCCTTTTTATCTTGATCAAATACAAATAAAACCAGATTCTGCTTGGAATTAAACCACAGATGCCACTTCTACAGTTGTTCTTGTGTAATCTATTTGTTACCTGATGTTAACGAAATGTGATCGAATCATCCCAACCAAATACATTAGCGTGAATGAGGATTTACAGCTTTAGGATGGACCATTAATAAGTCAGGGGGTTGGAGAAAATAGGAAAAATATCGGTTAGACCACTTGTGGAGAAAGAGAATGCCAACCTTGACAAAGGAAAAATTGAAATTCTCACATGTGCAAAAAAAATCAGATGTCACATATTCAACAATTATATTAATAATTTTGTTCAAGGAAGGTTTTTAACAATTTTGTGAAATGATTTTCCTGCTGTATGAAACATGTTTGAATTGGGCAGTTTTAAAGTCAAATATTTATGGCAACCAGGCAGAGATTTGTTGGAAATATAATAGTGAGAATGGATTTTTACATGGGGAAATGGCAAATTTGTTCCCTCCTTTTGAATAATAAATGGTATGTCCCTTACATATTTTATACTTTGGTGTAACAAGCCAAAAGTTAAATATTTCTTAATATCAACATTTTTCACACAATAAAGTTGAAAAAAAAGTGAAACTGATACATTGTTGCAAGCAGTAAACTGTAAGACTTATTTCCGGTTATAAATTCTTAATTGCGGAATCATTTTTCTTGATAAAATCTTAACAATTAAAATTTTCAAACCATCGAAAACGAAAAGGTTTTTCCATACTTGAACCATAGAATCGCAATGTTACCAATTTTGCTGAAACAATCAGTTTTTATTTTCTGTCAGGATATGATGAAGTATTCAAGGTGTGCTATCTTAATAAGGAATGTAAAGTGACCCGAAGCTCTCATATATATTGTATGTCTGAATATAACCTTCAATGAATTGCTAGATACTTACTTCGATATATTTGAACCATAACGTTTCAGCAAGTACTTTTATTTTGGGATGCTTTGAGGATATCTTAATGAGGCTTTGAGGATATCTTAATGAGGCTCTGAGGATATCTTAATGAGGCTTTGAGGATATCTTAATGAGGCTCTGAGGATATCTTAATGATGCTTTGAGGATATCTTAATGAGGCTCTGAGGATATCTTAATGAGGCTCTGAGGATATCTTAATGAGGCTGCCATATTGTTATAGAAGCTCATTGTCCCATTGAATAGATTGTATCGCTTCAAACATCACACGATAATCTGACATTGCTTAAATATTTGTTTGTCACACTTGTTAAGATATACGAGCAATATTTAATCATTATATAGATATAAACAACACCATCCACTCTCAGTGTCACATTGATATATGCATAAATTATTAGTTAAATACAAGAACATCCTGCATGGGCATCATTACATATCTTAGAGCGATATATATATATATATATTCCACAATATAAATTCATTCAATCAAAACCCTGTCAACTGTTGGAAGTAGCATCCGATCTTGCCGCTGTCATTTGATTGTTGTGGGGTTTGGAGATTAAGTTTGGTTTCCTTCCTGTTGTCAGGCCAGTGTGTACATACAGTTATGGCATTTGGTTGATCAGATTGGACCAGATGTTGGCCTTTTAACACATGAGCTGATGCGTCATGGGATAAGCTACTGCACATGCGCAATGCACACATTTCAAAACATCTTTGTTTGAGTCATTTATTCTTATTCTTTAAAAAAGATTCTTTTCATAAACACCACATAGAGGCGATCTCTCTCTAAATAAATTCCTCCAATTGCACTAAATGCTTTTTATCTTACAGACCTGAAGGGGGCGCAGAACTGTCGACATGGAATGAATATGGGAGGAAGCGACACGATTCAGACTGTTAGATTGCGACATAATACATAGTATGGAAAGATAACAGTATCAAAACAGTGTTAGAATGTGCAAATATTTACAAACGTGTATACCCGTGTTATGATTTATAAGAATAACCATCAAGAGTAATAAGACCAAATGTTTTATTTAGCTAAACGCCATAGTGGCTATAGTTTCGATACATAGAGTAAGAACCAATCCAATTCTAACGTTTTCTGTGTGATCGTGTTTGACGTTCTGTGAACTTTTGTTGCCCCCATATTTTCATAATTCATTTTTTTCACTTAAATTGTCGTGACCACCGTGCATGACTAAATGGTAGGTTTACACAGAAATCTGTTTCCCTGGTTCCTAGCATACTTTCTCCAGCAGAGGGCGTGGTGGCGAATTTTTCTAAGTTCTTTATTATGTTTTATGGACAACCTGTCCCTAGATTAAAGAAAGAGAATATGAGTATAGAAAAATAACACTTTCTCATTCATCTACAATACCTTCATTGATTACACCTCATTTTCCTTGTTATATGCTACACCTAGTTAGAGTAGTAGAGTACCTTTATAAGGTCCCAAGAAGCCTGTCTACAATGCCCTGAGCTGCTTGTAAGTCTTGAGTGAGTTTGATAAGACCATATCTTATAGTTGTTGAGAAAAGTGGAAAGCCCCATTGGGTGTTACCTTCTACCAAAATGCATATCACAATGTCTGCTCACCTGCTTCCGGTTGCCATACACCCTGACATCCAATCATAAGAAAGTTCCTGTAGGTGACTTATCTTTTGCTTCTTTTGGTAAGATGACATCATGCTCTGACAGCTCAATGGCAGGGGGGACAACGTCAGTCATTTCCAGTTCCTCCCTGAGATGCTGCGCTACCTGGGACGTGCTGCAGGCGCTTTGCTTGCTTTCTGCACACACGCTACCATTGGCGGTTCTTTGGGTGCCATTCTTGAACCCATTTGGTCTCTTCCCCCGTTTTTCTGAATCCTTGTGTCTGGAAAAAATCCTGGCTTTCATCGAAGCCCATGTCCTTTGACAACCATTCTGTTGCTCTGGTATAGTGTTACTTACTCTGCTGGGAGAGACAGACCCCTTGTTGTTACTACTGTCAGACTTTTCAGACAGCAGTTTGGTTGTGTATTGGTTTCCTCCACTGGCAGCGGCAGTGAAGTAGGTGGCGCTACGTTCGGAGTAGATCCGTCCTCTACCATCCCGGAAATGCCTCCTCTCCTCAGCTGTGAGCACACACCGGCACAAGGTTTCTTTAAATGCCTGCCGATATTTGCGGGACATCAGGTTATAAAGGATGGGGTTAACCGTAGAACTGATAAAGTACAATACACCTGAAATATAACAAATAATTGCATAATATTACTTTATATATTTGTATGTTTCTGACTGCGTGTTTTTATATTCACACCAATTTAGCCTGAGCAAAACCATTTTTTAAGAAAAGATCAAGGTTACTGGAAGTATATAGACTGAATCATATGAGAAAATCGATGAAAGTGTTTCCATGACAGGACTTCCATGACGGGATTTCCATCATGGGATTTCCATCATGGGATTTCCATGACAGGACTTCCATCATGGGATTTCCATGACAGGATTTCCATCATGGGATTTCCATGACAGGATTTCCATCATGGGATTTCCATGACGGGATTTCCATCATGGGATTTCCATGACAGGACTTCCATCATGGGACTTCCATGACAGGAATTCCATCATGGTATTTCCATGACAGGATTTCCATCATGGGATTTCCATGACAGGAATTCCATCATGGGATTTCCATGACAGGATTTCCATCATGGGATTTCCATGACAGGAATTCCATCATGGGATTTCCATGACAGGATTTCCATCATGGGATTTCCATGACAGGAATTCCATCATGGGATTTCCATGACAGGACTTCCATCATGGGACTTCCATGACAGGATTTCCATCATGGGATTTCCATGACAGGAATTCCATCATGGGATTTCCATGACAGGATTTCCATCATGGGATTTCCATGACAGGATTTCCATAACTTATTTGACTTATTCATATGATGCACATAATAAAGCATTGCAATCCTCTACCCGTGTAAACAGAATACGGACCTGCTGGCGGCGTGAATGACTACAAATGGTTGTAATTGCGAACCCTGCGTACCTGAGATGTAGAAAAGGACAGACTGGATTTCCAGGAGGGTTTCTGTCCAGTCACTATCAGGAATGAAGGCAGTCATAAGGCGCTGAGCATGGAAAGGCGCCCAGCAGATGAAGAATGCTACCACCACAGCCACTGTAAAATACACAGTAAAACACACTCATTATCGCCTCGCAAGAAAACCTGTTTACCTCAATAACAAACTATTTGAGACTGGTTTCTCATAATATGATTTGGCCGAAGATATTGTAAACAGAATATTACGTATTTGAGTATATCACATTATTTGAAAATGATATTCCTGCAATAAATATCGTTAATTATTTACTGAGAATAGATATAAAAGCTACATGATATATATTCAACCATAACGTTTACTTGAGAATAAAGGAAGACAATCGTTTACTTATAGATTACACAGGTATCAATTTTAATGACAATACTTTATAATTGATGTTGATAAACCTGCGGTCTTTGATATCAACCTTGAACAAAGGTATCGATAATGTTTTCTGTAAATGATTATCTAGATACAATAAGTTATTGAGCATTACAATGAAACAAGGAACTATGGGATGATTTAGATATCTCATGTTTGACAGAAGAGTTAAAAGCTTTTCTACTATTTACAGAACTTCACTTCCCTCAATGCCTTAGTACTATCTACGCAAAGGTACCAATTTTAAAAGCTTAGTATTTAACTGTTAAACTATTGCTTTACATCGTGTACATCTATATCAAGCATTTTGAAGCATGTTAGGCCTTGTATCTCACAACACCCATGCAAGCGGTTACTAGAAAACTAACTGGGAAATATCAATGTTTTAACGATAATGGGTCTATTTGAAATAACATTCTGAACTACATTTATGTACTTATTTCTGAGGGAATGTTACAAATCAGCGCTACCAGGAGACTTTTTCCCACTAACAATGGTTTGACCATATTTTTTATTTACATATCAATCAATCACTTACATCTGGGACGTGATGGGCATTGTGACTATGTAAAACTTATTTAAAGGACAAATTACATTGAAATGCCACATAAGACACTTGCTGTACAATGGTTTGGGGGATGTGCTTCGCGGATTACAGAGCAGAGCCAGGTGTATGACAGAGATGCATGACATCCTGTGGTGTTTACAGTATCAAAGCGAGGCCGCGATGATTAGATAGTGTCGTCTGCAACACATCCCCGAGGACACCCGAATATTTCCGAGCTCTACCGAGTATAGTCAGCGATGAAAGGCGGGAATTGCCGAGGGACAGTGGATGACTGCGATGATTTGTTGCCTTGTTTATGGGGCCCACACCATGGGTGAAATGGCCGTCTGGGACGTCCCTACAGAAATCTAACTTTGTTCCAACATGGCTAAATGTCTGTATATTTGTTTGTGTGTAGCTTTAAATAGATGTGCACGGATATGTTCATTGCAAATGACATGTCAGTTGTGCCCCTCTAAATCCCAAGGGATTGGTAAATGTCTTTGTTTAAAGAACATTTCGACCACCAGGTGTGTGAGCTCTGATTACTCTAATCTTTTCATTTTCTGCTGTGCCAGTTTGCCAAGTAAAGAAGCCTCCTAAATGGCTTAATTGCTGTAATAAGAAGAGACATCGCAGCCCTCTAGATATCTGCAGTTTGTGTTGTGTAGATGTGACATCATATCGATTTGTTGCCAACACTAGCGCCCTCTGGTGTGACAAGGGATGTGGAGGACCTTAAGCAGGAGTGACCAAGATGATTGGGACGCCCTCTTGTGGGTGTGGCTTGACTAACACGCATCGATACATAGTTTTAGAGTTGTGGAGCCAAAGCATTCATCTTTGCCCTCAAGTATTCTATTCGCTCAAGCAAACTGAAAAATTACATGCGGAAAACAAAGAAACCCCATTTCAAAGGTTTTTGTGGATGATAAACGTTTTCTTCTAAAGAAAAAAAGGCGAAAGAGGACGCAGTTGCTGAATATAGATTTTCATAGGGTCATGAATGAATGTTAATCTTCTGTCTGACAAGGAATGTGATTATTTTTCTCCCAACATAAATTGAGTCATATATTTAAAAAAACAATGTTTTGCAGTGTATTTTTGTTTTGCTCTTTGTCTAACACTATAATGCCCTTGTTTGTATATTTCGCACAGCCGCCTACAATCCTTCAGATATGAGTCTTACAGACGACCAGCTACATAGCTCTATTTTGTTTTGCCCTTGTTTTCTATAGCGTCTACATATACAGTGATTGGGGTACGATTTTTATGCTTTGACGTCAGGCGATGTGGCGTTTGCAGTTGACGTATATTTGATCTTTGATCTGTGGACTTGGTGGAGGCAAAGAGTCGACATATATCAGCTCAAATATACACCACGCAGTAATTCCCCCACTACAACTTTATAAGATAAAACTCCAAAAGATACACCCAGCCCAATTTAGTTATATCAGACAAGATTCAACAACTAAATGAACATCTGAATCGTTTTGTAACCCTGACACGGCTGATACCCGTTAAACAATATATATATATATATATATATATATATATATATATATATATATATATATATACATATATATACATATATATTTATATATATTCCTTCTGCGCAGAGCCCCACTGCGCACAGTTGCGCGTCTCCATGGTGAGTGCCGGGGCTTTGCATTGTGCCCATATCTGCAGTATACACCATCGATTGGAAGAGACTGAATGTCCAAGCAGGCATAGCGTCTCATACATCGTACGTCTTGGTCCTTGCTTCAATGGCACTGGGACCCATGCAAGCATTGATTTTATAAACAAGCTATTTGTCTAGGTTTTGTGTAAATCTTGGTTTATACCACCATGGTGGGGGTATGGGGCCAAACGGGTATATATACTCTGGGGTAATCCCAACAAGGTTCTTACATTGATAAGAGTTTAAATACTCCAAGGCTTTCCTAATCAAAGCCATGCCTCTTCAAGTGGAAACCTTTGTGAAATTAAAATGCATGCCTTTTTAATTTCACCCTTTCTATGAACACTACATTATAACCAGTTATGAATAAAAAACCGCATAATAGAAAAACTGGTATATTGACTAATGTAAAATATTCTACTGCTTAAAATGACACTGAATTTAATATATACAACCATTCTGAGAAGTACGTTGAAAAAATCTGATTTTTTTCTCTTGGTGTTTTATTGCGTCAGACTACAATGGAGTCTATCCTAGAACTCCCAGGGTCTCACTGCACAAGAATGAATCTAATATTCTACATATCTTATGAATTTGATTTTTGTAGATACTTCCCAAAATCGTAGCAAGAGTCAATAAACATTACAATGGAATAATTTGCAGAATATCTTCTGTACAAGTAAAATTGATTAAATATATAATGAAAGTTGTAAGATATTGTCATGGTCCGGCCCCTGTACATACTTGGAAGTGAGTGCATTACAACATTCTTGTTCACAACGTTATTCTCAAAGCTTACAATATACACCCACATTCAGTTAAAAAAATAATTATTTTCATTAGAACATTTACATAACCACAATATTAATTTATATTACATAAACAGACAACGTATTAGTTGAAGAAGTATCATTCCATGGTTTATACATCTCAGTGAAAACAGATTTACAACGGAATATGCAAACAGCACGTGTGCTATGGAAGTACTTTTGGTTGGAAGATGTGCACTTGTTTTGCTGACGTAGACGAGCACACGATTGGATGACGTTCACAGTTCTGTATCTTATTGAATTGGCACAACAGGTGTGGAAAGGTGACAGACGATAGTCGCATAGCATTGTGTTGGATGACACTGGTTTTCAAACGAATATTTGCAGATTATATCTAACTTTTTAAAAACTTCCAAAAGAAACCCAAGAATCATTCATACTAAACTTAATCAAAATACTACATGTGTAGCATCCAATGTCTGTACTATCCATGTAGGTTCTTATGAAATACTCGTGTTCTACGACAGTCATCCCACACATTGTAATTTAGGAAGAATTAGATTTGGTGGAGAGATTTGGTGGAGAGTGGTTGCACTACTACCCACTAGATGGCGTAAGAGAATAGTAACAGTGCGCCACCTAGTTGGGGAATTAAATATCAGGCACATTCAAAGTCATATTGCATTTCAACTTAAAAAAACACTCATCTGCATACTAAAGTGTGAGAGCAATTGGGTCTTAAAGCTATTAGCATTGGTCATACCCTATCTACAGAGATATACACATTGTGAGAGAGTTTTGTCTGTGTTGAGATACCGCAAGGTTTGAGGTGTGGTATTCTCAGGAGATGTAGAAATAAATCATGCAGAAGCAGTGCTACCTGGCGGCCACATTACATATGATTTACAAGGTGCCATCCTCTTCTGGATGTGACTACTCTCCCAATATATCGGATTAGAATATGGAAAATACATTCCTAACAGGTATTATACATATGTCTTTTAGATTCAGCAAAATTGAGAACAGAATGAAAATAAAGGTGGAGAATACAATGGCGATTATACTGAGATAATTATGAGGTTTCTGGGGTTGAGATTATACGTGTTTTTAATTGGAATGTAAAGAAAGATATCTGGTCTTACAAATCACCTATAGGAGTATCCCCGTAGACATTAGGTGATAGCATTACTTTCATGGGATATGATTATTGTAATATTTTGTGGTACTCTTTATTGTCTATATCTACAGATCAGTTTCACGGTTCTACAAAGAAAGATCAAGATAAGGATACTGAAGTTGGCATCCTTGAGTTAGAACAAGTACATCATATTATTAGGACAAGCCTCATATGAAGTTTAACACTTTTCATCGAATTTGGTTCAAATATTGCACTTTTCCTTTTTCCTTGGCAGCGCCTTGCAGTATAAGAAATATTCTGTGAATTCTCACTGTTGGAGTATTAACGTATTCCCATCACAGCACACAAAATGATACTCATCATAGCAGCTGTCATGTCTACATACCTATCCCAGCATGCATTGTTTATGACGCAAGAGACACCTAGCGGATCACTAATGTTGAAACTCAAACAGTGAGAATTAAATCAGAGCCGAATAAAGAATTGTAGCATAACAAGACTTGTCTTAACTTTATGATGTATCCCGACTAGACCTACATCTAGATTGTAGTAATGTTAGTAAGTGATAGTCATTCATTCTAAATCTACAGTGAGACATTGTATGAACAGAACACATGTATATATGTAAAGTGAATGTACACTCAGCTTGTTGTACAAGGCAAAATCTTCATGAAACTACCATTAGCTTGGTCTCATATGACGGCCCATATGCATCTCCTTTGTATACATTGATATAATGTGGATTTATTTCAAAGCCATCAGTAACTTTTGAGATGGATTCTCAGTAAAATGATAGAGTGCAATGTTAAGTGGTTTCTGCATGTAGGTCACATGTGCCTTTATTTGATGTGGCCATCATTGACATCAATGTATACAAAAGATCCTAGCTACACTGTAGCAACTAAGAGTGATTGAAAATGCATTCTAACTACTGTAGTTTATTTTTACTGTTCTGCTACTTCATGTCAATTTTACTTTGCCAACAAGCCTATTGAAGTGAGGACCCGAAGATTAGACCGGGCAGGCAACATCTTAGCAGCCAAACCAAAGCAGCATTCAAACGTGGTCTAGATAAAAACACAACAGTTGAGAGATGAGAGTTTATATGGCACACAGCCAGTGTTTCATTCCACACCAGCAGCAGTCTCTATATGCAGACAATCGGGTCAATCTACAAGATCTATATGTACAGGCGGCACATATCACTGCCAAAAACCGATGGCGGGTCAACTTCTGGAGAAAGCAACCCACGCCACGGCGTGTTATACCCATTCCTCCTGCCAGTATCTTATCTCTTATACTGCTCCACCAATCCATTTCCAAACAAATATCAATTAAGGTGTTATCTTTGAAATCTCTTATATTTACTTTGCAAAAAATGAGGGTAAAATTCCGAAAGATGATATCTATATTTTGGCATTTGCCATTAATTTATCTGCGTTTATAGCGTGTTTCATTTCAATCTACTGGCAGGTATGCTCGGGGTCAGGTATGCTTGGTATCAGTGATATGCTTCAGAGTGATAGATATAAGTAGAGAAAAGTGAACAGAAAGTAATTAGCAGTAGAAGGCATTAGTAGAGAGGCGTGCTGGAACCTGTGTGACGTCATAGACGTTTACGTGCCTAAGTAGGCGTGAACTACTTCCTGGCGAGCTCGGTTACGGCGAATTAAGGAACTTTTCTCCTGCTGATGACGTTTTCTCCATGAACCTGTTATTTCATATAAAAATAAGCAAAATGCACATGATTATTGAGATACACTGCATGTATTTAGATTTCAGCTTTCCACACACTCTTTATAGTACATATTAGTACAGTGACATATTCACATACAATCAGCACCAGTTCTCCCAGGACATCGAATCTCCTGCTACTCATTAACTTTTCTACATTGATTAAACATATGAACGATGCGTGATAAAAAATTTTTTTTAAAATTAAAAACATAGACAAAAAATATTGAAAATTTATGATTTCAAACACAAAACTGCACGTGACATTTAAAAAAGATAATAAAAACGCATGTAAAAGCAAATTGGAATGAAAGACAGATTTGATTGATATAATATGCAAGTCAGGTGTTAATTAGAGTGTAGATTGGCACATTAATTCTTCTCAAACTTGATGAAGATCATGTTGTTGATTACACGAGGATTTCACTTGTCAGCATTGCAAATTTTGTCGTCATTCGAAATCACGTTTGTGGGCATGTAAAGGAGAGTTTATCTTCTGAGTTATTACGTCATAGCTTGTGAAAACAATGGCCCCCTGTTATGACCCTTGATGGATTTCTGCATGTAGCACAAATGCTGCCATCATTCAATTAAATCTGAGGAAGATCTCAGGCATACTTGTTCCCAGCACTGCTACTACGCTATGGCAACTGACAATAACCCTTTCCCTTGTTTACTAGAGAGCAAAATTCCCCTATGTCGATTTATTAGATTTATGTGCAGGTGGCAGCACCTACGACCCCAGTAAATCTTGCCTCCCCTACACATTCTTCAGCATTTGTGGTCAAACGTCTAATTCAAAAGTTCACGTGATTGATGATATCACGCTTATCACAGCATTCTCCAATTTACTAAATGGGCCCCATACTTAAGAAACTATCTCTGCATGAAGTAAGTCACATGAAGAAAGTCACATGAAGTAAGTCACATGAAGTTAGTCACATGAAGTAAGTCACATGAAGTAAGTCACATCAAGTAAGTCACATCAAGTAAGTCACATCAAGTAAGTAACTTTGAAATATCTTTTTAATTATCTTATCAAACGCCATTGATTGCATTTTTATAGATATGCTTCTCTTCCGTTTTAATTTGCTTCCCCAATATATAAGAAAACTTATTGAATTAAGGGTATTTATGGGTGTTCGTAGTTGAAGAATATCTCAGATTTTCTGAGGGAACTACTTTCTTTTTGCGCCAAAATGGAACGTTTTCAAAAAAGTACAGGAAATATGCTCAACTGTCAAAAAGAGTTCCCTTTTCATTAAAACTTTCAAGTCATGAAATTACATTTTATGGTATTCATTATTGTAATAAAATTATTGATTTATTATTTGAAAATCACAATGGAATTTGATTATATTGAAAACTTCATATCTTTTTAACTCATAAAAAGTGGCGTAGTAATATATTACTGCTCCAAAATTTATTTTGTCATGTCAAATTTTTTAAGGGGAAAAAGTTCTGCAGATTGTGGGACTATAATAAAGTGGACTTCCAAACAACTTGATCTTAACAATATTTACTGTCATCCTAGTGAAACAGATTTTCTATTTTTCAAATACATTTGAGAAAGTAGAGGTAAAGTACACACTTTTATTTCCAAATTACACAAATAAAATGAGAAAATCTGTTTCACTAGGATCACAGAGAATTTTCTTCCCAATGAAATGAAATAAACACAGCTAAAAACAAACCTACTCCTGTTGTGTAATCTGCAGAACTTATTTGCTTGTCTTCTTCATTTCTCATAAAAGCTATCATCAAGCAAAATTAGGACAAAATACTATTTTGAAGGAAATATACTTGTAATCATACCTTATAGTTCAAATATTGAGGTGTTGAAATATTAATTCATGTCAGACAGCCTTATGACAAGGTATAGGACTGACCATATTCTGTCTGACACCCTTACAAGCTATAGGACTGACCATATTCTGTCTGACACCCTTACAAGTTATAGGACTGACCATATTCTGTCTGACACCCTTACAAGCTATAGGACTGACCATATTCTGTCTGACACCCTTCCAAGCTATAGGACTGACCATATTCTGTCTGACACCCTTACAAGTTATAGGACTGACCATATTCTGTCTGACACCCTTACAAGCTATAGGACTGACCATATTCTGTCTGACACCCTTACAAGCTATAGGACTGACCATATTCTGTCTGACACCCTTACAAGCTATAGGACTGACCATATTCTGTCTGACACCCTTACAAGCTATAGGACTGACCATATTCTGTCTGACACCCTTACAAGCTATAGGACTGACCATATTCTGTCTGACACCCTTACAAGCTATAGGACTGACCATATTCTGTCTGACACCCTTACAAGCTATAGGACTGACCATATTCTGTCTGACACCCTTACAAGCTATAGGACTGACCATATTCTGTCTGACACCCTTACAAGCTATAGGACTGATCATATTCTGTCTGACACCCTTACAAGTTATAGGACTGACCATATTCTGTCTGACACCCTTACAAGCTATAGGACTGACCATATTCTGTCTGACACCCTTACAAGTTATAGGACTGACCATATTCTGTCTGACACCCTTACAAGCTATAGGACTGACCATATTCTGTCTGACACCCTTACAAGTTATAGGACTGACCATATTCTGTCTGACACCCTTACAAGTTATAGGACTGACCATATTCTGTCTGACACCCTTACAAGCGATAGGACTGATCATATTCTGTCTGACACCCTTACAAGCTATAGGACTGACCATATTCTGTCTGACACCCTTACAAGCTATAGGACTGACCATATTCTGTCTGACACCCTTACAAGCTATAGGACTGACCATATTCTGTCTGACACCCTTACAAGCTATAGGACTGACCATATTCTGTCTGACACCCTTACAAGCTATAGGACTGATCATATTCTGTCTGACACCCTTACAAGCTATAGGACTGACCATATTCTGTCTGACACCCTTACAAGTTATAGGACTGATCATATTCTGTCTGACACCCTTACAAGGTATAGGACTGACCATATTCTGTCTGACACCCTTACAAGTTATAGGACTGATCACATTCTGCCTGACACCCTTACAAGCTATAGGACTGATCATATTCTGTCTGACACCCTTACAAGCGATAGGACTGATCATATTCTGTCTGACACCCTCACAAGTTATAGGACTGACCATATTCTGTCTGACACCCTTACAAGCTATAGGACTGATCATATTCTGTCTGACACCCTTACAAGTTATAGGACTGACCATATTCTGTCTGACACCCTTACAAGCTATAGGACTGACCATATTCTGTCTGACACCCTTACAAGTTATAGGACTGACCATATTCTGTCTGACACCCTTACAAGCTATAGGACTGACCATATTCTGTCTGACACCCTTACAAGCTATAGGACTGACCATATTCTGTCTGACACCCTTACAAGTTATAGGACTGACCATATTCTGTCTGACACCCTTACAAGCTATAGGACTGACCATATTCTGTCTGACACCCTTACAAGTTATAGGACTGACCATATTCTGTCTGACACCCTTACAAGCTATAGGACTGACCATATTCTGTCTGACACCCTTACAAGCTATAGGACTGACCATATTCTGTCTGACACCCTTACAAGCTATAGGACTGACCATATTCTGTCTGACACCCTTACAAGCTATAGGACTGACCATATTCTGTCTGACACCCTTACAAGCTATAGGACTGACCATATTCTGTCTGACACCCTTACAAGCTATAGGACTGACCATATTCTGTCTGACACCCTTACAAGCTATAGGACTGACCATATTCTGTCTGACACCCTTACAAGTTATAGGACTGACCATATTCTGTCTGACACCCTTACAAGCTATAGGACTGACCATATTCTGTCTGACACCCTTACAAGCTATAGGACTGACCATATTCTGTCTGACACCCTTACAAGCTATAGGACTGATCATATTCTGTCTGACACCCTTACAAGTTATAGGACTGACCATATTCTGTCTGACACCCTTACAAGCTATAGGACTGACCATATTCTGTCTGACACCCTTACAAGCTATAGGACTGACCATATTCTGTCTGACACCCTTACAAGCTATAGGACTGACCATATTCTGTCTGACACCCTTACAAGTTATAGGACTGACCATATTCTGTCTGACACCCTTACAAGCTATAGGACTGACCATATTCTGTCTGACACCCTTACAAGCTATAGGACTGACCATATTCTGTCTGACACCCTTACAAGTTATAGGACTGACCATATTCTGTCTGACACCCTTACAAGTTATAGGACTGACCATATTCTGTCTGACACCCTTACAAGCTATAGGACTGACCATATTCTGTCTGACACCCTTACAAGCTATAGGACTGACCATATTCTGTCTGACACCCTTACAAGCTATAGGACTGATCATATTCTGTCTGACACCCTTACAAGTTATAGGACTGACCATATTCTGTCTGACACCCTTACAAGCTATAGGACTGACCATATTCTGTCTGACACCCTTACAAGTTATAGGACTGACCATATTCTGTCTGACACCCTTACAAGCTATAGGACTGACCATATTCTGTCTGACACCCTTACAAGTTATAGGACTGACCATATTCTGTCTGACACCCTTACAAGTTATAGGACTGACCATATTCTGTCTGACACCCTTACAAGCGATAGGACTGATCATATTCTGTCTGACACCCTTACAAGCTATAGGACTGACCATATTCTGTCTGACACCCTTACAAGCTATAGGACTGACCATATTCTGTCTGACACCCTTACAAGCTATAGGACTGACCATATTCTGTCTGACACCCTTACAAGCTATAGGACTGACCATATTCTGTCTGACACCCTTACAAGCTATAGGACTGATCATATTCTGTCTGACACCCTTACAAGCTATAGGACTGACCATATTCTGTCTGACACCCTTACAAGTTATAGGACTGATCATATTCTGTCTGACACCCTTACAAGGTATAGGACTGACCATATTCTGTCTGACACCCTTACAAGTTATAGGACTGATCATATTCTGCCTGACACCCTTACAAGCTATAGGACTGATCATATTCTGTCTGACACCCTTACAAGCGATAGGACTGATCATATTCTGTCTGACACCCTCACAAGTTATAGGACTGACCATATTCTGTCTGACACCCTTACAAGCTATAGGACTGATCATATTCTGTCTGACACCCTTACAAGTTATAGGACTGACCATATTCTGTCTGACACCCTTACAAGCTATAGGACTGACCATATTCTGTCTGACACCCTTACAAGTTATAGGACTGACCATATTCTGTCTGACACCCTTACAAGCTATAGGACTGACCATATTCTGTCTGACACCCTTACAAGCTATAGGACTGACCATATTCTGTCTGACACCCTTACAAGTTATAGGACTGACCATATTCTGTCTGACACCCTTACAAGCTATAGGACTGACCATATTCTGTCTGACACCCTTACAAGCTATAGGACTGACCATATTCTGTCTGACACCCTTACAAGCTATAGGACTGATCATATTCTGTCTGACACCCTTACAAGTTATAGGACTGACCATATTCTGTCTGACACCCTTACAAGCTATAGGACTGACCATATTCTGTCTGACACCCTTACAAGTTATAGGACTGACCATATTCTGTCTGACACCCTTACAAGCTATAGGACTGACCATATTCTGTCTGACACCCTTACAAGTTATAGGACTGACCATATTCTGTCTGACACCCTTACAAGTTATAGGACTGACCATATTCTGTCTGACACCCTTACAAGCTATAGGACTGACCATATTCTGTCTGACACCCTTACAAGCTATAGGACTGACCATATTCTGTCTGACACCCTTACAAGCTATAGGACTGACCATATTCTGTCTGACACCCTTACAAGCTATAGGACTGACCATATTCTGTCTGACACCCTTACAAGCTATAGGACTGACCATATTCTGTCTGACACCCTTACAAGTTATAGGACTGACCATATTCTGTCTGACACCCTTACAAGCTATAGGACTGACCATATTCTGTCTGACACCCTTACAAGCTATAGGACTGACCATATTCTGTCTGACACCCTTACAAGCTATAGGACTGACCATATTCTGTCTGACACCCTTACAAGTTATAGGACTGACCATATTCTGTCTGACACCCTTACAAGTTATAGGACTGACCATATTCTGTTTGACACCCTTACAAGCTATAGGACTGACCATATTCTGTCTGACACCCTTACAAGCTATAGGACTGACCATATTCTGTCTGACACCCTTACAAGCTATAGGACTGACCATATTCTGTCTGACACCCTTACAAGTTATAGGACTGACCATATTCTGTCTGACACCCTTACAAGCTATAGGACTGACCATATTCTGTCTGACACCCTTACAAGTTATAGGACTGACCATATTCTGTCTGACACCCTTACAAGTTATAGGACTGACCATATTCTGTCTGACACCCTTACAAGCGATAGGACTGATCATATTCTGTCTGACACCCTTACAAGCTATAGGACTGACCATATTCTGTCTGACACCCTTACAAGCTATAGGACTGACCATATTCTGTCTGACACCCTTACAAGCTATAGGACTGACCATATTCTGTCTGACACCCTTACAAGCTATAGGACTGACCATATTCTGTCTGACACCCTTACAAGCTATAGGACTGATCATATTCTGTCTGACACCCTTACAAGCTATAGGACTGACCATATTCTGTCTGACACCCTTACAAGTTATAGGACTGATCATATTCTGTCTGACACCCTTACAAGGTATAGGACTGACCATATTCTGTCTGACACCCTTACAAGTTATAGGACTGATCATATTCTGCCTGACACCCTTACAAGCTATAGGACTGATCATATTCTGTCTGACACCCTTACAAGCGATAGGACTGATCATATTCTGTCTGACACCCTCACAAGTTATAGGACTGACCATATTCTGTCTGACACCCTTACAAGCTATAGGACTGATCATATTCTGTCTGACACCCTTACAAGTTATAGGACTGACCATATTCTGTCTGACACCCTTACAAGCTATAGGACTGACCATATTCTGTCTGACACCCTTACAAGTTATAGGACTGACCATATTCTGTCTGACACCCTTACAAGCTATAGGACTGACCATATTCTGTCTGACACCCTTACAAGCTATAGGACTGACCATATTCTGTCTGACACCCTTACAAGTTATAGGACTGACCATATTCTGTCTGACACCCTTACAAGCTATAGGACTGACCATATTCTGTCTGACACCCTTACAAGTTATAGGACTGACCATATTCTGTCTGACACCCTTACAAGTTATAGGACTGACCATATTCTGTCTGACACCCTTACAAGCGATAGGACTGATCATATTCTGTCTGACACCCTTACAAGTTATAGGACTGACCATATTCTGTCTGACACCCTTACAAGCTATAGGACTGACCATATTCTGTCTGACACCCTTACAAGCTATAGGACTGACCATATTCTGTCTGACACCCTTACAAGCTATAGGACTGACCATATTCTGTCTGACACCCTTACAAGCTATAGGACTGATCATATTCTGTCTGACACCCTTACAAGCTATAGGACTGACCATATTCTGTCTGACACCCTTACAAGTTATAGGACTGATCATATTCTGTCTGACACCCTTACAAGGTATAGGACTGACCATATTCTGTCTGACACCCTTACAAGTTATAGGACTGATCATATTCTGCCTGACACCCTTACAAGCTATAGGACTGATCATATTCTGTCTGACACCCTTACAAGCGATAGGACTGATCATATTCTGTCTGACACCCTTACAAGCTATAGGACTGACCATATTCTGTCTGACACCCTTACAAGCTATAGGACTGACCATATTCTGTCTGACACCCTTACAAGCTATAGGACTGACCATATCAGAGGTAAGCCAATATCCTGGCATGGATCTATCGGTTTCATAGTATGTCAGTTTTATGTGGCAAAATATTCATAACTCTGTATTTAGTTCACGGCTTGAGTTACATTTACAGTTTCTTCTGGCAAAATCATGCTGTTTTCAGAATACCCAGATAGTACCAGAACTGAATGCCCCGAGTACAAAATGCCAAATATAACTGGCGATTGCCGCTAGGAGGCGCACATGGACTATAAACGTCCCTCTAATTGGTGGCTTAGATTTTTATTGCAGCCAATGCCAAATATAATAAAAAGAAGTAACTTTGATATTGGAGAAGAAAGGTTGACAGCTGCCACCCACATCCAGTGCACTACCTCCTTCCTGCCAGGCTAAACAAAGTCATAAGCACGGTCCTACAGAAGGCTGCACAAAGCGACCAAGCACTTCTCAGCCTTGTTCTATCTTCGCAAAGGGACGAACAAACACAAAAAGGAGATTGGTGTTTGTAAACGGGAAAGGACTGCCATGAAAGGTCTCATATCAAACTAAGCAAATGAGGAGGATAGGTGATGCTTTACACCTTCATCTCCGGTGTTGGTTGCATCAATCCCATAATGCTAAGCTACAGGTCATGCCTGTCTCTCCATACAGAATGGCAGACATTGACACGTGTGCCTGGCTCAATATACGCTCTCTACTATAGATTGGTGTAAAGTCTTGCTCCAATGCAAATATAGTCAGCAAAAGCATACCCTTGACGCATGTCAGTTGTATATAATTGACGGGGAATCACTGAACATCCCGGCAACACAAGACAAGCCAGAACTAATGAACGATCAAAGGCCCCCACCCTGCCATAAAACCTGATGCTGACAAACGACCCCGTCCCCGTCTCACAGCTCTCACATGATGCTTTATTTGGATATATATGGCAATATAATGGGTGTACACTTGTATGGGCCATGGCCTTCATTATTGTACCATTTGGGCCTCATTTGGAACCAGTCAACAAGGCATTGCCCCGCATTTATTGCCAGCCATCATACTGCCGGAGCTGTAGACAGCCATCGTACTGCCGGAGCTGGAGACAGCCATTATACTGCCGGAGCTGTAGACAGCCATCGTACTGCCGGAGCTGGAGACAGCCATCGTACTGCCAGAGCTGGAGACAGCCATCATACTGCCAGAGCTGTAGACAGCCATCGTACTGCCGGAGCTGGAGACAGCCATCGTACTGCCGGAGCTGGAGACAGCCATCATACTGCCGGAGCTGTAGACAGCCATCGTACTGCCGGAGCTGTAGACAGCCATCGTACTGCCGGAGCTGTAGACAGCGCCAGTATTGTATTTGTATAAGATGGGGATGAACTGATTTGATTTTAGACCCAGAAGAAAACTATTATATCTTAAACAAATTCAATTATCAAATTCCCATTACTGTGAAGCAAAATAGATACGGGGAAAGCCAACTATGATCTTAAGAATAAAGGAACTTTGAAACATCGTATTGATTTTCCAATTAGACTTAGAATTCATGATGCATTACTTCCGGGTAAGCTATGATGTCAGAATTATAAATACAAAATGACCAGATGAAGGATAGTGCCGAAAAAAAGGTTGAATTTTATTGAAGGTTTCGGTATCAAAGCAACTGGTTCAGTATGGTGTCTGTTTCTGGAATGAATGAATCCGTGGAGCTGGTGAACGCATTGATTACACCTTTATGACTATGAAACCTTTTTCTTTGAGAAGGACAAGCACGGCAAACACTGATGGATAACAGATTTTGAGGACCATTCTCTATACGGACAAGGTGTTAATTAGAGGGTTTCCCGCATTCAGATCTATACAGGAGGTTCACAATCCCACAACTAGCATATATGCTGGCCAAAGGTCATATCATTTCCTCTGCTTCTTCATCTTGTATTCTGCAGCCGTGGGGAGCCAGGAAGACCCTCCATATCGGGCGGTTCCTTCTCCCATCATTCTTGAAATATGGCTTTCACAGAGCCTTGTCACCTGATGAGGGTTTGTCAATTACTGGAGCAAATTGGCGCACACTGCAAGACACGTTATTATCCACAGACATGTTTCTAAGTCTAATCATAGCGTTTATTCACGCCGAAGTGCTCCCACTAAGCAGTCAGATCTCGCACATTCTCGCTGTCCTCCCGATACCGCGCGCTTCTCACGTTCAGATGGCAGCACTTGTTGCATAATACGGGCCTTTCACTTTTGCCAGGTTTTCTTGATCATATAGTTACTGATGTAGTTTCAACTTTTTAAATTCAAAATAAGGCCCAGATAATGACGATTTTAAGGCAGAGTGCAGTAAACGTAAACGGAAGGCAACTGTTTTTTTGTTTGTTTGGGGGTTGGGGGTTGAGGGGGGGGATCATTTTTATACCTGCATAGACCCCTGACAATCTCTCCGACAATTGCTTGAATGTATAGGAGTTGTACAGTTTTGTACAGGTCCGGCATGTACTTTTTAATGGGGAGAAAAAAACAACATGGAGATCGGCAATCGGCCTATCAAGTTGTGGAAATAGTATTTTTGCTGAATAGTCAGATACCAATTCATATATCTCGCTTAACAAATAAACGAACTGATTGACAGAAAACAAAGTCTGCCCTGATAGAATCATTGCATTCCTCGCCGGACTCCCGGGCGGGACGCAGAGGCGCACATCTCGAATGGCATCGCTTGGTGTAAGACCTGAGTTGTTGGTTTATTAGGCAGAGCTTGTCTCCGCCATTCGTCTTTATCAGACACCAAGTGAAGCGACTTAACAGACTTTACACAAGGCTTCTCTGCTGACCACGATTACTGGCGATTACTGTGATATACATCAGGAGAGAAATACTCTATGCCAGAGCTATATTTGAGGCACTAGCTATGTCCTAAATACTCTTAATCATGCATGGAGTGCTCAACAGATCCATCATATTATCGCCCAGATCCTTAGTGGCTTAGTTCTGTATACACTGCAGCGCCCTCTATATATCACATCTTTATATTTGCATTATATTTAGATATCACCTACTTGTGTGGGAATATAAGTCTTCTGTTCTGGAGATATGAATGCTACATCCCTTTTTATGTGTGGTTCTAACAAACAAAGAAAACGTATGTTGGTGGACAAGAGAGAAGACTGGGACACACCACATAAAACATCATATTCAAAGAAAACTGTATTATTAAGGATCAGAGACATGACATTATAAACTAAAGCGGAAATAAGACGTCAGTGGCATTATGAGGGATCAGCTTAAAGGAAATTACTTGTCCTTGCCCAAGTCATTTTGTAATTGAAATGTTCCCAAGCAAATCAATATAAGGAATTCATAGATTTTGACAGATCTTGAATATTGAGCAATGTATTAACAATATTATTTGACAAAGCACATGTAGAATATACAGGAATACAAATATACTTGTAAATATGATCAAACAAATAATGGTTTGACTAATATATTATCAATGATATTCACACAATTAGCAAAGTTCATCTCTTAATCATCATCTATTCAAAAGAAACATTCAAAGTCATAAGTTTTGTACTAAATCCATGGCTAGTGTTTTTAAACCACAAAATGTTGAACTGTATAGCATATTGCAACAAAGGATCGAACCTTTAAGGGCCCCACACCTTCCCGTCATCCTATCTGTCTGTAAATTCATAAAGGAAAACACTGTTTCTCCATTGTAATCACAAATTTACCACTGTAGAAAAACTATGTAAAATGCGATCAACTCAGTCAACTAAATATCGACTCAATCAAATTAACATTAACTTTATAGAATTAAGAATATTCAATTAATGCGATCTATCTCCAGCAAGATTTTGTCTGTTTTCTTGACAGAGCAGTCATTTGGGCAGAGTTGGCATGCGCAGTGGGCAGAGTGGGCATGCGCACTCTGATCTGATCTAACTTAATGATTTAACCAATCACTGCAATCAGCTAAATCCTCCAACTGTGTATCCTCAGAGCAAAACAACTGGGGACTGGAGGCTATAATGTAGGTTACCAATCACAAGTCTATTGTTGACATCTTTGATCTCATAGTTATTATGAAAATACTGTGCTATCACTTTACTCTCGGCGATCGTCTGCTATGGACGTGTATTTGGAGATTTGGGATAAGTAAGAAAAACCTTCTCTTTCTAGAAATGCAGCACAAGTCAGACATATTTGTCATTATTAACTTAAAGGACAAATAGAATTTCCATTATGAGGTCACATTCGCATGACATATATTGTAAATTGTGACAACTAAATCAGACATTCTGGCTTGAAAGGAAGTATCTTTGACGCAGGAAGCCTATTTAAAAACAAGGCGCCATATTGGAAATGACGTCAGGTCACATGTTGTCTGCCTTCTGTTGATAGGTCACGTGACCAGCTGCTTTACAGCCTCTTCTTCCTTTGATTAACTGTCAGGAAAAAAAGACAACGTAATGAAAAAATACAGATAGCAGTGCCGTTCAATTTGGCCACTTACATCCATTGTTAATGAGGACAAATGTTGTCAACAAAGTGCTAAAATGATAAAATATATTTTAGGGTATCAAATGAAATTGTTCAGAAAGATGACAATCAAAAGCTTATTGTTTAGATCCATACATTGTCACTTTTGTATTACATTGTTTAACTTTCTGAATGACTTGCACATGCTTAACATTAAGACGTTTCTTTGATATTACATGTTGACTGCATGTTTGGCAAATGTCATTTTCTGGATAAAATTCTTAGGGACATTGATTCTGTATAAATCCTGGTTCGATGGAGGCATAATCTAGGCTCTAACTTGTCCATTACTGTTATCATCGCTTCCCTGCATCTCCTCAACCCCAGTCTGAAAAGCTTATAGGAATCACGTGACCCTCTTCCTGACCTCCCATTTGGAGAGCCAGGTGCGCGCCGTGGCAGGTTTTATTGGCGGTCATGGCTACGCTAAACTGAGGGCATCCGGTCACATGACCTTCACCCTTTATCCATTGCCAACTGCCAACTCCTCACTATCGGTTATACCACCCAGAGGGCGCCACATATGACCGTATACCTTCTATAGTAATGACCATGGCGATCTCAAAGTGAATATAATCACTTCGACCCTGATTGAAACCTTGTCCTTTGGCAGTTTGAGTAGGGTAATTGCAGCTCTTCTATTATGTAGTGAGTAGTATCTTGTCTGGTCAGTCGGTGTATGACAAAGCCTTCAAGGAACAGATCCGCAATCCCAGGATGCACCGCGCGTAAAAGGATGGATGAACAAGAACCAAGGCAAGGCGTATCACTGGGGCACACGCTCTCCCTCTGTCTTCATTAATATTCACTGATAAACCCAGCTCAGCAGGAGCCAGTTAAATCACCGGGCACATATTGTATACTGCCCAATTGAGAAAGAATCCAAACGATATGGGAAATCTCTGCCCAAACCACTTAGGCCCCTCGTCATCATTACTGGCCCAGAGGAGCATAAAAGGATCAGTCATGCACACTGAAGGAAACACCTTCCTCTTCTCAACCTGCCAATGTGTCAGTTTGCATTTTTCATTGAGGTTTTCGATCTGTGCTGTGCCCCTTCCACGATGGCATTAAGTTTGTTACTTTACCAACTGCAGTGACCTATGGCTTGGGACTCCCCTTCTGATTGTGTGACACAATGAGACGCTGACACGTACTCTGACCGTTATCCTGGCTAACTCCTCCTCACCACAGAGTAAAACTGGACAGTCCCCCCAAATCAGGGGGTGATTTCAAGCATGAGGAGTGTTTCAACGGCTTTTCAGGGCTTTGTTGATTTCCGGGTTCCTGAAGAATAGGAAACACCAATAATTTGTGGACATGAGTCTATAATTTAAGGGTCATACATGCGCGGGGACCTGCCATTATTGACGAGGCTTTTGGACCAAGTCGGGTTAAACCAGCCTTTCCTGCGAGGTGCTGGGCATGGCTTCGCTCATTCTTGTCACACAACTAGGGTTTAATGCCCTTAATTTGTGGATTTGCCATCTGTGAGCAATTCACCATTTATCTTAATGCCTAAAAGGTTTTTGCCGTTCTTAACCATACCATTCTTGCCTGTAAAGGTTCTATATGATTTCACTCTTATATTTCCCCCAGCTACCGATGAAAAAAATACCTTAACAACAATATTGGCCATTTAATGTCAAAAGTCAAGATATTTTCAACAAATACCATACTATGACAAGATGCCATCCCATAAGACATCTGGGACTGTTTTGTATCATTAATTATATCATCTTTGAACAGAAGCTTGCAGTAACACTGATAATGATAAAGAATGTGTCTATTCATATTCACGCCAATAAAACTATTTCCTTTCAGATAAAGCTCACAGAATCGCATCTGCATTGCTGAGATTGTCAACCCTCAAAAGGTTTTTTGTGTGTGGAGTGCCCCAAAGGAGCAAGGAGACGAGAAATGTCAATCCATATGATTTATTCACTTCAGTGACATTAAGATAAGATAAGATAAGATAAGATAAGATCTGTGTCTATAGACTCCAACCATTGAGAGGCCAATCAAGTGGCGAGCGAAGTTCATTGTCCTGGTGGGCACGGTTGATTGTCCTGGTGGGCGAGGTTGATTGTCCTGGTGGGTGAGGTTGATTGTCCTGGTGAGGAAGGTTGATTGTCCTGGTGAGGAAGGTTGATTGTCCTGGTGGGTGAGGTTGATTGTCCTGGTGAGCGAGGTTGATTGTCCTGGTGGGCGAGGTTGATTGTCCTGGTGAGGAAGGTTGATTGTCCTGGTGGGTGAGGATGATTGTCCTGGTGAGCGAGGTTGATTGTCCTGGTGGGCGAGGTTGATTGTCCTGGTGGGTGAGGTTGATTGTCCTGGTGAGCGAGGTTGATGGTCCTGGTCGGCGAGGTTGATTGTCCTGGTGAGCAAGGATGATTGTCCTGGTGGGGACAGTTGATTGTCCTGGTGAGCGAAGTTGATTGTCCTGGTGGGCAAGTTTGATTGTCCTAGTGAGCGAGGTTGATTGTCCTGGTGGGCACTGTTGATTGTCCTAGTGGGCGAGGTTGATTGTCCTGGTGGGCACTGTTGATTGTCCTAGTGGGCGAGGTTGATTGTCCTGGTGAGGGAGGTTGTTTGTCCTGGTGGGCACGGTTGATTGTCCTAGTGGGCGAGGTTGATTGTCCTGGTGAGGGAGGTTGATTGTCCTGGTGGGCACGGTTGATTGTCCTAGTGGGCGAGGTTGATTGTCCTGGTGAGGGAGGTTGTTTGTCCTGGTGGGCACAGTTGATTGTCCTGGTGGGCGAGGTTGATTGTCCTGGTGAGGGAGGTTGATTGTCCTGGTGGGCACAGTTGATTGTCCTGGTGAGTGAGGTTGATTGTCCTGGCAGGTCCTTACACCATCATAGTTATGTCATTTACATATTTAATATTTAGTTTCTTTCATCCGATAACCGTCAATTCTATTTTGGAGCCTTAATTCTTAATAATTCATATGCATTTGGCCTTAGGTTGGAAAAACTATGTTTTAGCCGATTACCCTAGAATTATAAATTAGCTTTTTTTTACCCTCACTACTATTATGATAAATTGCCTTGAACTATTGATGACTTTTAATACCCATTCTCCTTAACTGCACCCTACTTACAAATAAGAAGATAACCAATTTATGAGCTATTGATGGATCAGACTAGGAGGTTCCCTGTGCATTTTGGCATCAAAACAAACCCACACACTTCCGTTTGACCGATGGCCATTTTGGAGAATTGACTAATCAGGTGTCCTATATATAGCTCCCCACCCAAGCCTCACAGTCGAGTCGAGAGCCCAGAGATTGGTCCTCCCCACTAACAATGAACATGGTCATTCTGCTCTGTAATTTGTGAACCACGTGAATTAATTTCAGATCTCGTTCAGAACGTGATGCAGTAAGCACGACGCGAGAGCAAAGGGAGATATAAATCTTCACGATAATAACTTCCACTGTTCCGATCTGCGCACAAGAAAAACAGAGAACCAACTCTTTTGATTTTCTCATTCAACATAAAATCGTGGGTCAGTTTGAGAAACACTCTCCATAACATCACATATTCCAAAGACCTTTCTTTGTAGAGGTTTACATATATATACGGTGATGTTTAAGTATGATCATTAAAATAACAATCACTTTAGTGAATAGAATTTCATGTAGGTCTACTCAACAAAAGTTTGTTTCGCTTGAGGTGTGAAACTAGATAACCTATTCTGACCTCAACCTACACATAGAGCCGACGTCACTGTATGGTCCACGGGAAATTCAAAACCACTGTCTATACACAGACAAATGTAAATCTGAAACTGATGAACCTTTTTGACATTCATCACTAAATCCTCACAAAAAGCTGACTCTACAACTTCAGTGGTTGAGGCCAAACAGAGAGTGAGCGAATCTTAGTCTTGTATAAATGGTGTGACAGCGAACCACAGGGGAGGCGGTAAAATCCTCGCTCTCCCGATCCCTGCCATCAGGCCTAACTCAACCACTCCTATCTATATGTCACACCAGATTCCATAGATAAGCTTTTGTCATCAGTATATGGTAATTCAAACTTCTTTTCTACCTGCCCAGCCCAAAGCATAAGCTTCCCTTGAGAATTTGACTTGTATCTGATTTCATCAAACTGCCAATGTTTATTTTTCTAAGAGCAAATGTCTCAAATCTACATTTATGCATAAAGTCTAAGACCTATTATAACCAAGAACAATGAATACATTTACAACAATAAAGCAGCAAAAGTTATTCTGAATGTCATATGAGGTGGCTATTCAAAGATATTCCGTTGAATTTGAAACGAGAGTAAAATATGGCACATTTTTGTCAATTAAATATCAATGATTTCAGAAGACACTTGACACTTGAATATTTCAAGTGGATATAAATCCGACAAAAATCCAACAAAAATAGGTGAAAACTGAATTAAAACCGCAATCATAACTACAACAATACAAAATAATTGTCGTTCTCAACGATATCTCAAATTGTTCAATGGAAAACGAGATGAAAAACTATTAGGTCTGTAAACTGGTTCTGAAAATGAAAAATAATGTTAGTAAAGCACACATTGTATATCTATAGGTGACTATAGTACATATCTATAGGTGACTATAGTACATGTATCTATGTTAGATATCTTAAAGCTAGCAATAAACAATATATTCAAATCTCATGATCAATACACTTATTATTGTTAAATATTTTAGAGCTATTAATGAACACTATATTTAAAATCTCCTCAAGCATTAAGGCCATATATCATTGTGGTTAAACATTACAATCACGTTTTATATAAGTCTATCATAGTCAATAACCTTAAGAACAAACATCAAACATAATTAGACAGGAAATGAAGTGATCAATTCTAAATAAATCGATGATGTTTTGTTCTCCTATATTTCATTATACAACTGCGAGGGAATTGTCAGCTAATTTTCCACGAATTTATCAGCTAAACGTACAGATCTTACCATAATGTGCCACCTATTTACCAGGTTTGGAAAATATACATATGTGGATTTGATGCTAAAGTGTGGAGAGTTAAGGGACAGGGGGTAAAAGTAGCACATCGATGTATGTAAGGGGAGCAAAGCCAATTAACTATCAGGCAAGGAATGTGACCAATACACCAGTAAATTCTATAATCTTATTAATAAGGGAAGTTCACAAATATACAGGATATACTTAAATGTATGTATAGTATATACAATTTGTATTTATATTTCAACTCAAGTACATATAATAGATAATTCACCATACCCAACATCTTGAGGACAGTCTTCCTGGACTGGTTAGGCCCTGTTGGTGATTGAGATGAACTACTTCCGGATGACCTCCTTGTGACCCCAGATTTCCGAAGTGTAATTCCAATCATTATATATAAAACTGAGATGATTGACATTGGAGCAATAAATAGTATAAAAGTTGTAAACTGGAACATATATTTCATGGCTAGTATATATTTTCGGGTTATATTACATATTTGTGAATCTTTGAGAGGTAATTCCGGATGGTCGGGGTGATTAAGGTAAAAGTAGGTACTTGTGTGAATCGGGTAAGGTAATGCTGTCGCACAGGAAATTGTCCAGATGGCAATGATGATTTTAACGGCACGTGATAGGCTAGACATTGTCTGAGCTCTGATTGGATGACAAATAGCGACATAACGTTCCACTGTGAATGCTGTAATGGTCAACACCGACGCCGATGACGTCATCTCGGAAACAAACGTCTTGAAGACACAGAAGGGTTCCCCAAAGATCCACGGGTAGGCCTTCTGGATTGTGTATAACTCTGGGGGCAAACCTGCAAAAAGAAAAAATAAATACCATTACTTTTCCAAGTTTCCAAGAATATCTTTCTGCATATAACTTGCAATATCATTACACTATAAAGGGGTAAAACATAAAATGCGCTATGAACAGACTTGTCTGGTATATGCGCTATACAAATTTTATTATTATTATTATTGTTGTTGTTGTTGTTGTTGTTGTTGTTGTTGTTGTTGTTGTTGTTGTTGTTGTTGTTGTTGTTGTTGTTGTTGTTGTTGTTGTTGTTGTTGTTGTTATTATTATTATTATTATTATTATTATTATTATTATTATTATTATTATTATTATTATTATTATTATTATTATTATTATTATTATTGTTATTATTATTATTATTATTATTATTATTATTATTATTATTATTATTATCATTATCATCATCATCATCATCATCATCATCATCATCTTCATCATCATCATCATTATTACAAGTGAACCGACAATAATATGAAATGCAGAGGTGCAAGTTAATATAAACCATAGTTTTGTCAACAACTGACGTTGCGATCAAGGTAAACACAGTTGTGTGAGGCTACGAGATGTACATCTCTTTCCATTGAATATCATATATACAAATGACCACAGTTTCATAAATAATTGGAGTAGAAAGATGATTTAACCTGTTCTAGAACTGTAATGACGTTGCGAGCAAGGTAAACACAGTTGTGTGAGGCTAAGAGCTGCACATTTTTAGTGCTCTAAGTGGTTTTTAGTGCTCTAAATCTGTTTTGACGTTGCAAGCAAGATAAACATAGTGACATCTTGGTGTAATTATGAATGGAGGCGTGATGTCGTGGGATCAAAGGGGACATCATAGTTGCTGCCTTGGGCATTGTTTGATGACGCCATATAGGCGCAAGATAAGAAATTGTTGACGTAATTCCTTTTCAAAGCAATTTTGACTCCACAAATCTATGATTTAGAGCTACACATATCGCGAATGAAATGTTCCCCTTGTTTCACTGATTATAAAGGTATAAATTTGATTTCTCTGCTCCAAGTTTACATGATTTTATGAGGAGATTTGCAAATTCATATCATATTTATGAAAATGAATTAATATTTCTGTTTTACCCTCACATTATCAGGAAATCGTTTATCTTTCCAGTTTATTTTTAATTATTGGCGCATATATTGGCAGCTTAGAAAAATATACCACAGTGAAAAAAATACTATCAGAAAATTTAATTTATAGCCCTGTCAATTTATGTGCCGTTATAAATAAATTGACCTAATACATATCATGTCATCATTTAAATCAACAAAAAATAACAATAAAAAATTGCAACAAGGAATTTAATAAATGCTATATCATTATCAATACTTTGTTTTAAAAGTTTATAAAAAGCAATATGAATATGAATTATGATTTTTTTTATAAACATGTTTAAAAAATAAAAGGTTTGGAATACGCATTTCTCTTTTTTTATAATATCTATTATTGAAGAAATCAGAACAGAAATGAACAGATTTATTTGAAGTAATTTTGAGTGGATGGTATTGTAAGCTTCATAAGAGCAACTACAGTGACCGGCAGGCAACTCCGGACACTTTCATGTTTTTTACTCCTGATTTTCACAAAACCTTTAAAAACTGTGTAAAAACTGCTCACATCGTAAGAAGATCTTCGACTTTAACGGTCTGTGGAGTTTTAATGATACCCGTTCAATATTAACAGAAATAGCGTGATTTTCACGCATTCAATAAGCCTGCAGATTGTCCGAGTTTCCATTGACTTATATGGAGAAGTTGGCTACGTCACCACTTCTGACGTCATTTGACAGTGACACAAACATTCGTGCCGTGAAAACAAATAAACACTTTTAACGTTTTGAAAGGTACAGGAATTGCAAGGTGACGTGTGAGACCTGACATTTTGCAATTAGAACAGCAAGATATGCTAGATGTTTGACAGAGATTAAAATGTCCGAGTTTAATCTGTTTCGGACAGTTGCCGGTCACTGTATTCTGATTTTTTCTTTCAAAAAAATAAACCAAAATGTGGTATAATTCTTCAATAAACCTTTGGCCAATTCATTTTTTCAAAATATGAATCTTCAATTTTTCACTGTTCTGAAGTCGGCAACTATGATAGGATCAAAGGATTTTGAATCCATTGTGTGGAACAATGCGTTGCTATGACGCCATATCTCAAATAACAGCTGTTGCGCCTCCATTCATTATTACTCCAAGGTGACATCATACAGAAATGTGTCATAATGACGTCATACAGAAATGTGTCATAATGACGTCAGACAGGAAGGTGTTGTCATAGTGACATCATATATAGAAGTGTCAACATAGTGACGTCATGGTAACATCATAAATTATGTTAATATGAATACTGCTGTTACCTTTTTGTAAGCTCCTCCCTCTGTACTGCTTGAAATACTGGTTTTTGGCTATTTTGACTAATAATAAAAGGAATTTATGCTGTGTCCCCCCGCCTTTATTAATATTTAATCTTTTTCTTTCCAATGAGCCCAAGATCAAGCTGATTGGTGCAGCGGATGCTGCGTATGAATTAATTAATGACTTTATCATTGCTATTCATATTATTGATAATTATTATTTGATTATATAGTCTATTTGAGAATATCATTGACAGAACAGTTATAGATGTATCTGAAAGATTATTGTTAAGCTTATACAGTGTATCAATATGTGCTATTGCACATGAAGAGAAAGTCTGGGTTCTCAACCAATGAGCACTCAGCTTACAGCGCACGTACGGAAGCCGACCATGCATGACGCCAGCCAATGACAGATGAGCGCATAGGCAAGAATCCAGTCGACGAAGTATGAAGACAAACAGCCTTGTCATTCTTTGTAATCAAGCTGCCAGTGAGAACAGCCACTGTGCACAAACCAATGGCATACTTCTAGATATGCAGGATTAGCATATGATGGACTAGGAGGACTAATTGACAATAGCAAAATTCTGTAATTAGATTATGTAATCTGTTCATCTTACTATCCAACAGCAGCCACTATTTATGTCTATAATGGTTACCAGGTAATGTCATATTACTATGAAAGATGAGCACTGGTATCAAATGAAAGTGGTGAAGTTTCACATATCATGTGATATAACTTTGAAAAATGTACTATTATTTTGAGATAAATGGCTATATATATATCAGACAAGTATCTATAATATCATGTCGTTAAAGAGTTAGCAATATATGGTTCATGTATCACCATTAACTTACAACTTATTTCGCCACATACGCGTCAAATATGACATTTTACGTCAAATTTACACGCAACAGTTTACGTCATTTTTATACAGCTCATGAACAAATATATCTCTATAATTAAAGCTGAGAACCTTTCCATGTAATCATTAATCCCATGTACTAATATTCTGTAAATCATGGTTTCGAATTAAAGAGTTTCAAATTGGACACATTAATTTGGATTTAATGTGTATAATATATTTGTTTTTCTTCAATGTTTGTAAAATAGGTTAGATAACAAGTGCCAATTAGACTAGAAGTGTTACTAAGTGTACGTTTTCACCGAATCGCATTTGTGGGAGGTTTTCTGTTATCTCAGTTTTATCTCAGCCATTTGAAATTTGATAAAATGTTCAAGAACAAACATTTCCAGCTAAGTTCATCAGAGACATATGGCAAGACTCATATACATATATAATGTGACTTTATAGCATTTATTACCAGCCAAGCCCAGAATTGATATCCCTTGAATATCTTGTCACGATCTCGTCTTTCCTCCTTCCCCATATTATGTTTACAAAAGATACAACATTCTCATTAGTAGCGGTGCCCTCTTGAATATCAACTGTGCCTGCCACCGGTGCAGCATTGGCAGCCTCATGCCAGGCATATTGTATTATAGGAAATGTCTACTCCGACCATCAAGTCAAACCCAGAACTACTGGTCAAATGTCAAGACTGCCTCCCCATCATGTATATTTCATACCCCTCCCTTTAGCCACACCCTATGCACGTTTTAGGCACACTACATAATATGGGTTCTGATTTATTTCATTAGCAGTTACCAAAGAACATTTCCCTTTTCACATCTTTCTCTTAACGTTATATTAGGCGTGAGTGAGAACGCCTATAAATATTTTCATTATATTTGCAGAAATAACGATTTGGCATCAGGCTCGAGCCGCTACTAGTATTTCCCAAAAGGTTTTGGAAGCTTTCAGTATGCAACGTGAACTTGATGCTAAAAAAATATCCATTTCTGTAATAATAACGCTATTTTTGGTGCATAAATTGACAGCAAAGGGCGCCATGTTACCGTATAGGAAATGTCATAATGTAACTGCATGTCTACTGAGAGGTGAGTTTTAATGCAGAGTGGCTGGGTACTCAGGTAAGAGGCTATCTGGACCTCCACACACCTATAATGCACACATCGACATCAAATACAGTGACCTTCACATGTGACCTTCACATGTGACCTTCACATGAGACCACCACCTCTTTCATTCCTGTTGCTTTTTCCGTTCAGCCTGTCTCACCTTTAGTCTAAGGTATTTCCGTGCCAGCCAAGGGACACAAATCAGATACTATGCGGTCAGTCAAAGGTGTCTCTGTCAGATACGTTAATGGGAAACATGGCGATGTTATTTATGTCACATCATATCTGGTGTACTTGTTGCAGTTGTTCACGGTAGCATTATACGTTTTATCATTTGAAAAAATGCTTCTGAAATAGTTGGATGAAATGAGACTCATAGTATCCATGTTACCACCTTCAGGGAGCTTGAGAGCCTTTTAGCTATCTATAATCTTCACTACACTCTATTGCTAAGCAAATGGTGGATTCGAAGATCACGATACTTTCACAAGACGATAGTCTAACTACATATAATTTCATGGTGGCATGGTGGCATGTGCTTTTTTTCGGATTATTTTGTTGAATTAGATGTGATTCATTACACAATTGCAAATGTTTTATTATCTGTTCATGTCTGCATAGGTAAACTATAGTAACAGTACTGTTACTACAAGTACTGTTACTACAAGTACTGTTACTACAAGTACTGTTACTACAAGTACTGTTACTACAAGTACTGTTACTATAAGTACTGTTACTACAAGTACTGTTACTACAAGTACTGTTACTAAAAGTGCTGTTACTACAAGTACTGTTACTACAAGTACTGTTACTACAAGTACTGTTACTACAAGTACTGTTACTACAAGTACTGTTACTACAAGTGCTGTTACTACGAGTGCTGTTACTACAAGTGCTGTTACTGCAAGTGCTGTTACTACAAGTCAAAGCTCACGTCCACGAGGACAACAATTCTGAATCTAATGGATGCATTGAATCTAATGGATGCATTGGCTTTCTACACGGGTCCCTGTCTCTAAACATACTGCAATTTACCACCTTTACCCTATTCTCTGCAGTCCTATCTCTCAACACACATCACGTGACTAAACATACCCTGTTCTCTGATGTGTTACCTTGCATGCAGAAGCGTCTGGCAGCATCTGATTAGAAACCATTCTTGAGAGAAAACGATACTTTCCCAAGAATATTGTCTGACCAACAAACTACAAATAATTTCATGATGGCATGCAATAATTTACTTGTGTCAAAGAAATATTTCATATACCAGAAATTAGCCCAATTCAATGTGTATTCAGGCTCTTCACCTTTGAATCCTTTCAAGTTAAGACATCATCTTTAGAAAGCAAACATCAGTTTGTTTCCTTTGAAGGCCTTTAACCGAGCACTGAACTTTCAGCACATTGCACCATAGAATGTATCATTTGAATCATATTATTAACAAATCCAGATTTCATTCTATCATGCTCCTGATCCTATACACGCAATGCAGAGGACAGTCCATTTGATACGAAACTAAAATAAATACCTATGATCAAGAAGACGTTTATTATAATAATTATTATAATAATAATCAATATACGCCGCTTCTGTCATTGGTGACTATCATATTTTACTTCATCCTTTATTTACTTTATAACGATATAACTATCAAAGATTTTTTCAAAGATTATTTTGCTAGCACACAAGCATCAATGGCAAAATGTTTTCCATAGGCCCTAGTATCATCATATAATATATATATATACAGCGAGAGAATGTGTGGCGTGCTGGGTCTGATGAAACTGGGTTCTTAGCAGAGAAATAAGAACATCTAGGAACAGTTTTCAAGACATTTTGCTTTCCACCCAAATGGAGTGCACTACAATCTCACTACAATGACTAGAGGTCACAAGTGGCTGCAGATTTTAGTCACTAATCTCACAACAATGACTGGTCCCTTCAAGAGGTCACAAGTGACTGCAGATTTTAGTCACTAATCTCACAACAATGACTGGTCCCTTCAAGAGGTCACAAGTGGCTGCAGATTTTAGTCACTAATCTCACAACAATGACTGGTCCCTTCAAGAGGTCACAAGTGGCTGCGGATTTTAGTCACTAATCTCACAACAATAACTAGTCCCTTCCAGAGGTCACAAGTGGCTGCGGATTAGCGTTGTTCACTACGAACATTATCATATTCAAGGGTATCAGCAGCTTGAAATCTGTTACATACTTGCGATAAGTTTACAAGACCAAAGCTTCTTCCCCTTCTTACTTCCCTGGTTTACAGGCAGCCAAACCTAATATTACTTCTAGGGTGATGTCAAATGCATTGATGATACTTCATTTCTATCATCAAGCAGTTTCAGCATTTGGAATATATTTCAAATTGGTTATCGGATAAAATTGGATTAGGATAATTGAAGTGTCAATTCAGTTAGTTAACGTAAATTTATTAATCTTTTTGTGATTGCATTAATGAGAATCAATTTTGAAAACATGTATCTGTTACAATTTAATGTGTAGAAATGAGATATTTTTGATTCATGATTAAAAGGAAGAATATGCAAAGAAATAGATATTTATGATTCATAATCATAAGAAATACATCATCTTCTAGTGAATGTTATACTGCAAAAGCCAAAAAAAACCCCATTAAATGTCACTTGGTTTATTAACGCATTTTTTGTATCTTGATGTTGGGAAATTCGATACAAGGTATGACGGGTTGTGAAAAAAATAGCAAACTTTGAAAGCGAAGTCTGCGTTATGGAACCAGCGTGGGAGATTACTAAGTTGATTGGGGCAAGGCCGCGAGTGCATTCACATGTTTAGTATCGAAGTCAAAATATTTTGTGACAGCAATAGCCAAGCTGTGAAAGCACAAGAAACATGGCGGCCGGAAGTTGGTTGATAGATGCCTTAGAATCTCTTATGAGCCTTACACGTATCGGACTGTTTTGTTGCAGCATTATGTGTTAGCTCTCCATGTAGCTTATCCAGAATTAGCAGGTGATTAGTTCATCCGGGACTTTGAGATGGATTTTAGACATCAGTACTGTCTTGGTTGAGGTAGCTTACTTCCGCATCCGGTGACACCACTCACACTTGAATATTATTAGACAGTCCACTTCAAGCAAGATGTCACATGTCCACTTTGTACATGCTCTTATTCCAATAGGTCGAACATGGGTCGCCCTCTTGCCCCATTGAAAACATACACTAAAACTGCATAAACAATTCAGAACTAGAAGCGGATTATTCTAAACTCCAATCAATAAAATATGGTAACCACAATCGTACTAAATACATGTAGAATGTATAATCATTACATTAGATTAACCTGTTTTTGCCAGTGTCTACATTTATACTCTACGATTATTATACAGTCAAAAACTAATATAGCGCATGCTGCAACTGTAATTTGTCAATGTCCAGCTTCGAACAACTGTCATGTGTCCAGTACATGCAAATTTTCTGAACTTAATATGATATCACATGAGTGTAGAGTAAAACTGGTAGTTCCGCTTCCGGTTTCAACACTCTAGCTTTCATATTATTTGACACTGACAAGCAACCGTAATTTAGCCAATGTAAAACCTATCATCCTGTATTCACATGCTCAATATCCAATATGAATGTCTCATATTTTATTCTCACTGACCTTTTGACCTGTATTGTGAAGAGTATCTTATACAGGAAATGCTCTAATGACGCACTGTTAGTTGGCTTGGGGTTTCCGATTGATCGGCTGTATTTCTATAAGAACTTTCCTTCTTGCTTAATGGTTTCACACGTCACGTTGTACAAATAATCTCAACATCATTGTATATTTTATATAGAAACTAACTGCTTACATTTGAGCGGAAACACTTTTGAAGTGATACTTTTTTCAGAATATATTACGCTTTTGACACCCTGAATGCATGTGACGTCATAGCAGGTATTTCTTCGCCTTAAATAATTGACCTCCTTCTGAAGACACTTGAAAGTTTTCATGTTTTCAGTTTATCGGAATTGGAATGTTGTGTTAAAGAATGAGGACTGATGGCAAGCATTATATAGCGGGCTAAGTCAGAACGTCGTGGGGGGTTAATAAGACTCTTAGAATGGTTATTACTACTTTATAAACAGTCCTATCAGATCATTCTGCCCAAAACTAATTAGTATTTGACTTTTATGGGGGAAACAAACCAATGTAGATATTTTATAACCGTCATATAACTATCCTTTTTTGTCAGTTGTCATAGTTTTCTCTGTATTGTTAAGACTTTTCAGGCACAATTGGTTTAAACAAATTGTCATTCTCAATTAACCCCTAGCTTTACAGCTATAAAAAGTTATTTTGCAGAACGACAAAGTTATTTTAGAATTATGATAAATATGAGACGTACACTGGTGGTAATAATAATAATAACAATTTGTATATCGCCATTCCAGACCAGGTCTGCTCATGGCGCTCAGGTATTGCAGCACATAGCATATTACATAATAATATTTAAAGTATAAACAAAATTCTTATCAAGAAACTATGTTGTTCCACAGGGACCTTTGGTAAGATATTGAGCATTATTATGATTTAAAGTCTTTTCGATTCTCATTGTTTATTTTATTGGGAAAGGCATATAAATGTGATCAATTGAAAAGTGATTATTATATCAGATTTTCATTATCTCCTAATATTAATGTATCCGTCTTGTTATCTTGCAATGGGATATTTGCGAGAACTAGTGCTAATCTTTCTCCGCACATGTCAATAATCATTTGACTTTATGTGGTAGTGAAACCCTGCAAATTAATAATTGAAAGAATTCCTTTCTTATTGGAAGCATATCAAAGAGAAGAAAGCCAGGAAGGTGACATCTAGGTCAACAAAATCTATCAATTTCTCTCTTTTTCTCTCTTATCCGCAGTAATTTGTGTCGAAATAGGATACTTCTGGAGTAGGGGATCAGTACTCAGGTTTAAGCACAGCACCAGTCTGAGCAGGTCTGTCTCCCGTGCATCTATTACAGAGTTAGATGTGCATCGGTGAGTTTTCCTGACAGTAAATCCACTGAAATGTTCCATACAGTATGTTCCATGCTGCTCACCGTTGACGTCAGAGCGTTGCTTCTAAGCGTGGAACTCATTTGGGACAAAATCTCGTCTGCGCCGGGTGTCACGTGACCACTCATGATGGAGGCAGATGGTGCAGATAATCTGCAGCCGCTTCGTGGTGTGACTAAGTCATCACAAAAACTCATAAAGTTCTGCTGCAGCCACTTTGCGGACCCATAATCACAGCCAAAAGACCTTGTCTAACTGCCCACTCTAAGGAAAAAGAAAACACAGCGGGTCTTCGATGAAGACCAGGAAGCGGTAATACTGTGGCATATTGCCCATATAAGCCTGTCAAGTCGCTTTATGACACCTTAAGCATAACGATCGACTCTATCTTTTTTGGACACAGTTTAACTGTGGCAGTTTCAAAGATGATGCGTCTGGAAGATTTCCTTTCCCTTCACTCTGGCAAGACCATATTAGACAAATGACATTCTCTAATGTTTCTGCAAAGTTTATTTGCTCCAGACGTTCAACCCAGAATGTTTCGAAACTCATAATGGTACCAAATCACCAAAGTAACAGAAATGATCATGGCTATTCATTTCTGAGAGCATATATTCATTTCTTTTATGTCGGAATGCACCACCAGTATAATTTCCCCTTAAGAAACCAGAGTATACAAACCAATTTTCTACGGTATCAACTATGTATATTTGTATCATCTTGTCATCAGGAAGTAGCTGTGTATGCAGGAATGGAATGTCGATCTCAACTATGATGATATAGCGAGCAATATGACGTCACAATACTCCTACAGCGAATGGTAGGCCCCGCACCGATTCATTACCGTCACGATACTCCTACAGCGAATGGTAGGCCCCGCACCGATTCACTACCGTCACGATACTCCTACAGCGAATGGTAGGCCCCACACCAATTCATTACCGTCACAATACTCCTACAGTGAATGGTAGGCCCCGCACCAATTCATTACCGTCACAATACTCCTACAGCGAATGGTAGGCCCCGCACCAATTCATTACCGTCACAATACTCCTACAGCGAATGGTAGGCCCCGCACCAATTCATTACCGTCACAATACTCCTACAGCGAATGGTAGGCCCCGCACCAATTCATTACCGTCACAATACTCCTACAGCGAATGGTAGGCCCCGCACCAATTCATTACCCTCACAATACTCCTGCAGCGAATGGTAGGCCCCGCACCAATTCATTACCGTCACAATACTCCTGCAGCGAATGGTAGGCCCCGCACCAATTCATTACCGTCACAATACTCCTACAGCGAATGGTAGGCCCCGCACCAATTCATTACCGTCACAATACTCCTGCAGCGAATGGTAGGCCCCGCACCAATTCATTACCGTCACAATACTCCTACAGTGAATGGTAGGCCCCGCACCAATTCATTACCGTTATGATACTCCTACAGCGAATGGTAGGCCCCGCACCAATTCATTACCGTCACAATACTCCTACAGTGAATGGTAGGCCCCGCACCAATTCATTACCGTCTCTCCACGATGACCTACATTATGTACTCGATTGAAATCACCTTTTCCAATTTTAGCCAAAACAAAGATGTCATATTCAAAATTTCAACCATCATCTCTTAATAAAGAGCGATGCTTCATTCATCTATAAAATGTATGAGTATGTTGCAATCCTGGACATATGTATGTTAACAGAATGCTAGTCACATTACCTCAAGGCAAGTTGGTATGAATGAGTAAACACAAATAGACAGGTCCCGCTCTTCTAATGAGTAAACACTGATAGGCAGGTACCCGCTCTTCTAATGAGTAAACACTGATAGGCAGGTACCCGCTCTTCTAATGAGTAAACACTGATAGGCAGGTACCCGCTCTTCTAATGAGTAAACACTGATAGGCAGGTACCCGCACTTCTAATGAGTAAACACAAATAGACAGGTACCCGCTATTCTAATGAGTAAACACAAATAGACAGGTACCCGCTCTTCTCATGAGTAAACACTGATAGGCAGGTACCCGCTCTTCTAAGACAACTGTATCGCTTATATCAGTCTGACGGATTATAATACAGACTATAGCATGTCACAGTTTTGATTCAGTGGATTTTGTAAACATATATGAAAGCATTCATGGAATCACAGAGGTCACATGTATTTTTGCAGGGGTTTGGGGTTTGCTTAAATAATATGTGGCCACGAAACTGATACAAGCAAGCTATCTCACTAAAATCATCCAAGATATACAGACCATGCTTATTGTGTTTTCTAAGAATGCCAATTACTGGCTGTACTCATGGGACCACCAGGTGGCCACATGTACAAGCACGTGACCTCTAACTTGGTCTGTCAGGGTGTTAGGCCTGTACCGATGGACATACATTAATAGACAAAGAGGCATCTGTAAGCCAAATCACTTCATTGTCTCAATCTGAAGGTGCCCCACTGTTAGCAAGACTTTATTAAGCAGGTGTTTAAACTAGATCACTTGTCAGCAAAACAAAGTTTGTTGACAAAATGTCCAATGGATGATTTGGATTTTAGCAGAAGACTCATATACTTTTAAATAGCACAAATATTTATGTAGGGGAAATACGATGGGTAACAACATTTGATTGCAAATTTTGGGGTTTAAACTTTTATATTATGCCAGGAAAAAGTACATGCTATATTATGCCAGGAAAAGGTAAATGCTTGAAATAGAATTAGAACATTGAAAATTCCAACTACATAGTTTAATATATAAAAATCGCAAATCCCCTCAAGCCCCTAACTTATATGTGAGTACCTCATGGTGTTTGCAGTGCCCACTTATATAAGTCACATATAGGTTATGGATAGGGTAGGATGTTGGCTCAGTTCCACATACCAGTGTTTGGGTGTCCATGTGTTATTGCAAACAGAAAACATTCACTATCAACAGTATCCTCTTCCAGTCCGATGTATGTCTTTCCCTTGGTAATGTTATGTCAAAACTGGTAGCGATATACAAATATACAATGCACTATTGAAAATAAAATAAATAGTTTGCCTCCAGCTGTAATAAGCTAATGGTACAATATAACTGTCACGCCTTTACACGAGAAACGATTCAAGGCATAGTAAACACTATTGGACACTATTTCATGCAAAGTACTTTTAGTAAAATATCGCTTTTAGTCCATGTCTTTGTATAATATGCTACTCATTAGTCATCAGTTGCTTTGATCAAAATAATACTTAACATGCATGTTACGGCAATGACTACTTTATAAAACCATAATATAACTGACTTGATGATTATCAAATATCAACAATAGTTTGACAAGAAACGAGCTAACTAAGCAGACAGATATACAAAAGAATTGCGGCTCAGCCACATGAGAATGTTAGGGTTGTATTTTCTACAGCTATCCACTTATTTGATGAACAGCTTTTTGGTTTTGTTACATTTTCCACGTGTTTCAGTGTGCCTTAACAACTTGCCCCGTTAATGGATTACTCAGGTCGGGGTATGTAAATAGTCTATACATATATATTACAAACGTAAGCTAGACCAGCTTAAACGATTAGGTATACATTCACTCCACGGAGTTCTCACCAACTATTCCAGGTGGCAGTAATAGTTGTGAAAGGGAGATATACATGTTCACTCTCAACTCATGTTTTGAAAACTCATATATCGTAAATTTCTTATTGGACACAGAATATATTCGCTGATCGGACCCAACGCTTAAATATATAAATGTTGATTGTAAATTGTGTATATAATAAATATATCTTTGCCAATAGTTTTTGTTGGCATTTGATTTAATTATGTGTGGCTTACTAATCATCTGTTTTCCTAACATAAAGGATTTTCCCTTCAACCCATTGGCCATATGAACTCTTTTTAAGTCTGTGTGGCTGTGGTCATGATGGTGAATGTTGTTAAGTCTGCGTGGCTGCAGTCATGATGGTGAATGTTTTTAAGTCTGTGTGGCTGTGGTCATGATGGTGAATGTTTTTAAGTCTGTGTGGCTGTGGTCATGATGGTGAATGTTGTTAAGTCTGCGTGGCTGCAGTCATGATGGTGAATGTTGTTAAGTCTGCGTGGCTGTGGTCATGATGGTGAATGTTGTTAAGTCTGCGTGGCTGTGGTCATGATGGTGAATGTTGTTAAGTCTGCGTGGCTGTGGTCATGATGGTGAATGTTTTTAAGTCTGTGTGGCTGTGGTCATGATGGTGAATGTTTTTAAGTCTGTGTGGCTGTGGTCATGATGGTGAATGTTGTTAAGTCTGCGTGGCTGCAGTCATGATGGTGAATGTTGTTAAGTCTGTGTGGCTGCAGTCATGATGGTGAATGTTGTTAAGTCTGCGTGGCTGTGGTCATGATGGTGAATGTTGTTAAGTCTGCGTGGCTGTGGTCATGATGGTGAATGCTGTTAAGTCTGTGTGGCTGCAGTCATGATGGTGAATGTTGTTAAGTCTGCTTGGCTGCGGTCATGATGGTGAATGTTGTTAAGTCTGCATGGCTGTGGTCATGATGGTGAATGTTTTTAAGTCTGTGTGGCTGTGGTCATGATGGTGGATGTTGCGACACTCCCGTCCAATGAAGGCCCACTGGGCTGCTTCAACATATGATATCCGGTCAGGCATGCGCACTAAGACACCCGGTCAGGGCTCGATCCTGCCTCCGCTGAGATCACATGCAGACATGAGGCTTTGTAGTTTTCGCCCAACTAGCTTTACAAGAACCTAACTAACAAGGCTTTGAGTACCTCAAAACCCACTCAAGCCTGAACTAGAATGTAGCACTGTCATCAGGAAATCCACATTTTCCGCCGAGGCCTCTTCCAAATTCTCCTTTTAAGGATTTTCAATAAGTCTTTTCAGAATCACTTGATAACAATTTTCCTAGGGTTATTGGCTAGCAAAGAGAGCTTCTGCCCTAAGGTCCAGGCTTGTTTGTAATGCTGGATATGACATAACCAACTGACTTATAAAAAGTCAATTTACCATCTATATATAAGCCTAGCATTTGCATTAGTCGCTTTTTGTCCCTCCTTGTCGCTTCCAGTGGCAACTTTGAGTATGCACCGTGTAGAACCAAGAGTACTTAATTTTTCACCATTTCGCTGAAGCTTGGAGAAATCATAATCATAATTACTCCAAGGCTTAAGTAAGCCCAATTTTACTCTCTATGAAAGGAACATCTTATTACCTGTTACCTTTTGCTAAATAAGACAAAGCGAAGACTGTTAGGAGGGCTTGCCACTGATTGAATTATTGCCCCCGTACAGACGTGTATCGCTTGTAGGCATCTTCTCGCTCAGTTCTACTTTGTTATATCTTTCTCATAGAGTAACACAAACGATGAGACAAGCATATGCTAGGTATGTTCAAATTTCATATATATTCTAAAACTGAATATTTCACAGTACATATCATGTAACAATGCAATGTATTCTCACCGACTGCGATGTGTATATTAATAGCAAATTAGGCTCGGGAATGTCAGTCTCAGATAAGTGTTGTCAATGAATTGCTTTGTTTGTGGTGAATTGTTAGGATCAGTCACCTAAATGCTCTTGTTATATCTAATACATCAATAGGTAAACAGATGACACAAAAGGAGACCAATATCTCCATAATGAGGTCATCTTCATGATTAAAACACATGCATATCCTTTAACAAGCCAAACGTGTGGGAGTACTAATATCAGTCTTGCTGTATTGTATCTAGAACCTTCTTGGATCCTACTCACAGTCAAACCAATGATTATTGATGTCCCAAGACCAAGTGAAAAATAAGCTTAAAACATAGGCCAATGACCTTAGAGCTGGGCTGATTATTGCTTTTTTGTAATATATGGGAACATTTTCCTGAAATGCCTGCAAATTGCTTCATAAATGATCATAAATGTATATACCAAGCTTTGTGGGTCGAAAACAGACATTGTCTGCTCCCTTTATTAGTCAGCACACTCCATATGTGGATGTCCATCTGTTCCCTTTATTAGTTAGCACACTCCACACGTGGATGTCCATCTGTTCCCTTTATTAGCTAGCACACTCCACACGTGGATGTCCATCTGTTCCCTTTATTAGCTAGCACACTCCACACGCGGATGTCCATCTGTTCCCTTTATTAGTTAGCACACTCCACACGTGGATGCCCATCTGTTCCCTCTATTAGTTAGCACACTCCACATGTGGATCTCCATCTGTTCCCTTTATTAGTTAGCACACTCCACATGTGGATGTCCATCTGTTCCCTTTATTAGTTAGCACACTCCACATGTGGATGTCCATCTGTTCCCTTTATTAGTCAGCACACTCCACATGTGGATGTCCATCTGTTCCCTTTATTAGCACACTCCACATGTGGATGTCCATCTGTTCCCTTTATTAGTTAGCACACTCCACACGTAGATGTCAATATGCGTGAATATTATTCATGAATATGCCTCTTGCACCAAATACGATCATTGGATGACATATATACACTTATCATGATTAAGACTAAAAACATAAAAAATACTCATACTGAACAGCATATAAAAATAATTCAGGTAAAATGATGAATGGTTTGCATCCCTATCTGCACCTCTTTGCATTATTTGGACCTCTTGGTATTCTTTGCACCCCTTTTAATTATCTGCACCTCTATACATTATTTGCACCTCTTTGTATTCTTTGCGCCCCTTTTATGGTTTACCCTCTGTATGCACTGCATTCCTTTTTTATTCGTTGCACCTCTATTTGTTATGGTGTGAAAATCATACTCAAAACATAGTACTCGTATCACTACCTATTTGTCCCTCTGCACCTTTTGTCTGCTTAATATATTCAACAAGGCTGTGATATTCCAATTCTGGGTTGTGAAGTGCATTACCAAAGCACTGTTTTACATTTGCTGTGCAATCAGGATTGGAAAAATGTCCCAGGGCTGAATGTAGGGATAATCTGGGATAATCTGGGATAATCTGGGCTTCGATCCCAAGTGCAAGGAACATCATACGATGAGATAAAGACCAGAAAACCATCTTCCATCCTGTCACGCCATCGCCTTGACTGGAATGTTAAAATTTAAGTTTAACGGTGCCAGTAATTTAAATAACACACAGCGAGCATGCATCAACTTCACACTAGGAACACCGGATGCAACTCTTTCTAAACACGTATTATCGCTCAGATAAGAAATACTTGTTGAGTTTCTTTTTGAAAGCTAACTAAGCGTGTGTCTCAGAAAGTTGGTTTGTTGATGAAAGTTACATCAGAACCTGTAGGAGGGCTGGCGATCGATATTCACCAGGTGTGAAGCGTTGGTGAGATTAACCTGATGGTTCAATTAGTGTGAGAAAAAAACATATGATCGCTAGTTGTTCTTGGCAGAACACCAACGTGCACCTGTTTCTCTCTCAGCCAAATGTGTCACATAAACAGCTGTCTTTGCTTTAGTAACATCAGTAACATCATAGTTTAACCATCATGAGGAGAATCATATCAACATTCACACAGCTTCATCTGTCTATCGATATTAGAGATCAAATTATTCACGTTCTAATAGTGTCCGAAATAGATGTCAAAGAAATGTGATCTAAGTTATATTTTCATCAGTAAAAATCATTATGAGGCAAAAATCGTTGATTCATGTCTACAGTTTGATGTAGTCCCGTGTATTATTTATAAAGTATAGTATGTCTTTGCCGAACCTTCGTGAAAAAAATGTCCTTTGACTACTATGTTTTGATATGATGTCTATCATGATTTTTCAGGAATCTTTGTACAGTTCAGAAATACGAATATTCTATGTTTTGTGCATTCAGGATCAAAATAGATATATGCAATTTTCTGTTTTGACCGTACCGCAGGTTTGAGATATTCGTGAACTCAAAATCCCCACATCAAGGATTATATGCCCCATTCAGGCACGAGGAATCACAAGGATTCTGTGCACTATTTAAAGCACAAGGAATCGCAAGGATTCTTTTCACTATTTCAAGCATGACCAATCGCAAAGATTCTATGCACTGTTTCAAGCATGATGAATCGCAAAGATTCTTTTCACTATTTCAAGCATGACGAATCGCAAAGATTCTATGCACTATTTCAAGCATGAGGAATCACAAGGATTCTATGCACCATTTAAAGCACAAGGAATCACAAGGATTCTATGCACCATTTCAGGCACGAGGAATCACAAGGATTCTATGCACCATTTCAGGCACGAGGAATCGCAAAGATTCTATGCACCATTTCAGGCACAAGGAATCGCAAAGATTCTATGCACCATTTCAGGCACGAGGAATCGCAAAGATTCTATGCACCATTTCAGGCACGAGGAATCGCAAAGATTCTATGCACCATTTAAAGCACAAGGAATCACAAGGATTCTATGCACCATTTCAAGCACAAGGAATCGCAAGGATTCTATGCAACATTTCATGCACGAGGAATTTCCATTTCAAACTAAGGTTCTCGGTGGGATGCCAATTGGCTTTGCCGAATAAACTTATAAATGTAGATGTTCAATAAGGATCACAGTGAGACTCACCAGGACTCCATATTAAAGTATTTTATACACCCAGAATCACTAGGAGTCTAAATTGAGTAATTTTCACGTTACTAGAATCACTATGATTCTTTGTTTTACATTAAAAATGTCAGTCATGCTTGCGTCTCAATGACAAGCAGAGATCCTGCCTTTTACCTAATTTTGACCAGGTAAGGTTATTTATAGATCAGGGGAAATTGGTAACCTGGGTTCATCGATGAAGTGCTTAGCAAGGTAGGTGGATCGACTTAAAGTGTCCTAAGCTGTCACATCCCATCTTTGCGGCAACGATGAAGGGCTGCACATTTACCATTCCCCGTGTTAACCCCTTTTCTTGCCGTCATAAAATGTATGGTAAAAGGTAAACATAGTTCTCTTCTTTTAATCGGTAGAAAGTACTCTAAAATTAACCAATCGCCCGCCTGCCTTAACCTTTTTTCCTGTAGTCATGAAAATGTTAAGAAGGTTAAAACATTTCTCGTATTTTGCTCAGGAAAAGTACTCTCAACATAAACATTATATGTTCTATACCTTACAATCTTTGGAAATAAGTTCCTGCGCATGTATACTAAGATGTATGTGATGCGTCTTGTGACCTCGTTCGGTGCAGAGTCCCCGGATGAAGGGCCTACTGCGCACTCGCAGTAACTCGACAAGACATTCCATATCGGCAGCATAAGACTCTCAATCTAATCTGAGCTTTCTGATAAATCCAATGCGATCTCTCAACCTGTATCTTTCATTGGGTTTGAAGGTCTCAATATGTATATTGATTATACATTAAGTCGGTGATAGAATGAGTTTCCGCCCATGGAACTAACGCTGTGAACTGTATTTGCTTTATCGTTGATGGGCTACTGAACTCCCGGGAAATCTTGTTCATGTATTGAACTCTCTTACTGGGTTTAGAGACTTCAAATCATAAAAGTGCCTCCAATTCCAATATCTATATTGTTCAATATATATTGTACAATCAAAATGTGGGAAAAAGTTGGAAGCTTTGGTTATCAATCATACAAACATAGGCATCAGAGATGCAGCAACCCTCAGCCCTGGTAACTCATTGCACAACATTCGCTCCACACAATATTTGTGAACAAAACGTCACTGCACCAAGGCAAATTGATGCAGGGGTAAAAAAAAACCATAAAATCTACTTCCTTTGATAGCTTAGAAGTGTCAAGTATCATGAAACTGTCATCATTTACTCTAGAATTATTGAGATGGGCCGGTGACCTTGAAAAGCAGGTTAAGGTCACCGTCCATCAAACGCATCTGGAGTCTTCCCAGATGCTTATGTGTGTCAATTTTCATGAAGCTGCCATTATTTGCTCTTAAGTTATTGCAATGACGTGGATTTGACATGATTGTCCCTGTGACCTTGAAAAGTAGGTGAAGGTCATGTTCCATCAGGAGAAGTCTGAGGTCTTCACCAGATGCTTATGTGTGTCAAGTCTCATAAAGCTGCCATCATTAGTTCTCAAGTTATAGCAATGATAGGGATTTCACATAATTGTACCTGTGACCTTGAAAAGTAGGTGAAGGTCATGTTCCATACAAAAATGTTTGAGGTTTTCATCAGATGCTTCTGCGTGTCAAGTTTCATGAAGCTGCCATCATTTGTTCTCGAGTTATCGCGATGACAAGGATGATTTCACATAATTGTCCCTGTGACCTTGAAAAGTAGGTGAAGGTCATGTTTCATAGAAAAAATCTGAGGTTTTCACCAGATGCTTATCTGTGTCAAATCTCATAAAGCTGCCATCATTTGTTCTTGAGTTATTGCGATTCTTGGGATTTCACATAACTGTCCCTGTGACCTTGAAAAATAGGTCAAGGTCGCCGTCCACCGAACTAGTCGGAGGTTTTCAACAGATGCTTATGTGTGTAAAGATTCATGAAGCTGCCATCATTTGTTGTTGAGTTATCATGATGACAAGGATGATTTCACATAATTGTCCCTGTGACCTTGAAAAGTATGTGAAGGTCATGTTCCATCAAAAGAAGTCTGAGGTCTTTACCAGATGCTTGTGTGTGTCAAATCTCATAAAGCTGCCATCATTCCTTCTTGAGTTATTGTGATTCTTGGGATTTCACATAATTGTCCCTGTGACCTTGAAAATTAGGTCAAGGTCGCCATCCATCGAACTAGTCTGAGGTTTTCACCAGATGCTTATGCGTGTAAAGTTTCATGAAGCTGCCATCATTTGTTCTTGAGTAATCACGATGACAAGGATGATTTCACATAATTGTCCCTGTGACCTTGAAAAGTAGGTGAAAGTCAAGTTTCATAGAAAAAATTCTGAGCTCTTCATCAGATGCTTGTATGTGTCAAATCTCATAAAGCTGCCATCATTCGTTCTTGAGTTATTGCGATTCTTGGGATTTCACATAATTGTCCGTGACCTTGAAAAATAAGTCAAGGTCGCCGACCATCAAACACATCCCAGGTTTTCACCAGATGCTTTTGTGTGCCAAGTTTCTTGAAGCTGCCATCATTTGTTCTCGTGTTATCGCGATGACAAGGATGATTTCACATAATTGTCCATGTGACCTTGAAAAGTAGGTGAAGGTCATGTTTTATAGAAACAATTCTGAAGTCTACACCAGATGCTTATGGGTGTCAAATCTCATAAAGCTGCCATCATTCGTTCTTGAGTTATGCGATTCTTGGGATTTCACATAATTGTCCCTGTGACCTTGAAAAATAGGTCAAGGTCACCGTCCATCGAACTCGTCCGAGGTTTTCACCAGATGCTTATATGTGTCAAGTTTCATGAAGCTGCCATCATTTGTTCTTGAGTTATCGCGATGACAAGATGATTTCACATAATTGTCCCTGTGACCTTGAAAAGTAGGTGAAGGTCATGTTTCATAGAAAAAATTCTGAGGTCTTCACCAGATGCTTATGTGTGTCAAATCTCATAAAGCTGCCATCATTCCTTCTTGAGTTATTGTGATTCTTGGGATTTCACATAATTGTCCCTGTGACCTTGAAAAATAGGTCAAGGTCGCCGTCCATCGAACTCGTCCGAGGTTTTCACCAGATGCATATGTGTGTCAAGTTTCATGAAGCTGCCATCATTTGTTCTTGAGTTATCGCGATGACAAGGATGTTCGCTACAGACATACATACATACATACATACATACATACATACATACAGACATACATACATACATACATACATACATACATACATACCCACGCCAGGAGTACTGCAATACCCTCAGCCTGATTACATCAGGGGCTGAGGGTAAAAAAGAAAAGCATATCTATACAATACGAACGAGTAACTTATATAAATCGTTTTCGTTCACATCACAACTATTAAGTTACGGAACATTCCTTTATTTCACAATATATGCGGTGCCTTTGTTGTGCAAAGCTATTAATGAGAGACGTTGCACACACTGAGATTATAATCCTAGAAATAGGAAAACAAGATGGATCAAAACTAATTTCAATACAAGCATAAATTTTAATGTTACTAACATAGAGGAAAAAGACAGAGCATATTTCATAAACAATCAGATATCTAATCAAAGTTACACTTCTAGACATTTTAATCAAAACCCCGCCGTAATTTGATAATGCCGTAGTGTGATTTTTTTCTGAAGACATCAAATATGACCGTGTAAGGGAAAATATGAGAGGGTTTTCAAGCTGTTAATGTGTTGAGAAGACTGGAGTAAAGTGATGCCCTAGCGCTGACCAGGAGATCGTCCATCAACCCGCACACTACTGGTGGTCTGTCAAGATGCAGTCAACACAGACATCCAATCTACGTGTGACTTCAAACAGCAAGGTCTTCTTAGCTAAATGGTAATCCTAATTAATCAAGAGAAAATGGCGCCGAAATGAACAAGCGCAAGACTGCGCTATTGTTGCGATATATCATTCTATTGTGTGTCGTGGGGGATTACCGACGACTTCCATCTTTCTCCTGTAAGTACGCCATTTAACTCCAGGGAAAAGATGGGATTGACGATGAATCAGCAATCTTGATGACCTTTTGCAAAGAATGTTGTTACTAGATTAGCGACAGGGAAGGTTGTCTTAGACCTTTCTTGTCTTGCTCTGTCCTATCAGGACTGAGGGAGACCAACCCACGCAGTCTGTGTCGCCTTCATGTGACCTAATTGAAGTACAGGGTGTTCACAAAATACTCTCTCGGCTGCCCTGGACGTACATGGCACAGGATGTCACAAAGTCAATTAACAGCATAAGATATACTGAGATCATGCTCAATGAAAAATATAAAATGTCTTCAGATATGATAATTTTGCCTGTTGCATAACATTTTAAAACTTAAACTTAAATCTGAATAATTTTAAGTTAAGCAATCTATTCCATTCTGAATCGCTTCTGAATTAACTTATCGCCCAGATTCTGGACAAAAAGGAAAAAGGGAATTTGAAATAATCAAATACTGAGCGGGTAAACAGATTACCAGGGAACATATGTATCACGACTACCAAACACAAACTCTATGCAACGAGGTAAATACTGGAGGCTTATCAAGACTACCACACTGCAAATGGCAAAAAGACCCAATCCCAGGTAAACACGCCTTCACAGCTGTCTGTCTAAGACCCAATCCCAGGTAATGTGAACACGCCTTCACAGCTGTCTGTCTAAGACCCAATCCCAGGTAATGTAAACACGCCTTCACAGCTGTCTGTCCAAGACCCAATCCCAGGTAGTGTAAACACGCCTTCACAGCTGTCTGTCTAAGACCCAATCCCAGGTAATGTAAACACGCCTTCACAGCTGTCTGTCCAAGACCCACTCCCAGGTAATGTAAACACGCCTTCACAGCTGTCTGTCTAAGACCCAATCCCAGGTAATGTAAACACGCTTTCACAGCTGTCTGTCTAAGACCCAATCCCAGGTAGTGTAAACACGCCTTCACAGCTGTCTGTCTAAGACCCAATCCCAGGTAATGTGAACACGCCTTCACAGCTGTCTGTCTAAGACCCAATCCCAAGTAATGTGAACACGCCTTCACAGCTGTCTGTCCAAGACCCAATCCCAGGTAATGTGAACACGCCTTCACAGCTGTCTGTCTAAGACCCAATCCCAAGTTATGTAAACACGCCTTCACAGCTGTCTGTCTAAGACCCAATCCCAAGTAATGTGAACACGCCTTCACAGCTGTCTGTCCAAGACCCAATCCCAGGTAATGTGAACACGCCTTCACAGCTGTCTGTCTAAGACCCAATCCCAGGTAATGTAAACACGCCTTCACAGCTGTCTGTCTAAGACCCAATCCCAGGTAATGTAAACACGCTTTCACAGCTGTCTGTCTAAGACCCAATCCCAGGTAGTGTAAACACGCCTTCACAGCTGTCTGTCCAAGACCCAATCCCAGGTAAACACGCCTTCACAGCTGTCTGTCTAAGACCCAATCCCAGGTAATGTAAACACGCCTTCACAGCTGTCTGTCCAAGACCCAATCCCAGGTAATGTAAACACGCCTTCACAGCTGTCTGTCTAAGACCCAATCCCAGGTAATGTAAACACGCTTTCACAGCTGTCTGTCTAAGACCCAATCCCAGGTAATGTAAACACGCCTTCACAGCTGTCTGTCCAAGACCCAATCCCAAGTAATGTGAACACGCCTTCACAGCTGTCTGTCCAAGACCCAATCCCAGGTAATGTAAACACGCCTTCACAGCTGTCTGTCTAAGACCCTATCCCAGGTAATGTAAACACGCCTTCACAGCTGTCTGTCCAAGACCCACTCCCAGGTAATGTAAACACGCCTTCACAGCTGTCTGTCTAAGACCCACTCCCAGGTAATGTGAACACGCCTTCACAGCTGTCTGTCTAAGACCCACTCCCAGGTAATGTAAACACGCCTTCACAGCTGTCTGTCCAAGACCCAATCCCAAGTAATGTGAACACGCCTTCACAGCTGTCTGTCCAAGACCCAATCCCAGGTAATGTAAACACGCCTTCACAGCTGTCTGTCTAAGACCCAATCCCAGGTAATGTAAACACGCCTTCACAGCTGTCTGTCTAAGACCCAATCCCAGGTAATGTAAACACGCTTTCACAGCTGTCTGTCCAAGACCCAATCCCTGGTAGTGTAAACACGCCTTCACAGCTGTCTGTCCATGACCCACTCCCAGGTAATGTAAACACGCCTTCACAGCTGTCTGTCCAAGACCCAATCCCAGGTAATGTGAACACGCCTTCACAGCTGTCTGTCCAAGACCCAATCCCAGGTAATGTGAACACGCCTTCACAGCTGTCTGTCCATGACCCACTCCCAGGTAATGTGAACACGCCTTCACAGCTGTCTGTCCAAGACCCAATCCCAGGTAATGTGAACACGCCTTCGCAGCTGTCTGTCCATGACCCAATCCCAGGTAGTGTAAACACGCCTTCACAGCTGTCTGTCCAAGACCCAATCCCAGGTAGTGTAAACACGCCTTCACAGCTGTCTGTCTAAGACCCAATCCCAGGTAAACACGCCTTCACAGCTGTCTGTCTAAGACCCAATCCCAGGTAGTGTAAACACGCCTTCACAGCTGTCTGTCCAAGACCCACTCCCAGGTAATGTGAACACGCCTTCGCAGCTGTCTGTCCATGACCCAATCCCAGGTAGTGTAAACACGCCTTCACAGCTGTCTGTCCAAGACCCAATCCCAGGTAGTGTAAACACGCCTTCACAGCTGTCTGTCTAAGACCCAATCCCAGGTAAACACGCCTTCACAGCTGTCTGTCTAAGACCCAATCCCAGGTAGTGTAAACACGCCTTCACAGCTGTCTGTCTAAGACCCAATCCCAGGTAATGTGAACACGCCTTCACAGCTGTCTGTCCAAGACCCAATCCCAGGTAATGTAAACACGCCTTCACAGCTGTCTGTCTAAGACCCAATCCCAGGTAATGTAAACACGCCTTCACAGCTGTCTGTCCAAGACCCAATCCCAGGTAATGTAAACACGCCTTCACAGCTGTCTGTCTAAGACCCAATCCCAGGTAATGTAAACACGCCTTCACAGCTGTCTGTCCAAGACCCAATCCCAGGTAGTGTAAACACGCCTTCACAGCTGTCTGTCTAAGACCCAATCCCAGGTAATGTGAACACGTCTTCACAGCTGTCTGTCTAAGACCCAATCCCAGGTAATGTAAACACGCCTTCACAGCTGTCTGTCCAAGACCCAATCCCAGGTAGTGTAAACACGCCTTCACAGCTGTCTGTCTAAGACAACTTGTTGAAGATGGTTTACCACTTTAGCAATTGATACATGAGTACTTGAAGCCCAATTTGTATAGGCTTAATTTGCTGAATTAATCCCTTCAAGACTTAATTGAATTGAATCTAATAAAAATAAAAGCAAGTTGTGCCTATACCTCAATATGGACAGAAGAGTTTCTGGATTCCTTTGACACGGTGGGCGAGATATTCTCACACGTATCGGTAGCCAGGGTCTGTTTTTTTTACATATTAGCATTGAAATAGGCATTCGATGTTTGTTTCTCAACAGCCAGGACTTGTGGAGCCAAAATAAGAAGTGTCTGTCTGTCAATGGGAAACTAATCCCGGAAGCTGCCCCTATCTGACAGTCTGGTTTCACCAATCCCATCAGCGTATAGCCTAGGCAATACGGAACCCTCCCCATCTCAGATATTACCACACGGCTATCCTTCCCAGCCTCACACACCACAACAATGCTTTTCCAATTTAGAAGTTGATAGGAGTGAAGCTCCCATATTTCCTATTACTAATTTTGACATATTTATTCCTATTGACATAACAGAATATTTTCGCAGTTATATTTGTGCGTGGCCGTCTTTATGGAAGCTACCACTTAATATATAAATACGCGCGTGTAGATGACAGCTAACGGTAAACACCTTTTCCTTTCATCTGATCTTACGCCACCCTTCTTAACATGGCCTCTTATCTCTTTTGGGTAGAATTCGGATTCACAATAAACCAACTTTCAATACACTTTGCCGAGTCAAAATCTCGTGGAGTCTCGTTTCAACGAAGTTCTCCGTTACCGAGATTCTTGGTTGCCAAAATTGAATATCGACCAACGACGCTGGCTCAAAACTGATTAGCGTTGCAGGTCTAAAGGAAGGAAATTGAGTGGTTAAACCTTCAATCAGATGTTGTGGTTATGGTAAATATTGAAAGTTGGAGAGACCAACTGCTCAAGATGGAAAGTACTCTGGAAAGTATACAAGTCAACTGCTCAAGATGGAAAGTACTCTGGGAAGTATACAAGTCACAATATGTAATGCTACATAAAAGAACTGGATAAATTTGTTATAAATGCGTTGTTGCTGAGTAGCTTTTTGCGAGAGTATTCCTTGATTTCTGGTGGCCAAAGCATGTAAACATTGATATGGAGTGTCTGCTTTGACCTGTAATATCAAGAGCATTGCCTTCCTTGCTTCTAGGCACTGAGTGAGCCAATCAAAACCATTCATCTGCAGCAAAATTGTAATGTAAAATTGTGATGTAAAATGGCGCTATTTGCTGTGGAGAAGAAGCGGTCTGGAAAATATTGCATTACTGTGGTAGGTTCAGATTGTTTGTTTTCTGAAAAAAGGGGCTGTTTTCCAAACAATTGACCTGCTCCGAAGAAAAACACGACAACGCCTCTGCTATTTTTGAATAAACACGAGACCACCATTGCTGCGATCAAAACAAGACCATCAAATTGTTGTGATCATAAAAGAAGGGGTTTCCAGACATCAGAATCTGCGCTCTGATTCGGGCAGGCAAGCACATGTCAAGAGCAGATCGGCGTGGTGGACAGTAGCCAAGAGCATTTGTCTTCCCTAGTTAATCCTAGCCACAAAGGCCCATAGTACAATTGGCTCTCAATTTCATTACAGGCCCTGCCAGGCCATGTGCGCTTTCTCTGCTCTTTGGCCATGTCCCGGCGACCTTTTCTTTCTGTCTTATTACCCAAGTAAAATGCAAAGCTCCATATGGGCTGAGGGACAGAACCTTGAAGACAACATCTACTCATGTCAGGGCAGTAGCCATTTCAGCCAGCTCTTGTCCCTTGTCCATTGTGTCTGGTTGACCAGGCTATTAACGGTCACAATAGGTGTTGGGAGTAACTGCAATCTCCAGCACAGCAACAAGATAAGTCTCATACAAACACCTAGTTACCAAGCCCACATTTGTCAGCACAGAATTACTCAAACCTACTGTTTATCAGTTCAGAAGTTGTGAAAAACTATTTTTTAACACCAGCTAGAAAAAGATGTTTTTCAATTAAGCTTCGATGAAACTTTTTTATATAAGGAAGATAAAGGGTTTATACCAGAAGTGAACTGAGGTGGGTTAGATAACCTTTGCTATGTTGATTTCAATACAAGGTTCGTTAGATAAAACAGAGATCTAATTTTTCTCCTTAATATGATAACACCATCCGAAATAGTAAACCGGACAGAGATTAAACCTTTTAGACAAATAGGTAGACTAAGCCTAAGGATAGATATGTGGAAAAGGTCAGGTTACATCTAATTCGCTGCCCTGTGTCAGCGGAATGATCAGCCGGTAAAATGTCAGATGGATCCCCAAAGTGTTATTTCCTTGAGAAAAAGTTCCTGTCCTAGGAGAGGCCTCACTGAAACCAAAGTCCAACGTGGGGGATTAAAATATAGAAAGGAAATTATATTGAGATGGTTGGAATTGAGTTGAAAGTTGTTAAGTCGTTCGGAAACTTCTTCTTTTATGATCACAACAATTTGATGGTCTTGTTTTGAAGAATGATGGTCTCGTGTTTATTTTTAAGAAGCTAAGGTGTTGTCATGCATTTCTTCTGAGTGGGTCAAATGGTAGGAATAAAGCCTCTTTTTCACAAAAACGAACATTATTAGGGGTTATGAATGAAACAAATGAGGAAGGACCAATGAGCTACACGCAGAAATGCACGTAAAGAGTTTGTATACGTCTGGGCAAACAATTCTATAGGGAGATCAACTTTACAGCAATTCTATCAAAATCTTATGTAAAAAACTTCAAATATATGTAATAACCTATCAGTGCATCAGAGTTATGTTATAACCTATCAGTGCATCAGAGTTATGTTATAACCTATCAGTGCATCAGAGTTATGTTATAACCTATCAGGACCTCAGAGTTATATTATAACCTATCGGTGCATCAGAGTTATGTTATAACCTATCAGGGCCTCAGAGTTATGTTATAACCTATCAGGGCCTCAGAGTTATGTTATAGCCTATCAGGGCCTCAGAGTTATGTTATAACCTATCAGGGCCTAAAAACATCTTGGCAGAATATTGTTTCTTTCATTGAATATATCAGCATCCAAACCTCCATGTTTAAGAGTCTGCAAATCACTTAATACAACTTCCGAAAATAAGGACGAGAAACTACGACTGCTAGCTGAAGAGCAGACTTATCTTGTTCCATATATCGGATCAGAATTATCATTAAGTCGGTGCTAAATGTCAGGTTTTCGTCTAATTTATTTAAGCACAAACGTGTTTTAAATAGTGTGCCCTGGTCGTAACTACTTGTCAGAGTCAATAGAATATGAAGCAAGCATTTACATACAGCATTATATTATTACTATATGTGTAAGTCCAGACATCGGAGTGAATATTCGCGTCTAATCTGGTCGGTGGGAATGCTCCTTGAGACAAATCACGGCCCATTTCCTGAATACATGAAAGAGTCACATGGTCACATGACAAAAATCATAAATGTTCTTACTTCCGATACTAATTCTAAGTTCAAATTTTGAAAATTTGTGGCATAGAGAATCAGATCTGGTTATACAAGTTCATATCTCATTCATGCATATGAATCTGCTCCAAACAACAGCACCTTGTTCCGCATAAATCACTGTTTTATATTGCACACACAAAGGAATCATAAATCAGAGAGAATTTGAATGTTAGCACACGGAGGCAAGTAACATGGAGAGAGGAATGTTGTTTTGCGAATGTTCTCCTTGTTTGCAGACCAGGTGGTACCCGTATGTTATGTCCCTTGGGCATGCGCAGACTCATAAAAGAAACAAACAGGTCCACTGGATTGGCCACAGCCCGTGTGAGCAGTGATGAGAAGAACTACTGACCATCTGGTCAAATTGACCATTTCTAACCATGCTAACATGAGCAATCATCATATTTCTGGGTTTATATTTCCCAAGAGAATGATGAAGAATCAGTTCAGAAGTCGTCAGGAATTATATTCCGATAATAATTTAGCGCCCACCAATTTAAGGTGCAGTGACAACCTCATTCGAACATCCATATCTACTGGATGTTGATGACAGACTAATGAATTGTGAAAACATCTCTGTCAGAGCTGATCTCTTAATGAACCTTCTCCTGTTTCTACATCTGAACATCTGATGACAACTGATGGGAAAATTTGCTTGTTATGAGAATCAAATTTGAAAACATATCAATGTTCACTCATTTATTCACACTTTGCCCTTTCCTACATGTCAACTACCGAGAGGTTATGACTGAATCGCGATTGTTTCTAACTGTGAGCCATCATTAATCATAGAGAGAAGTCAATATGAGCCGGCAGTAGCTGTGGCTGCAGTACACCAGTTCCTGCATGTACATTGGCCCCCCTCTGCACGGCGGGAATGAGCCCCACTGCAGGCAACAGCACTTGTCTGTCAATAATGCAACTCTTTAAAAAGCAAACCAATTGCAAGGAAACAATCATACTCACAGTAGGTGGTTCATGTCATATAATGCCTCAGATACTCCTTTCTGTCTGCTCAGTGCTGTTATTCATTGGATTATTTCTTTTTACAAAATAACAACATATATTCACTATCAGAATGGTAATATGTTTTCCATTATTTTGATACCATCAAATTTATATGAAGTAAATATATATTATATATATATATAGTATCATTATATCGATATCACCCAATATGGATTATAAAACAATCACCCAATAAGGGTTCTATAGATAACACCCAATAAGGGTTCTATAGATAATATCCAATATTGGTTCTATATATAACATCCAATATTGGTTCTATAGATAACATCCAACATTGGTTCTATAGATAACATCCAATATTGGTTCTATAGATAACATCCAATATTGGTTCTATAGATATCACCCGATACGTATTACATGTGATTTCTTCCAATATGGATTATATAGATATCACCCATTAAGGATACCATCAACTGATTTGTAATTAAGCTTGAAATTGATTGCATCCTAGCAAACACCCAAATACATCACTCTCAGTATCTCATGATAATGACTAGAGAACGAATAGCTTATACCAGAAGACTTGAAACACACGATCAGGTATTGCAAGGGATAAGGTCTTCCTAAACAGCAAGGTATAAGGTCTTCCTAAACAGCAAGGTATAAGGTCTTCCTAAACAGCAAGGTATAAGGCCTTCCTAAACAGCAAGGTATAAGGTCTTCCTAAACAGCAAGGGATAAGGTCTTCCTAAACAGCAAGGTATAAGGCCTTCCTAAACAGCAAGGTATAAGGTCTTCCTAAACAGCAAGGGATAAGGTCTTCCTAAACAGCAAGGTATAAGGTCTTCCTAAACAGCAAGGTATAAGGTCTTCCTAAACAGCAAGGTATAAGGTCTTCCTAAACAGCAAGGGATAAGGTCTTCCTAAACAGCAAGGTATAAGGTCTTCCTAAACAGCAAGGGATAAGGTCTTCCTAAACAGCAAGGTATAAGGTCTTCATAAACAACAAGGGATAAGGTCTTCCTAAACAGCAAGGGATAAGGTCTTCCTAAACAGCAAGGTATAAGGTCTTCCTAAACAGCAAGGGATAAGGTCTTCCTAAACAGCAAGGTATAAGGTCTTCCTAAACAGCAAGGTATAAGGCCTTCCTAAACAGCAAGGGATAAGGTCTTTCGATATCATGGAAAAGGGTCTTTTTAGATATCGAGGGATAAGGTCTTTTTAGATATCGAGGGATAAGGTCTTTTTAGATATCGATGGATCAGGTCTTTTTATATATCGAGGGATAAGGTCTTTTTAGATATCGAGGGATAAGGTCTTTTTATATATCGAGGTATAAGGTCTTATTATATATCGAGGGATCAGGTCTTTTTATATATCGAGGGATCAGGTTTTCTATATATCGAGGGATAAGGTCTTTTTAGATATCGAGGGATAAGGTCTTTTTATATATCGAGGTATAAGGTCTTATTATATATCGAGGTATAAGGTCTTTTTATATATCGAGGGATAAGGTCTTTTTATATATCGAGGGATAAGGTCTTTTTAGATATCGAGGGATCAGGTCTTTCTATATATCGAGGGATAAGGTCTTTTTTATATCGAGGGATCAGGTCTTTCTATATATCGAGGGATAAGGTCTTTTTTATATCGAGGGATAAGGTCTTTTTAGATATCGAGGGATAAGGTCTTTTTAGATATCGAGGGATAAGGTCTTTTTATATATCGAGGTATAAGGTCTTATTATATATCGAGGTATAAGGTCTTTTTATATATCGAGGGATCAGGTTTTCTATATATCGAGGGATAAGGTCTTTTTAGATATCGAGGGATAAGGTCTTTTTATATATCGAGGTATAAGGTCTTATTATATATCGAGGTATAAGGTCTTTTTATATATCGAGGGATAAGGTCTTTTTATATATCGAGGGATAAGGTCTTTTTAGATATCGAGGGATCAGGTCTTTCTATATATCGAGGGATAAGGTCTTTTTTATATCGAGGGATAAGGTCTTTTTAGATATCGAGGGATAAGGTCTTTTTATATATCGAGGGATAAGGTCTTTTTAGATATCGAGGGATCAGGTCTTTCTATATATCGAGGGATAAGGTCTTTTTTATATCGAGGGATAAGGTCTTTTTATATATCGAGGGATAAGGTCTTTTTAGATATCGAGGGATCAGGTCTTTCTATATATCGAGGGATCAGGTCTTTCTATATATCGAGGGATAAGGTCTTTTTAGATATCGAGGGATAAGGTCTTTTGATATATCGAGGGATAAGGTCTTTTTATATATCGAGAGATAAGGTCTTTTGATATATCGAGAGATAAGGTCTTTTTAGATATCGAGGGATAAGGTCTTTTGATATATCGAGGGATAAGGTCTTTTGATATATCGAGGGATAAGGACTATTTAAATAACTCCAATGTGATAGGATATGAGTCTATTGATACGACGAGGACTTTTTGAACACCCTAATATCACAGGATGAATTGTTCATCAACTGGAACGCATATATAGATATATTCTTATCTTAGGCAATTAGGAATTTTGAATATTTCCTATTATTGGATACGACAAGGTAGTATATTACAATTTGGCTCAAAGTCAACTAACTTACCTTTAACAATAGTTTTAGGCCAAGTTGATAACCTTTCATGTTACAACAAATTATTTTCATAATCCTGAATTATATCATGATTGATCAGGACAATGTGACTGTCCCGAACCTGGCATTCATAGGCCAGCCTGTCTCTGATGATGTCATACTTTCTTTGAAGTCAATACGTTATTAATGACGTAAATATTAGGAGGTACACTAGAGTTTTGTGGCATCATATTTCCAGTACATCCCCACCGCCCATGCCGGCCATCTTTCTGCTATACAGTACCTAATCAATACTCAAGCGATGCCCAATCGGATTTCATCGCCACTCCACTAATTTGTCGCTTATCTACCCCTGGCAGCAAAACGTGGAGGAAACCAAATATTCTTTTGTCCGACACAATGGTAAGGTTGCTCTCTTGTTTTAAGGGTGGGTCTGTGCTGGTCATGGCGGTGGGAGTGGTCCTCACTTCATGACCAAGTGGGCAATTCTGATGCAACCAGGGGAATGATGAAGTACACCAGACTAAGGGTCTGATGCAAATCTTGACTTGCTTCTCTGGAGCTGGATTGGGCATTAGTTAAGGGTCAGACAGGGTTCAATATAGTCCCCCGGGAAGAAGTGACACTAGGGTGTATATCAGCAGTAAATCCAGACCCCATTGTACTATAGATAACCCCTCTGTGATCAACTCCATCACAACAAAGTACATTTTACGACACTGTCACTAATATCGGCTGCGGCGCACGCTGACCGCGCAGCGCCGTTTTATGCCCTGATTCCCGCCCCTCCGCTCTCTCGCTGACAGCGTGCTATTAGGCATTTCCTCCATTAACATGATTAAGCTAAATTCTTTCAATTTCCCACTCAACTTATTCAATCATCTTCTCTATTGCTCCCACTTTTGTGGAAAGCTTATATAACACTGGGATGAAATTCCGGAACATTAGATCAGACAGTTATTTTCTAAGGGCCCTAATTCAATGTTCTTTGCAGTATGACAAGGTCATTTACATTTAGTCGTTTCGTGTCCAGTGACAATAAGTCATCATGAAATAAGTATGACACAGAATCAGGATATGTTAGGTTGACATAGAATACATCCACTAGGATTATACTGAAGGCAAAGATCGAATATCAGCGATTAAATAGGACACTCAAAGATCAGGTCAGACAGTAAAAATGCAAACAGGAGTCACAGATATGGAATAGGATTCTCAAAGATTAAATGGAACAATCAAAGATTAAATGGAACAATCAAAGATTAAATGGAACAATCAAAGATTGAATGGAACTATCAAAGATTAAATGGAACAATCAAATATTAAATGGAACTATCAAAGATTAAATGGAACAATAAAAAATTTAATGGAACAATCAAAGATTTAATGTAGTTCTCCAATTTTAACGTGAACTTTGACAGTAAATCTTATCTCTCAAATTATATCTACATCAAGAACCCAAGATTAAGAACTCCTAAAACTCAAAGAATACCTAAAACTCAAAGAATACCTAAAACTCAAAGAATACCTAAAACTCAAAGAATATCTAAAACTCAAAGAATACCTAAAACTCAAAGTATACCTTCAGCTCTCAAAATATACCTTAAACTCTGACAAAAATACCAAGTATAAGTTAATTTAACTCTCACAAAAATAAATCTCTCGGCCAAACCATCCGTGACTAAACTGTCTATGCTATGAGGGCCCATACAGTCCATGCGGGGAGGGAACCGAGGCTCAGTCAAGGCCATACTGTGTACATCTGTCTATGCTATGAGGGCCCATACAGTCCATGCGGGGAGGGAACTGAGGCTCAGTCAAGGCCATACTGTGTAAATCTGTCTATGCTATGAGGGCCCATACAGTCCATGCGGGGAGGGAACTGAGGCTCAGTCAAGGCCATACTGTGTAAATCTGTCTATGCTATGAGGGCCCATACAGTCCATGCGGGGAGGGAACCGAGGCTCAGTCAAGGCCATACTGTGTAAATCTGTCTATGCTATGAGGGCCCATACAGTCCATGCGGGGAGGGAACTGAGGCTCAGTCAAGGCCATACTGTGTACATCTGTCTATGCTATGAGGGCCCATACAGTCCATGCGGGGAGGGAACTGAGGCTCAGTCAAGGCCATACTGTGTAAATCTGTCTATGCTATGAGGGCCCATACAGTCCATGCGGGGAGGGAACTGAGGCTCAGTCAAGGCCATACTGTGTAAATCTGTCTATGCTCTGAGGGCCCATACAGTCCATGCGGGGAGGGAACTAAGGCTCAGTCAAGGCCATACTGTGTAAATCTGTCTATGATCTGAGGGCCCATACAGTCCATGCGGGGAGGGAACTGAGGGTCAGTCAAGGCCATACTGTGTAAATCTGTCTATGCTATGAGGGCCCATACAGTCCATGCGGGGAGGGAACCGAGGCTCAGTCAAGGCCATACTGTGTAAATCTGTCTATGCTATGAGGGCCCATACAGTCCATGCGGGGAGGGAACCGAGGCTCAGTCAAGGCCATACTGTGTAAATCTGTCTATGCTCTGAGGGCCCATACAGTCCATGCGGGGAGGGAACTGAGGCTCAGTCAAGGCCATACTGTATACATCTGTCTATGCTATGAGGGCCCATACAGTCCATGCGTGGAGGGAACTGAGGCTCAGTCAAGGCCATACTGTGTAAATCTGTCTATGCTATGAGGGCCCATACAGTCCATGCGGGGAGGGAACTGAGGGTCAGTCAAGGCCATTCTGTGTAAATCTGTCTATGCTATGAGGGCCCATACAGTCCATGCGGGGAGGGAACTGAGGGTCAGTCAAGGCCATACTGTGTAAATCTGTCTATGCTATGAGGGCCCATACAGTCCATGCGTGGAGGGAACTGAGGCTCAATCAAGGCCATACTGTGTAAATCTGTCTATGATCTGAGGGCCCATACAGTCCATGCGGGGAGGGAACTGAGGCTCAGTCAAGGCCATACTGTATACATCTGTCTATGCTATGAGGGCCCATACAGTCCATGCGTGGAGGGAACTGAGGCTCAGTCAAGGCCATACTGTGTAAATCTGTCTATGCTCTGAGGGCCCATACAGTCCATGCGGGGAGGGAACTGAGGGTCAGTTAAGGCCATACTGTGTACATCTGTCTATGTTATGAGGGCCCATACAGTCCATGCGGGGAGGGAACCGAGGCTCAGTCAAGGCCATACTGTGTAAATCTGTCTATGTTATGAGGGCCCATACAGTCCATGCGGGGAGGGAACCGAGGCTCAGTCAAGGCCATACTGTGTAAATCTGTCTATGTTATGAGGGCCCATACAGTCCATGCGGGGAGGGAACCGAGGCTCAGTCAAGGCCATACTGTGTAAATCTGTCTATGCTATGAGGGCCCATACAGTCCATGCGGGGAGGGAACTGAGGGTCAGTCAAGGCCATACTGTGTAAATCTGTCTATGCTATGAGGGCCCATACAGTCCATGCGGGGAGGGAACTGAGGCTCAGTCAAGGCCATACTGTGTAAATCTGTCTATGCTATGAGGGCCCATACAGTCCATGCGTGGAGGGAACTGAGGCTCAGTCAAGGCCATACTGTGTACATCTGTCTTTGCTCTGAGGGCCCATACAGTCCATGCGTGGAGGGAACTGAGGCTCAGTCAAGGCCATACTGTGTAAATCTGTCTATGCTATGAGGGCCCATACAGTCCATGCGGGGAGGGAACTGAGGCTCAGTCAAGGCCATACTGTGTAAATCTGTCTATGCTCTGAGGGCCCATACAGTCCATGCGGGGAGGGAACTGAGGGTCAGTTAAGGCCATACTGTGTACATCTGTCTATGTTATGAGGGCCCATACAGTCCATGCATGGAGGGAACTGAGGCTCAGTCAAGGCCATACTGTGTAAATCTGTCTATGCTATGAGGGCCCATACAGTCCATGCGTGGAGGGAACTGAGGCTCAGTCAAGGCCATACTGTGTAAATCTGTCTATGCTATGAGGGCCCATACAGTCCATGCGGGGAGGGAACCGAGGCTCAGTCAAGGCCATACTGTGTACATCTGTCTATGATCTGAGGGCCCATACTGTCCATGCGTGGAGGGAACCGAGGCTCAGTCAAGGCCATACTGTGTACATCTGTCTATGATCTGAGGGCCCATTCTGTCCATGCGGGGAGGGAACCGAGGCTCAGTCAAGGCCATACTGTGTACATCTGTCTATGCTATGAGGGCCCATACAGTCCATGCGTGGAGGGAACCGAGGCTCAGTCAAGGCCATACTGTGTACATCTGTCTATGATCTGAGGGCCCATACTGTCCATGCGTGGAGGGAACCGAGGCTCAGTCAAGGCCATACTGTGTACATCTGTCTATGATCTGAGGGCCCATACTGTCCATGCGGGGAGGGAACCGAGGCTCAGTCAAGGCCATACTGTGTAAATCTGTCTATGCCTTGAGGGCCCATACAGTCCATGCGTGGAGGGAACCGAGGCTCAGTCAAGGCCATACTGTGGAAATCTGTCTATGCTATGAGGGCCCATACAGTCCATGCGGGGAGGGAACCGAGGCTCAGTCAAGGCCATACTGTGTACATCTGTCTATGCTATGAGGGCCCATACAGTCCATGCGGGGAGGGAACTGAGGCTCAGTCAAGGCCATACTGTGGAAATCTGTCTATGCTATGAGGGCCCATACAGTCCATGCGGGGAGGGAACTGAGGGTCAGTCAAGGCTATACTGTGTAAATCTGTCTATGCTATGAGGGCCCATACAGTCCATGCGGGGAGGGAACCGAGGCTCAGTCAAGGCCATACTGTGTACATCTGTATTTTCTAGAACATAAAGATTTAAATTTGTCCAATAGAAGTTTGATTTATATATTTGATAAACAATAATTTCATGGGCCCTTTTCATTACTTTTACATACGTCATCTGAAAACCATAAACCTTTCGTTTTGAAAACTGGACTAACTACCCCCTCTTTGCCAGAAACCTTCCTCAAAACCTCGGAACTAATTACATGTAATCTTCTTCTCTGCTCACTTTTGATCTTTCTTCATCATTTGTGGCTTGTCGGCCGTTAAATCACTAACATTTCCCTGCGAGTCATGTAATGATGCCCGCCCAGCAGCCCACATGGGACCAGTTCAGATCTGTCTCAATTTAGGCCATTTAACAACTTTGACTTTTTTTTGGCATTATATCATCTTCAGTATTCATCAGTTCCAAACTAACTGAAGTCATACAAATCAATGTGAGTGGGGTATGCTGGAATTAATGTACTTTATAGCTCAGTATTTCATGCATGACCACTCCAACAAGAAGAAAGGGCAAACATTGTGATTAATATCTACTGAACCTTCAGGACTAGATATATGCAGTAAATGCAGAAACTATTGGAAAACTACAGTATTCCAATGATCATATATGAGTCAAATGACAACATGTCTAATATGGCCGCATTGGACTTGAATGCCGAAACCCTTTGACTATATAGAATGCCGAAATCCTTTGACGATATAGAATGCCGAAATCCTTTGACGATATAGAATGCTGAAATCCTTTGATAATATAGAATGCCGAGATCCTTTGATAATATAGAATGCCGAAATCCTTTGATAATATAGAATTCTGAAATCCTTTGATAATATAGAATGCTGAAATCCTTTGACGATATAGAACGCTGAAATCCTTTGATAATATAGAATGCCGAAATCCTTTGATAATATAGAATTCTGAAATCCTTTGATAATATAGAATGCCGAAATCCTTTGACGATATAGAATGCTGAAATCATTTGATGTTATAGAATGGTGAGATCCTTTGATAATATAGAACGTTGAAATCATTTGATGATATAGAATGCTGAAATCATTTGATGTTATAGAATGCTGAAATCATTTGATGATATAGAATCGTGAGATCCTTTGATAATATAGAATGCTGAAATCCTTTGATGATATATAATGGTGAGATCCTTTGATGATATAGAATGGTGAGATCCTTTGATGATATAGAATGGTGGGATCATTTGATGATATAGAATGGTGAGATTCTTTGATGATATAGAATGGTGAGATACTTTGATGATATAGAATGGTGAGATCCTTTGATGATATAGAATGGTGAGATACTTTGATGATATAGAATGGTGAGATCCTTTGATGATATAGAATGGTGAGATCCTTTGATGATATAGAATGGTGAGATCCTTTGATGATATAGAATGGTGAGATCATTTGATGATATAGAATGGTGAGATCCTTTGATGATATAGAATGGTGAGATCCTTTGATGATATAGAATGGTGAGATCCTTTGATGATATAGAATGGTGAGATCGTTTGATGATATAGAATGGTGAGATACTTTGATGATATAGAATGGTGAGATCCTTTGACGATATAGAATGGTGAGATCCTTTGATGATATAGAATGGTGAGATCCCTTGATGATATAGAATGGTGAGATCCTTTGATGATATAGAATGGTGAGATCTTTAGAGACTGCAATGCAACGTTGGAGCGGTGTCTATATCATAATTACTCAGACTTTCATTGCCTGAGATATAAATAGATATATAAGATGAGCAACTTGCTAGCTAATCAATCAGGTGAGCTCCCACTTTTATCACTTCACGATGAGGGTCTACAACGTGTGATAGATACAGAATCTCGATATATATTACCATTAAATACTGCATAAAGGATGGGCGCCTGTACCTTGCCATTCATTGGTCATGCCTCCAGTGCCGAGGGAACCAAGAAATGTGACACACAATTTGATATATCTGACAGTGAATCATTTTTATTGGAATCTTCTTGGCCTTTTGATCTGGACGGTGTAGGCTGTATAACTTTACAATTAGATCTGTGGTGATCTTTTATGGGCTTCTGGGTGCCTATTTCTGTCCAGCTCTGTCCCTTCCAATCTCCCACTTAACCAATATCACAGTGTAGTGGCGAACCAAGTGTTTTTCAGCCTCCCCTGTTCTGCTATCAGTGTCTGGCAACTTGTGTGCTTTATCTTGGTAGAATTGTGTACACAAACATTAATTATCTAAAGGATGAATATACGGCATCTTTCATAGAGTACTGGTGTGTCTGTAAAGTCATTGTATTACCAAAATTATCACATTGGTATAAAAACATTAGGTTATGCGATTTAGCTCTTTACCCGTATGAGAAGAGTTAAGAATGTCCAAAATGATATGTTCCGTGCAAATATTGCTGAGTACAGAAAAAAGGATATCTTTGAAGTCAGCAGTTTAAGCTGAAGGCCAATACCTTATGTATTCTCATCAATACCATATCACTGAGCAACTGAAAATAATACATATCGTGAGAAGCACTCAAAGGCAGAATGTTTCTATGAGAAACACTCAAAGGCAGAATGTTTCTATGAGAAATGCTCAAAAGTAGAATGTTTCTGTGAGAAACACTCAAAGGCAGAATGTCTCTGTGAGAAGCACTCAAAGACAGAATGTTTCTATTAGAAGCCCTCAAAGGCAGACTGTTTCTATGAGAAATACTCAAAAGCAGAATGTTTCTGTGAGAAACACTCAAAGGCAGAATGTCTCTGTGAGAAGCACTCAAATGCAGAATGTTTCTGTGAGAAGCACTCAAAGGCAGAATGTTTCTATGAGGAACACTCAAAAGCAGAATGTTTCTGCGAGAAGCACTCAAAGGCAGAATGTTTCTGCATTGACTGTTAATGGCTACTAAAAGACGATCGTGTCTGCGTGAGGTATGAGGACTGAACCTGAAACCCAAGTTCCACTTCAAACATTATGGTAATAATCTTTTGTATTTTTGCACGATGTCATATATGAAAAGAAATACTGCTCTTGGCAAATAAGAAAGAAAAACCCTAAGGATTTGAGTTAAAACATTGTTGTAAGAAATTTATTTGTTATATTTTTCCAAAAAAATAATTATTTTCACAATAAATGTATTGTGCGCATATCATGAATAGTAAAAATGGAACGACTAGTATTTATGTCTTGCCTAAAAGAACGTTCATATCTATATCTCCTTCAGTGCCCTTCTGATAGGTCAATAACCGTGGTTATGAATCATGCTTCATATTCACAGGTCATATAATCCTGATCCCTCTTAATTACTCAGTATGTCTGAGCACTCTATCATGTATCTTAATATTAACAAAGGATGTCTACTTGAATATGTTTTTGTCATTTAAAATAGAAAAGAGCAATATTTATAATTGAGGGCCACAGCGTGATAATGAGCAAACATACTTTTAAATCATGTAAATGTGTTTGCTATGATCATAAATGTTTAGGCAAAAAGGGGGTACACATATCACGATTACCATATCTCAATGATAAACATATGAATTTCAATCTGATTTACGGAAATATGCCTTGTTGGAGAATGCAGTTTCCAATTCAAACAGATGATATCATTGGCATAAATAGTGAGACATTGCAGATAGGAAATATCAAGAAAGCGTCAAATATGAGATATTCTCTATTTCATTACTGAGCATCAGATAGGATAGAGGAGGTGTTTTGTATGTTATTTCAGGAATCCACGCCAGCTAGTATTGCATGTGTTGATTTAGGAGCTGATTCTTCACCACAGAGTTGTATGGTTTCATTCCATCCACGTCTTTGTCATTGACCAATCTTTGCTTATATCAAAGTAAACAATAAGGATAATACATTATAGTTATGGTTAGTCAAATAACCACATAAACTAAGAGATGTGTTGATTAAACTACTAGAATTGCTGTATAAACTACTAGAATTGCTATCTGTTGTTCTCATGTGTCAAGTCTACCTCAAGGGGCTTGATATAATTTATATAATAGATCTCTGGTAATATTGAGATTCATGTGGACCTACATTATTATCATAACCCTTCAGGCAAAAGGGGATACCTACATCAAGTTTACCATATTTCTAAGATAAACATAGAAACTGGATAACAAACATAATAAGTGAGAGGTAATAGTTGCAAATATCCAATATTTCAACCTGTTTTTAAATGCCTTCTTAAATAAAGGAATCCATTATTACCAATGTATCTTTGTTTATTATATCAAGCTTTAATTGTGGCTCATTTATATGTATAACATGATATCAAACCATGAATTTATAAACACCATCATAAAATGTCTGAATGATGTACAGCTTTTGATCTCATTTTTCTGTCATCAATAACCGGCATTTACATTTCTTGAGTCAAGAATTCTAGCTTGATTATAGTTCTACGAATGCTTTCACAGCAATCAACACTTTACACCTTTACTTGTCCTGACATATCTGTCCGAATAGCCTTCACAGAAACCATCTAAACGTCTGGTGGAACTACAGAGAACTACACAGAAAACTACACAGAAAACTACACAGAGAACTACATAGAGAACTACATAGAGAACTGCATAGAGAACTGCATAGAGAACTCCAGGTCTCCAGTTTCTGTATTACTTTGGTATTATGATTGACCCTTTGAATATTTAGAATAGACTGCCCTCTTTACCCGTGTATCTATTCCTGTCATTTTTGTGATAGTATGCCAAACCCCTGGCCTAGCTTCATTAACCTTCTCACCTTACTAACCTGGATATGATACGCTAATGCTGTTATATTTGGCTGGTCGCTCCACTTAATAGGGTCACCCACGAAGGTGCGCCCATTGCGCATGTCACAAAGGAAGTGACTGGTGTGCGCATGACAAGTGACAATGGACGCTGGTAGTTGAAATATTGTGTTGCTGCATGACATGAGACATATCTGTATGGAACTGATTACTCTTCATGACCAGAAAATAAGGCATGACGTGTCATGATCAGGCTCTTTTCTCTAAACAGCTGGATGTCTAAAGAATTTCCGGTCACCTCAAATAACTTTTAATAACTTACTGTCCTCATTCCTTCACGCCAATATAGCCACACTAGATTGCTTTTTAGACGCTTTTGGTGAAATAGGTGAAATATTATGATTGTTTGATATTTGTGAGAAAGATGAGTTTACACAATGACAGTTTTCTATATTTGCTTCCAGTAAAACATAAGGTCACGGTCCATTAAGTATAATCTTTGACATTTTTTTCATCCATCACAACAAATGCTAAGCTTTCAAACCTCGGTATCAGCTGGTATCTAACACTACTTGATAAATAGCACATTGAGGAATTAAACAAATGTGGCCAGACTTTGAAGTCACGGGCAGTTTTCACGAATTAGAATGAATCCATGTTTGTGTTACATGTGTCGCAGTCTGGCTCTCCTCAGACTGAATGATGCAAGACTTAACACCCAGACCCCTCTCCCAATCCTCCCCGGCCAGGCACTTAATGTGTTGGAGTAGTCAGAAGCGGGTCTGGCCGTGTTTCAGATGGGTCAGCGTGTTTGGACTCATGGTGGGATTATCTGCAACTCTGGTAGCAATTAGATAGCTACCTGAGGCTCTTCTGGTAAGGCCACTGCTTTCTGCTGCTAACTTCATTGTGCACCCCACTATGTGCAGGACCGTAGGTGTTAACACCTTCAGCCAAGATAACCAAGGTTTCATGGTAATTATATTCATATAAATATATAATTGTGATAGTCACTCTTCCCACTAAAAGCTTTCATGAAATCAAATTTTCAGCACTTATCATTACATCCTTATGCAAACTTTGCTTAGCTTACCAGTGATCTAGTGTAAGCATCTGCTAAGTAAAGGTTTGCTAACAATGGGGCACCTTCAGATTGGGACGCTAGAGTGATTTCTCTTTCAGAGGCCTGTTTGTCCAATAGTCATAGCATTTTTATTTTTAGTTGCTTACAGGGAGATGAATATATCACAGTATCAGGACCACATATCATTTAAACATACCATATCTCTGTAAAACCGTCTGTGACCTCCGCGATTTCATGGAAGCTTTAACTCATACGTTTTGATTAAATCCGTCCCTTGGGACCACAATGAAATGTGCATTATCCAATTGAGAAGCTGAGACGTGAGTTGTGCCTGCTCAGTGATGTGAGGATAGGAGGCAATGCTGAGGGCAGGTGTGGAGGGAAACAAGTGCTTCCAATCCCACCCACAGTCTACTCCTGCTGGTTGATCACGGGTCATTCAACTGTGCTATCTCAACCAAACACTTAATCGACATTTCAAGTTCCACGCTCGACTTTATAATTCGATTTAGGTCCCAGACTTTGAATGATTTAAAAAAAAAGTTAAATGAGCTTACAACATTGAATTTCATCAGAGATATTTTCTTTAGATTTAGTGCCATGTTGAGTCATATAAACTAATTATTACAACAGATGCACCTGTGCATGCAGCTGTGAACATAATATTAATAAAATATATGTCAACACAATCATTTCTCAAAAGATATTCTAATTATCTAATGCACACAACAATCTTTTGATAAGATGTCTCAATTTGTATTCAATTCACCACAAAACAAGATTTAAATGATGGATTAAAGATAACACTCGCCCCCTTGCATGCATGGACTGGAGGGAACATATCCCACGTAGTGTGGGCTGTATCGTAACCATCAGTGGATCCAATCTTTTTCAATACTGCTTTCAAATAGAAACAGACAAAAAGCTAGTAATGATTGGAAACATTGCATTCATCAGCACAACATTGAATTCACTCAAATGCCATTAACAGAGTTTTTCTCCGCATTGGCCTCTTTCCGCTTTTGTGCCTGAATAAGGCAATTTCCTCTAAAAAATCTATTAGACAGACAACATGACTATAAATTCTTTCAAAGTATGTCTCTCACACGCTTATAATACGAATACAATGAAGAAAAATCGCCAATTGCCGAAATCAAGCAGAGGAAGTGTCCATAGATAAGACTAAAATGTAAAAAAGCTGGATTAACTGCACCGGAAGCAGTAGACTGGAGGTAATGCGCAGACTCGCCCTGCCAGGCCTATGCAGCTGACGTGTCAATCGCCGTGTACCAGGTATGGACTGGTCTCAGATACAAACCAGTGGAATGTATTAATTATACTGAAGGCAATGTAACTTATCTAATTAAGGTTATTTCAATCTTCCGGGGAACAATCCATAAGTGACATGTTAAGTCGTACCAGGGCTGAGCTGTATTTATAAAATGTGGTTGACTTCAATGTCATATTTTATTATATTATATAACCATTTGCATCTTACCACATATTCGTAATTTAAATTTCCAAACCAAATTGCATTGCAATAAAGGTTTTTGTTATGTCGATGAATAAAGGCGCAACCCAAGAATATTGTGTCTGCCAATATTGACAATGTCATGTCTAAGTAGATTCCTGTAAGCCAGACGGTTATTCCAATAAAGAGAGAAATCATTCCAAAAGGATCAGGAAAAAACATCTTAAGAGCAGTTATTTACAGAGGCCCATCAGCTTTTATTAGAAAAGACTTCAAGTGCTGCTATCATAAAAATCTATATTGAGTTCCGAATAATTATTTGTCTACTTTATTTTTTAGATAAGGAGTGTTCAAAATGGAACTGAGCAAGTTGCAACTCTCATTACATTAAATCGCAAACCCAGTCAAGTGATATATCTTATATCATAACTGCCACTGTTTTCAGTAAACAACATTTTAATTTGTAGAAGTATGAACTCTAACTCTCTATATATCATGCATAGATCCCTGGAATTCATTAACTAATTCATCGATGCTCTTCGAACATCTTACCCTCAGTATTACATTACAGCATTTGAGATATATTGAATATATGTATATGTATATATTAATATATACATTCAAAATATTCATGTTTATTTTATCAAATCATATTCTTCCTACTAATGACACACTATTTCTGATTGCGAGCTGCTCATTTATCAGATTTGATTACGTCATTACATTGATCACTCTCTAATGAAATTTCCTTGTCTTTGCTTTGTCATGATATGAGCAGGAAGGAACACGCTCTGAAATTTATGACGAAATTAACAGACAACGATGTAGCCTGATTCATTTCCCCACACAGTGCTGATAGTCCAGTGAGCCGGGCTGTTGCTAGTCATTTCACACTTTTTTGAATACACATGTTTTAAATGCCTTCTCATTTGAACAATGCATCATCCATTTCCAACATTTTCAAATGATATTGTTTGTTTCACTACAGCATGTTATTAGATCAAGGACGTCATAATATAACCTGTATAATTATGGTTTTCTTTCATAATTAGGATATCAAGGATCATTATGGACCAGTTTAATTATATTATCCTCAAATAATACGTTGAGCAAGTGAGCAAATAAATATAATGATAGTAAAACAAGTCACGGTATACGATATACTGGTCATAAGTATACTATAATTTGAATATATAGTGTACTATAATTTGAATATATATTCGAGGATATATTTTGTGAGCAGTTTAATGTAAAGAAACACCAACATTTGGAGAAATGATGTTTCCGTGATAAAACAAGAAAGAGAACAAGGTAATGACTTTCTGCCTGAATATTAAAATGATATATAATAGGGACGGGATAGTCTTAGTTGTAATAAAATGACAGTTTCCTCTACTGGAATGTGTAAAAGTTGATTAATATTGATGAGAAAACAAGGTAATAACATTTTTTATTACCAAGGACAAACGACAAAAAATGAGAAAGGATTTGAGAACGACGAAATGTGTTATTCCATTCTTACTGGAAGTACGTGAAATGACATACTGTAAATGTGTTGATATTGTCTTTGTCATTGCTGAGGCAATGTCCTATGAATAATGATGTATATAGGCATGTCTTCCGTTGGACCAATACTAAGCGCATACATTCCATGGACCTCTTGTACATTCATTTCTTAACTGGATGAGTTTAAATGAAAGGCGGTGTAGTAGACCGGTGATTGTAGTGTAGTAGACAAGTGGTTGTAGTGTAGTAGACCAGTGGTTGTAGTGTAGTAGACCAGTGGTTGTAGTGTAATAGACCAGTTGTTGTATCATAGTAGACCAGTGGTTGTAGTGTAGTAGACCAGTGGTTGTAGTGTAGTAGACCAGTGGTTGTAGTGTAGTAGACCAGTGGTTGTAGTGTAGTAGACCAGTGGTTGTAGTGTAGTAGACCAGTGGCTGTAGTGTAGTAGACCAATGGTTGTAGTGTAGTAGACCAATGGTTGTAGTGTAGTAGACCAGTGGTTGTAGTGTAGTAGACCGATGGTTGTAGTGTAGTAGACCAATGGTTGCAGTGTAGTAGACCAGTGGTTGTAGTGTAATAGACCAGTGGTTGTATCATAGTAGACCAGTTGTTGTAGTGTAGTAGACCAGTGATTGCAGTGTAGTAGACCAGTGGTTGTAGTGTAGTAGACCAGTGGTTGTAGTGTAGTAGACCAGTGGCTGTAGTGTAGTAGACCGGTGGTTGTAGTGTAGTAAACCAGTGGTTGTAGCACAGTAGACCAGTGGTTGTAGTGTAGTAGACCAGTGGTTGTAGTGTAGTAGACCAGTGGTTGTAGTGTAATAGAACAGTGGTTGTAGTGTAGTAGACCAGTGGTTGTAGTGTAGTAGACCAGTGGTTGTAGTGTAGTAGACCAGTGGTTGTAGTGTAATAGACCAGTGGTTGTAGTGTAGTAGACCAGTGGTTGTAGTGTAGTAGACCAGTGGTTGTAGTGTAGTAGACCAGTGGTTGTAGTGTAGTAGACCAGTGGTTGTAGTGTAGTAGACCGGTGGTTGTAGCTTAGTAAACCAGTGGTTGTAGCACAGTAGACCAGTGGTTGTAGTGTAGTAGACCAGTGGTTGTAGTGTAGTAGACCAGTGGTTGTAGTGTAGTAGAACAGTGGTTGTAGTGTAGTAGACCAGTGGTTGTAGTGTAGTAGACCAGTGGTTGTAGTGTAGTAGACCAGTGGTTGTAGTGAAGTAGACCAGTGGATGTAGTGTAGTAGACCAGTGGTTGTAGTGTAGTAGACCAGTGGTTGTAGTGTAGTAGACCGGTGGTTGTAGTGTAATAGAACAGTGGTTGTAGTGTAGTAGACCAGTGGTTGTAGTGTAGTAGACCAGTGGTTGTAGTGTAGTAGACCAGTGGTTGTAGTGTAGTAGACCAGTGGTTGTAGTGTAGTAGACCAGTGGTTGTAGTGTAGTAGACCAGTGGTTGTAGTGTAGTAGACCAGTGGTTGTAGTGTAGTAGACCGGTGGTTATAGTGTAGTAGACCAGTGGTTGTAGTGTAGTAGACCGGTGGTTGTAGTGTAGTAAACCAGTGGTTGTAGCACAGTAGACCCATGGTTGTAGTGTAGTAGACCAGTGGTTGTAGTGTAGTAGACCAGTGGTTGTAGTGTAGTAGACCAGTGGTTGTAGTGTAGTAGACCGGTGGTTGTAGTGTAATAGAACAGTGGTTGTAGTGTAGTAGACCAGTGGTTGTAGTGTAGTAGACCAGTGGTTGTAGTGTAGTAGACCAGTGGTTGTAGTGTAATAGAACAGTGGTTGTAGTGTAGTAGACCAGTGGTTGTAGTGTAGTAGACCAGTGGTTGTAGTGTAGTAGACCAGTGGTTGTAGTGTAATAGACCAGTGGTTGTAGCATAGTAGACCAGTGGTTGTAGTGTAGTAGACCAGTGACAGTAGTGTAGTAGACCAGGGGTTGTAGTGTAGTAGACCAGTGGTTGTAGTGTTGTAGACCAGTGGTTGTAGTGTAGTAGACCAGTGGTTGTAGTGTAGTAGACCAGTGGTTGTAGTGTAGTAGACCAGTGGCTGTAGTGTAGTAGACCAGTGGTTATAGTGTAGTAGACCAGTGGTTATAGTGTAATAGACCAGTGGTTGTAGTGTAGTAGACCAGTGGTTGTAGTGTAGTAGACCAGTGGTTGTAGTGTAGTAGACCAGTGGTTGTAGTGTAGTAGACCAGTGTTTGTAGTGTAGTAGACCAGTGGTTGTAGTGTAGTAGACCAGTGGTTGTAGTGTAGTAGACCAGTGGTTGTAGTGTAGTAGACCAGTGTTTGTAGTGTAGTAGACCAGTGGTTGTAGTGTAGTAGACCAGTGGTTGTAGTGTAGTAGACCAGTGGTTGTAGTGTAGTAGACCAGTGGTTGTAGCATAGTAGACCAATGGTTGTAGTGTAGTAGACCAGTGACAGTAGTGTAGTAGACCAGTGTTTGTAGTGTAGTAGACCAGTGGTTGTAGCATAGTAGACCAATGGTTGTAGTGTAGTAGACCAGTGGTTGTAGCATAGTAGACCAGTGGTTGTAGTTTAGTAGACCAGTTGTTGTAGTGTAGTAGAAATCTACTCGGCAATACACATAGCAATATTTTTTTGTCAATCCACGTTTGCCTGCATCCAATTTTAATCCTGAATTGTCAAAACTAACGAAGTCTTCTAGCCTCTACAAAGTCTCAATTAGCCATATCTCAGGTCTATCAAACAGAATGAAAATGTTGCGCAGGGGTATATTTGTCATTTTTAAGAATTTCGCAATTCAGTGACATCAAATGCATTCATATCACTTTCGAAGAAATGGGACTTGGTGATTGTTCGGAAAGATCCAAACTATTATCTATGATTTTTAATTATAATTAAGCGTTGCATTCCACATATATGGCTGATTTATATGAAATAAAGATTATTTGATATTTCCTTAAACTATTTCCTTAAGCTATTCCATTTTCATGTTACATGCAATGAGAAAAGTCTCCAAAAACCGTTCAAATAGCCTACAAAACATATTTACACATAATGCGTTAACCATTTGTTTACAACACAATTGAGGTCACGGAGAAGACAACAGAAATGACAAATGACACGTGACCTTGTAAAGAGCATTCTGGGATAGGGAGCACTGCACTGGTGGGTAGGCGGAGGATGCGCCGAGCCGGGGGAGATGCCGGGAAGGTGCAGTGGTCAGGGGAAGGTGCAGTGGTCAGGGGAAGGTGCAGTGGTCAGGGGAAGGTGCAGTGGTCAGGGGAAGGTGCAGTGGTCAGGGGAAGGTGCAGTGGTCAGGGGAAGGTGCAGTGGTCAGGGGAAGGTGCAGTGGTCAGGGGAAGGTGCAGTGGTCAGGGGAAGGTGCGGTGGTCAGGGGAAGGTGCAGTGGTCAGGGGAAGGTGCAGTGGTCAGGGGAAGGTGCAGTGGTCAGGGGAAGGTGCGGTGGTCAGGGGAAGGTGCAGTGGTCAGGGGAAGGTGCAGTGGTCAGGGGAAGGTGCAGTGGTCAGGGGAAGGTGCAGTGGTCAGGGGAAGGTGCAGTGGTCAGGGGAAGGTGCAGTGGTCAGGGGAAGGTGCAGTGGTCAGGGGAAGGTGCAGTGGTCAGGGGAAGGTGCAGTGGTCAGGGGAAGGTGCAGTGGTCAGGGGAAGGTGCAGTGGTCAGGGGGTGATGTTCCTACCTGCCACACAGTAGACATTAATTGTTAGCCGCTGACGTTTGTAAGGCGCAGACCACCCCAACTATTGCCAAACAGTCTAAAATCTTGGGGAGAGTTCGTAAAGAGAAGATCACCTCCAACTCTTTCTTTTTGTCTTAAGCCATGGGAATTGTTTGTGGAGAGTAAACCATTTCAAAGTCCTGTATTGGACAGGAACTAGACAGATTTGGATGAAGGAGAAAGTGCGTCTAAGAACTTTAGAACAATGGTAATACTATTGCAAGTAACAAAAAGATGGTTTTTTACTGGTTGAATTATAATAAATGAATAGATCACAAAGCACAGAGAGCAGGAGAGTGTCCCGTATCGCAAAAAATTCAATATTACTTAAGACTTCTTTACCAACAATACAGCATGGAGGATAGGATTAGTATCACTACTCCTCTCTTTCGTCGAGCACATTAGCAGGCACCGTAACCTACCACAAATACATGTGCCCTTCATACACAAACCTAGTTAATATAGAGTGGGCTCGGATTACCACAACTCAGCACCATCTCATTCCTCAGGCCAAGCCACCACCCTCGCCTCCACCAGTGGCCTACCTTAAGCCCTACCTCCCCACCAGGGCGCCATATCATTTCTCAGGCCAAGCTAGCACCCTCGCATCCACCAGTGGCCTACCTTAAGCCCTAACCTCCCAACCAGGGCGGCCTCTCATTGCTGACCCAAGCCACCACCCTCGCCTCCACCAGTGGCCTACATTAAGCCCTACCTGTCCACCAGGGCGGCCTCTCATTGCTGACCCAAGCTACCACCCTCGCCTCCACCAGTGGCCTACATTAAGCCCTACCTTCCCACCAGGGCGGACTCTCATTCCCCAGGTCAAGCTACCACCCTCGCCTCCACCAGTGGCCTACCTTAAGCTCTACCTCCCTACCAGGACGCCATCTCATTGCTGAGGCCAAGCTACCACCCTCGCCTCCACAAGTGGCCTCTCTTAAGCCCTACCTCCCCACCAGGGCGCCATCTCATTCCCCAGGTCAAGCTACCACCCTCGCCTCCACCAGTGGCCTACCTTAAGCCCTACCTCCCCACCAGGGCGCCATCTCATTCCTCAGGCCAAGCCGCCACCCTCGCCTCCACCAGTGGCCTACCTTAAGCCCTACCTGCCCACCAGGGCGGCCTCTCATTGCTGACCCAAGCTACCACCCTCGCCTCCACCAGTGGCCTATCTTAAGCCCTACCTCCCCACCAGGGCGGCCTCTCATTCCCCAGGTCAAGCTACCACCCTCGCCTCCACCAGTGGCCTATCTTAAGCCCTACCTCCCCACCAGGGCGGCCTCTCATTCCCCAGGTCAAGCTACCACCCTCGCCCCCACCAGTGGCTTACCTTAAGCCCTACCTCCCCACCAGGGCGGCCTCTCATTCCCCAGGTCAAGCTACCACCCTCGCCTCCACCAGTGGCCTACCTTAAGCCCTACCTCCCCACCAGGGCGGCCGAGCTATGGAATGAAAGTGGCCGGTAGCCACAGGGCCTGCTCTCCCATCCTCATCAGTGTTATTTTGACATTATTAAGTGTCTAGACTCACACAAGGATGGCCTAAGGTTCCATTTGCAATTTCAGGTAGAAGGGTGGTCCATCTTATCTTAGACACCATTTCCTTTGTCTGTAAATGGTTGTCAATAAGGCCATGAATTCCTTTAAGCTTTCTCTTTGAATAGTTTCTCAGCACGTCATACTCATCGGAAATAGATCCTTTCCATTGTCTACGCCAAAAAATTAACTCTTTTAAGTACTGCATTCTTAGATGTGCTATCATCATATCTGAATTAGTAATTGGTAATCAATAGTTTGAAAAAAGATCATTTAGAAGGCTACAGTTGTCATCATTTTGGTTTTTCATTAACCTCTAAAACAAGTTAAGCACTTCATTGAATTCTCTGTGTACACATGAAGATATATTCCTACTGGAATGGCCACACCTACTGGAATGGCCACACCTACTGGAATGGCCACACATATTGGAATGGCCACACATATTGGAATGACCACACATATTGGAATGGCCACACCTACTGGAATGGCCACACATATTGGAATGGCCACACATATTGGAATGGCCACACACATTGGAATGGCCACACATATTGGAATGGCCACACATATTGGAATGGCCACACACATTGGAATGGCCACACATATTGGAATGGCCACACCTACTGGAATGGCCACACATATTGGAATGGCCACACATATTTGTGGGATGCTGATCAATTAGCAGAATATGACATGTTGATTACCGTATGTTTAGAAACCTATATCTAATATAAATATAAATATAAATATAAATATAAATATAAATATAAATATAAATATAAATATAAATATAAATATAAATATAAATATAAATATAAATATAAATTCTCAATATCTTATGAACTCTTATTGCGGCATTGATATCAATTGAAATCATTATAAAAAGGGTGACCATATTTACTTGACAGACAAATATTGTCAAGATGCAGTGATAGATGCAAACTTAAGCTGCAATAGAGGGGAACACAGAGGATAAAGCTGGTGAGAGATGCCTCAGAACTAACTTCACCTGCAGTGAGTACTGATAGCGTCTCAGACGCTGCTCGCGCCACCTATTGGATCAGGAACACTCGACTGGCTGAGATAAATGAAAACCTCATCTTTAAAGTGTAATGCCAAGATTTATTGACTGAACAACAAAGGTCTTTTGAGATCTATGGTCACGATTTTACCTTTCTATTCTTAAAAGCATAAACAGCCTTTAAAGAATGCGCATTCCCGGATCATTATGACGTAGCAGAGTTTATATTCGTACCCTGATTAGATAATATTCTCACCAAATTGGCCTCAAGTATGCCTTGTAACGAGTGAGTTACAACTAGTATCATGGCGTGTAGATAGATGTCTTATGCAAGGAAAGGCATTCGTGATGAAAATGAATAATGATATTCTATTGATTACAGATATTATGTCATGATCAATGTGGAAAGACAAACGTGTGTAGTTTAAATGTTTCTGATTAAAAAAAATTAATTATAATCAGCAAATTAAATGGTTAAATGTGCCATTATATTTAAAATATTGACTAATATTCACCATAATATGCATATGTATTGATAAGAATGATATCATATCTGTGACAAGTTAGAAAGGTCAGAAAGAGTACATTCTTCATGACAAAATAGAATGTATAAAAAACAAGCCCCCTGGAGGCTTATAACTGAGATCAAAGATCGTCTACTAACAGCAGACACGTGACTGCAAGCAAAACACCTCTACCAGACAGAAAACATTCCTTTTCTTACATTTACCTTGAGACTTGTTACTTTGTGCCAATTAGAACAACATTTATCATCCAGTTACGGATTATGGATTTTCAAATTTATATTTTTTCTGAGAGCCATATAATTCTGGGGTGGATTACAATGGAACGTTGCCAGTGGTAATTCTCTATGGCGTATAAAGAGATTACTGGCAAACCTTGTCATTCCAGTGGGGTAGCCTCTGTGAAATTAGATTGACACCTTGGCAAAGGCAACAATGAAATAAAGTGAAGAAACCGAAGATTGTCTTATCAACAGCGTTTCACCTTACTTCCCGCCAGAACTCATGACCCCAGAAGAGGACGCCACTCTCGCTCATATTATATGCTTTCTATGACCTCACGAGCAGTGTGAGAAATCACTTAATCAACGATGTGTAGATTTACATGTAGTTAATATTTCCCTATTTCAGCCAAAACTATTTTTTTTAGCTTTTCTTGTAAATACCCAGAGCATTAAATCAAGATACGGCCGATTATTTAAACTCTCATTGCGTTTTCACACTCAGGAAACAAGCTGTTTGTTCCTAATAACCAGTCACATACACGGAATCACCTCTTGTATCAAGAGCCGATCAGGTTTAGGTGCATATCAATTACGTCAGAAACCCAAAGTGTCAGGAGACGCCAGAAGCGACGTCGTCTGCTTGTTGCAAATCACGTGACTCAAAGTACGGTTCATCTTTCCTCGTCACAGTGAACTCAAGCAGTCTAATCATAATAGATACATTGTTTGTCTTTCTCAATAAGTTAACTAAGTGACATTTATATATCGCAGTAAATATCATGTAGAAACGGTTAAGTGCAGAAAAAAAACAGTTGGTTTTGTTGAATCATGTCCCATTTTTCTTTTGAAAGGATACCATGATGAGCGGTCGTGGTTTGTCAATAGAGATAACACGATGCACATATCTTATTACATTTCATAGAAGTGGTATTTATTCAATCTAGGATGCCCAGTGGAATATTCTCTGTCATTAAATGCCCAATAGAACACTTTATTATCTAAGATCCAGTGGAAACTCCTTCTATAATCTAAGATACTCAGTGGAACACAATATTATCTAAGATACCCAGTGGAACACAATATTATCTAAGATACCCAGTGGAACACAATATTATCTAAGATACCCAGTGGAACACAATATTATCTAAGATACCCAGTGGAACACAATATTATCTAAGATACCCTGTGGAACACAATATTGTCTAAGATCCAGTAGAACACAATATTATGTAAGATACCAAGTGGAACACAATATTATCTAAGATACCCAGTGGAACATAATATTATCTAAGATCCAGTGGAACACAATATTATCAAAGATACCCAGTGGAACACAATATTATCTAAGATACCCAGTGGAACACAATATTATCTAAGATCCAGTGGAACACAATATTATCTAAGATACCCAGTGGAACACAATATTATCTAAGATACCCAGTGGAACACAATATTATCTAAGATACCCAGTGGAACACAATATCATCTAAGATACCCAGTGGAACACTTTTGGTTAGATGCCCAGTAGAACACTGTATATTATCTAAGACACCTTCTATCCTCTGAAGTGCCTTATAGAACACTGTATTTTATGCCCAATGGAACACTTCCCATCATATTTACAGAGGATACACAAATTTGAGACTTGTTTCTAGCCCCTTTTAGTTTCAATAACACAATCTTTGACATTGAGGAACGCAGATCTCGGCTTGAGCGTTAGTTTAACGAGGTTTTCTTGAGGTGAGGTGACATTGGTGTCGTCCCAGCACGCCCTTATTACCTGCAACTCTTGGCTCTCCTCCAGCCTCATACCTCTTCCAAGCGTCTGGGCCGCCAACACCAACTTGTTCAAATAAAACGAGATGATGTCGTGATCTGGACATTCAAACTTTTTAAAAGTTTTTCACTGGGAGTTTTTATTTTGGGATATCAACTTTTTGATAAATTCTTAAATGGTCTGGTCGTGTGTACTCGTGGACCTTATTGGACGAGTATCTTTCACAAAAAAATAAGCAACTAAGAAAATTAAATCACAGGTTTTCTTTATCTAAATGTTAATAAATGTTCGAAATGGTTCTGTTATTTTTATACAATTAGTAAGAGGATGTAATCGAGATTAATTATATAAGAAGGTTTTGAGGGAAATGAAAGATGTGATACAAATCAAGCCAATTAGATTGTCCAACTTTAGGCTGTCTGTGGCGAAGGTTGAAGACACACATTCGGGTAGAGTGTCCCCCCGCTTGGCCGGGCAAACAGTACTCGTCTTGTTGGAAGTAGAACACACAGAAATAACACGTCATTAGTGTCCGCGCTGACACAATACAATAACTCATCCTCGCATATTTCACACCAGAGAGTTTCCGCAGCAAATCAGTACTCACGTGTATAAAAATTTGTTTTTCTAATTAGACATTAACAGCTGATCCAACCCCACTCCATGCTGATGAACATGTAGCCCACATATTCTGAATTCCATCTGCAAACAACCGGGGCAGCAACAGAAAAAGAAAAAAATAGAGGAAAAAAAGAGAAAAAATCTTCAATCCACAAACATGTAGAAAGTCTTCAAAGCAAAAACCATACGGAAAATTACGTCAATTTCACCTGGACCAGTTAAAATATCCGTAGAGCAGAGAGCGGGAATTCTTCAGAAAGTTCAATGCATTGGACCTTGATTTAATGAATCGTACCTCGGGTCTATGAATGTTACCCATGTCCACCCGTTTTCCTGACAAATAATGTCACTTCTTGGCATGACTTGAAGAGTAAATCGTGGACTTGACAGAGAACTTACTGGAAACAAACTCCAGTGTGGGGGATTTAATAGATGGAAATTAGTGTGTAAGGGATGCATTCATTCACAGATATTATGTTATGGGCTAAATCAATTGTGAGCGTTGGAAACAAACAGTGAAAGCCTGGAAACCAAGGTGGATGAATGAAGGTTGAAACTTGCCTCAAAATACTTAATCAAGATTACTTGCATGTTGCAAGACACAGCATCTTTTTTGTGGTGTAGATGTCAAATTGTGTTGGTCATGCAGGCAAAGTTTGATCTTTAATTCTGTGCCGAGTTGTCCGAGTTTTAAGGAAGACACAGGTGGCGTGAGAACATAAAATAATTAACACGCATACACGCATGCGCACCTCTATTCCAAACAGACACCTTAAAAACCTCAAAAAAAGATTCCCCCGAAAATATATGTCACGAGGAGGTTAAAACACCTCAATGAACAGGACGAGGCCCTGGGCAATATTAAGGAATGTAAGAATAGGCAGCCTTCACCACTCACTTAGGCAATATAAACGATTATTCACCATAACACGGGCACCTGATTGGGTGGACAGATATCCATATTTTTATATGATAATTTTGTTTCTGTACTGTTATTGTAGACAGATAGAAGGGGTTAAGGACTCTGAGATGATTGATGCGGTTAGTGTAACCTCTCATAACACAGTGCAAATCATTACCACCTGAGGTTCCAACATAACATACTGCTATCATACTGCTAAACTCTCCACGGGAACCTGTGTAGTAGTGCTAGGCTCGCAACGGGAACCTGTGTAGTAGTGCTAGGCTCTCCACAGGAACCTGTGTAGTAGTGCTAGGCTCTCAACAGGAACCTGTGTAGTAGTGCTAGGCTCTCAACAGGAACCTGTGTAGTAGTGCTAGACTCTCCACAGGAACCTGTGTAGTAGTGCAAGGCTCTCCACAGGAACCTGTGTAGCAATACTAGGCTCTCAACAGGAACCTGTGTAGTAGTGCTAGGCTCTCCACGGGAACCTGTGTAGCAATACTAGGCTCTCAACAGGAACCTGTGTAGTAGTGCTAGGCTCTCAACAGGAACCTGTGTAGTAGTGCTAGGCTCTCCACGGGAACCTGTGTAGTAGTGCTAGGCTCTCAACAGGAACCTGTGTAGTAGTGCTAGGCTCTCCACGGGAACCTGTGTAGTAGTGCTAGGCTCTCCACAGGAACCTGTGTAGTAGTGCTAGGCTCTCAACAGGAACCTGTGTAGTAGTGCTAGGCTCTCAACAGGAACCTGTGTAGTAGTGCTAGGCTCTCCACGGGAACCTGTGTAGTAGTGCTAGGCTCTCCACAGGAACCTGTGTAGTAGTGCTAGGCTCTCAACAGGAACCTGTGTAGTAGTGCTAGGCTCTCCACAGGAACCTGTGTAGTAGTGCTAGGCTCTCCACGGGAACATGTGTAGTAGTGCTAGGCTCTCAACAGGAACCTGTGTAGTAGTGCTAGGCTCTCCACAGGAACCTGTGTAGTAGTGCTAGGCTCTCAACAGGAACCTGTGTAGTAGTGCTAGGCTCTCCACGAGAACCTGTGTAGTAGTGCTAGGCTCTAAACAGGAACCTGTGTAGTAGTGCTAGGCTCTCCACGGGAACTTGTGTAGTAGTGCTAGGCTCTCCACGGGAACCTGTGTAGTAGTGCTAGGCTCTAAACAGGAACCTGTGTAGTAGTGCTAGGCTCTCCACGGGAACCTGTGTAGTAGTGCTAGGCTCTCCACAGGAACCTGTGTAGTAGTGCTAGGCTCTCAACAGGAACCTGTGTAGTAGTGCTAGGCTCTCAACAGGAACCTGTGTAGTAGTGCTAGGCTCTCCACGGGAACCTGTGTAGTAGTGCTAGGCTCTAAACAGGAACCTGTGTAGTAGTGCTAGGCTCTCCACGGGAACTTGTGTAGTAGTGCTAGGCTCTCCACGGGAACCTGTGTAGTAGTGCTATGCTCTCAACAGGAACCTGTGTAGTAGTGCTAGGCTCTCAACAGGAACCTGTGTAGTAGTGCTAGGCTCTCCACAGGAACCTGTGTAGTAGTGCTAGGCTCTCCACGGGAACCTGTGTAGTAGTGCTAGGCTCTCAACACACATGCAGGCATTAATATATCAACAAATATCGACTACTCCTGCTCTCGTACATCTATCTCCACATGGTCCTGGGTCATGTATAATTGTTTATATGTATTTATTATCTATGTTCTTTACAAATATATTGTTTATGATTATGAAATTTAGCCATCTTGATCCAATTGATTCATCAAAGGAGCCCATCACACTCTGTTTGACAGGAAGGCTTACAAAAGTAATGACCTGGTCGATAACTAACACACTTATAATCATTTAAATTTGAATTTACTCCATAAAGTATTGAATACTTCGAAATATGACTAACGTGAAATAGTGACAAAACATGCATTGGTCCTTTTTCAATGGAACAAAAATTTGTGAGGCTAAACTTGTGGTTAACCTAGAACATGCCTGAGGGGCACCTTGAACCAAACACGTGCTCAGGTCTTGAGATGGTTACTGTCACATCTTTCCTTAACCATTTATTCTTCAAAGAACTTATTTCCCCTTAAATATTACAGATGAGATGAACGCCAACATTGCAATCTGGCCATTCTTTGTATAACTGCTTAACCGCATTATTTCACGCAGTGCATAAAAAAGGTTCAGGCCTATTGATGTAACGTGTATATATACATATACAGCCGACGACAACTGACTTGCGGACGACAACAGAGCTGCGGTTCCATCTTCAAACCATATAAAATACACCTGTTCTCTCGAAAATATTCACATCAGGTCATTCTCTGACACCTGCATGTGCCAACAAGGTCAAATGGTGTGATAAACATCGATAATGATTTGATAAACTGAAACGCAGCTCTGTTGTCGTCGGCTGTATATATATATAGCATCTCTTACATAAGTATGTTGTTCAAAACAAGTAAGTAGTATACAATGTGCATGTACATATAGGAAATCCTGTAAGATATATTTTGTGTATGTTCAGCTCTTTTATTTATATTGATCATTTAATGGTCCACTCTTTGTAATGTGAGTCTTGTTTTGACACAGATGGGCGCAGATACGTTAATGTAAAGTGTGCTTCAAGTCCGATTTTGCCTTAGTTGCAGTGGATTTCTGATGTGATCATATATCTGGTAACAAGAACCTTGCTTATATATTGTGTATATCACCGGTTTGAAGTAATCAGATCCCACATCATAGACACCATAATCCAATACACCTACATATCATATCAAAGTTCTATAAATATGTGGAAATCTTACAAACCTAGCATTTTTCACAGAGTGACACTGTCTATCTCTCCTGGCCATCTAATGTATGTTGGGCATGATGCAATGACGCCCACATTGCAGGATCTATCACAGAGATGACGCTCAGAACTTTGCCTGTCTTGTATGCACTGTCTTGTATGCACTGTTTGTGAGACTAACTGCTCAACACAGGACCTTGTGACCTTGGCAAGTTAGTGTGGCATGACACGGCATGGAGACAGATTCGGAAACAATGGTTCCTAATCTGCCCAGTCCCGGATGGCCCAGCATCCCTGGGTGTTGGTGCATGGTACAATGGGGGCCGGATTGCAGTGGATACACTTAAAAGCCCCACGCTTGATATGCGTATAACAGCTGCATGAACAGCTATCCAAAAGGTAACCAACCCCAGAACCTGATCTAAAGCGATGGAGTGAACTAATTCATCATCCTGGTCTTCTAAAAAATATTCTAGCGCCAGACAAGCTCTGGGTGTGCAGAATGATGACAAAACAAAGAAAAGTAGTCCGGCTCTATCACCTCTACCCCATTTCCCACACAAGCCAGCCCAGAGAGGAATCGTCATCCACAGACACCCAGCACAGAACCCCGGCCGACCCACTTCCTGTGTGTGGTGGGAATGCTGGGATTGAAGCTAAAAGCATTTGGTTTGGGATCCACATGGTTAAAGATATCCACATGGGGGAGTCTGTAGAAACATCAGAAAGCATCAATTGTAAGGTGGAACTGCTTAAAACCGAGACAAACATATTTGTTTTAACCGAGTGTCATATCATCACACCTTGTTTTGATGATATTTTTTCAGAATGTTTTTTTTAAATAAAGATTTCAATTTTGTTTGAGCTGTATTCGATATTATTGTTGAGGAGAGCAGGATCTGTGGGATTAAGACAGTTTGGGTACGAGCATGTAGTGTGGCATGCGCTTGTGTGACCAGATGTAAACTGGCTAATTTACTGGGTGAAGGCTGGAATACTAATGCCAGATTGCGGCCAAACTATGAGCGCCCAATGGGCCACATGAAATAGGCCAACATTACTCAAATAAGTCATGTATTAAATCTGTGCTATTCGGAGGATTTACACATGAATCGAATCTTATCCAAAGCCCAAAACAGTAAGGAAATGACCAAATAGGAAATGCCTTTAAATATATAAGCAGATACATATAGAGAGGGCCATATAATATGACATTTTCCCTTAGCATTGGCCCTTGCTACTGTTTGACAGGCCATCCATTCTCAGATGATAAGATTTGTGACTGGACTGACTGTGATAGAGTGAATGGATGATCAAAGAAAGATCGATAGGCATGGCCTGGAATTACTAATTGCAATCATCAATTTTGATCATCATGTTGTAATTGTAGCAGTGTGTGTTTAACTTTTTACCAAAGATTGGTCAATACAAATCTGTATTTGTTTTCACAATCTCACTGTGGTGTTTATGAATATAAACTTGATACTATTTATTGGGCACACGGCAATAAGCAATAATTAAGGTTAAAGTGGATGCTAATGTTTATTTATAACATGTTATTGGATGGAGGTTGCAGCCCTAAACAAGTAAACAACATTTTATGAGGTCTATTCCCGAAAACAACAGGCACTGCTATGCTAATAGTGCTTGCCGGTGGAAGAGTTCAATTCGCCTTTGAGACCGGGACGAGTATTATCCATCACGATACTGGCTCTTTGGATACAAATACTTTGGGACGACTTGTTGTTTATACATTCAGATCTCTTAACCGATATGTTACTGTGTAAATTACTCTGACGACAGCCTGGGTCAAAATATATACAATATGTACGTGCAGATCATGCAAGAAAGCTCTCTTTTAAAAAAGACTATACTCTGGTGTTAAATCGACTTTATTTACATATTTACACTAGAGTTCTTATAAAAAGTATCAATATTATACTTTAAGAAATTTAATTAGACTCCCATACGGACTGATGACGTTTGACACGTCGAGTGGATACGTTCCCATGTGACTGTGTCTATGATATCTCCATCTTTGATAAATCAGTTATTCTGAAAGATCGAGATGGCATAGAGATGGCATAGAGATGGCATAGAGATGGCATAGAGATGGCATAGAAATGGCATAGTATAGAATCGCGATTTACATGGACGCAATGAATGAGTGGACAGAAATAGAAATCCTGGATGGTGGATTCTGGAGATACCAGTCCTACTTGCGCTTGGTAGAGTTTAATGATTGATGAATCAAGAAATCGTTATCAACATAGAACGGGAGGAAGTAAGATGCAAATAACGATGACGATTTGAAGTTCACTTTCCTGAACGCCCGGGGAGACGCAGTATAAGGTTGGTCACTTGTGGAATATGAGTCACACAACCTTAACATCAGACCACTTAATATCATGTTTGATATTGGGGAATGGGGGTTTCTCACAATATGGCATCATAGCATATCATGAACCGTTTGACTACAGAATAGGATATTGTTCAATTCATAAAATAATTTGATTCAATTCATAAAATAATTTGATTTAATTCATAAAGTAATATGATTCAATTCAGAACAAAATATTTGTCAATTCAGAAAAGAATATTAATCGATTCAGAATATGTCTCCACAGTATAAAATATATCCATTTTTTGTCAGTTCAAATGTAATTTATTATTATTTTTTGCGTGATTGTTATGTGACAGAGGCAAGTTGCGTTACTATTGTCTGGTCGCAGGGTTAGGGTTAGCTAACCCTGGTGAGTAGTTCCAACTAATTGACCAGAGGGTTAGGGTTAGGGTTAGCTAACCCTGGTGAGTAGTTCCAACTAATTGACCAGAGGGTTAAGGTTAGGGTTAGCTAACCCTGGTGAGTAGTTCCAACTAATTGACCAGAGGGTTAGAGTTAGGGTTAGCTAACCCTGGTGAGTAGTTCCAACTGATTGACCAGAGGGTTAAGGTTAGGGTTAGCTAACCCTGGTGAGTAGGCCGAACTAATTGACCAGAGGGTTAAGGTTAGGGTTAGCTAACCCTGGTGAGTAGTTCCAACTAATTGACCAGAGGGTTAGGGTTAGGGTTAGCTAACCCTGGTGAGTAGTTCCAACTAATTGACCAAAGGGTTAGGGTTAGGGTTAGCTAACCCTGGTGAGTAGTTCCAACTGATTGACCAGAGGGTTAGGGTTAGGGTTAGCTAACCCTGGTGAGTAGTTCCAACTGATTGACCAGAGGGTTAAGGTTAGGGTAAGCTAACCCTGGTGAGTAGTTCCAACTAATTGACCAGAGGGTTAAGGTTAGGGTTAGCTAACCCTGGTGAGTAGTTCCAACTAATTGACCAGAGGGTTAGGGTTAGGGTTAGCTAACCCTGGTGAGTAGTTCCAACTAATTGACCAGAGGGTTAAGGTTAGGGTTAGCTAACCCTGGTGAGTAGGCCCAACTGATTGACCAGAGGGTTAAGGTTAGGGTTAGCTAACCCTGGTGAGTAGGCCCAACTAATTAACCAGAGGGTTAGGGTTAGGGTTAGCTAACCCTGGTGAGTAGTTCCAACTAATTGACCAGAGGGTTAAGGTTAGGGTTAGCTAACCCTGGTGAGTAGGCCCAACTAATTGACCAGAGGGTTAAGGTTAGGGTTAGCTAACCCTGGTGAGTAGTTCCAACTAATTGACCAGATTGGTTGAGGCTTTATTCATCATCTTTGTCACCAACGTAAATTATATTGCATGTCTTTAAGGAGACGATCTATTATTTTCATGAGACCAATTTGGATGAATGAGCAGGATCTCCCATGTGTTATCAAGTTATATAGGAATAAACATATACATTACAAGTTGGTGTGACTCAACATACACGGCGAATATACGAAAATATATATAACAATTGTTGCGGAACGGACCGTAAAATACCATTTCACAAGTTTACATTTGCTGTCCCTGCATCTCTTATATGCTGGTGTCACCGAGCGTCACTTTACAATGCAAGAAAACTATACATATCAAATGCTCTAGACTAATTACTCCACAAATAACCTATGATATATACATCTTAGAAATGTGTCAATATGTGCTTTATCTTAATCCTGTGTCAATATCTATGGCCTCTTTGCTCTAATAAAGAAATGACACGTCATGAAGTCCTGTATGTGAATACATGGAACTATAACCATCCTTAGCTTATGCTAACAAGCTGAGCTAGTACCATGGAACTATAACCATCCTTAGCTTATGCTAACAAGCTGAGCTAGTACCATGGAACTATAACCATCCTTAGCTTATGCTAACAAGCTGAGCTGGTACCATGGAACTATAACCATCCTTAGCTTATGCTAACAAGCTGAGCTAGTACCATGGAACTATAACCATCCTTAGCTTATGCTAACAAGCTGAGCTGGTACCATGGAACTATAACCATCCTTAGCTTATGCTAACAAGCTGAGCTAGTACCATGGAACTATAACCATCCTTAGCTCATGCTAACAAGCTGAGCTAGTACCATGGAACTATAACCATCCTTAGCTTATGATAACAAGCTGAGCTGGTACCATGGCCCTGCACAGCAGGATTCTAACCGTTTCTCCCAGTAGATTTAACCACCATTTGACAGAATACGTGTGATGACAGTCATGCTTCTATTTGTATTCATAGAGTAGGGTCTGTTGTCAAATCACCTGCCACAATAGGTTGCTGACAAGCCTGGAAAAAACAATCAACATTCCCTTGTTCTCTGTCCTGAATATATATAAATAAAATTGACTTTTGCTGTCAGATTTGATTTTATCTTGCATGTTTTCTGTAAAGTAGATCACGATTTTGTTAGAGACAATGAACTGTCATACTGACAGAACAATTTTGTATAAGTCTGTTTCACGGGTATCAACAAACAATTACTCTCACCGGCCAATGACATGTGTATTACAAATTAGGTCAAGGTCACGGTGCCACAGAGCGACCAAACAATGGAATTTGAAATGGTCAGTTGTATACGCCCATCTGGTCATTGTTCCCAGCGAATGGACAATCCATCTCACTGATAGGCACAGCTATCTCTGGGGAATCTGGAGACTCAATATATATATTAGATTAGGCTAGTAGCAAAGGATTTCCATTATATCCCTGTGTTTATATTTACAACCACCTTATTTGCAACCCACGCAGACGCAACATTTACCCCAGATGTTTTGCTGACGTCATCTCCACATGTTCTACTGATGTCATCATAATTTGTGTTAACCCCCCGAATGGGATTTCTTTTCTTTGATTTTTTTTTCTTTGAAGTGTTACAGCCGACGACAACTGACCTGCGGGCGACAACAGAGCCGCAGTTCCATTTTCAAAGCATATAGAGTACACCTGTACTCTAGAAAATACTCACATCAGGTTATTCTCTGACATCTGCATGTGCTAACAAGGTCAAATGGTGTGATAAACATCGATAATCATTTGATAAACTGAAACAGAGTTCTGTTGTCTTCCGCAGGTCAATTGTCGTCGGCTGTATCCGCGTAAAGAAGAAAAAGTGGTGCTCCACATGTAACATGGATGGAAAAAATTACAATAAACAAAACAAAAATTACAACAAACAAAACAAAAATTACAACAAACAAAACAAAAATTACAACAAACAAAACAAAAATTACAACAAACAAAACAAAAATTACAACAAACAAAACAAAAAAAAGAAATAAAAAGAAATTGAAGCAATTATTGCAAACTGACTGGGGAGTTGAAATTATCTTTGTTCATCTTTCAAAAACATTTAATTTGGTATATGAACGAATATTCTACCACAACCGTGTGCAAAGCTGTGCATTTTCAGTCTCGATTACGTAAGACTCTCTAATATCGCTCAGGCGCTAACGCAACTCATCGATCAGAAGATTGTTATTTCTGTTCTAATCGTCCGATTTACACCAAATTTGAACTAACTTACTCAGAATTCCATTCTCTATCAATTAGAAGGCATTTCCAAGCAATATTAATTGATAATTTTGCACACCGATTGGCGACAACGATGTTGTCACCTTGAACTTTTTGTCATCACGCACTTCTTTATCTTTGTTAACATATTCATACGCGGGCACGGGCGCATGCGTATATAAAAAGCTATTGCATACACATGACGAACACTCCACAGTGGCGTAAGTTGCTTGAACAATAATGACCACAGAAAAAAACGAATCACAAACCACAGGAAATGAATACGCATTTCCCATGATCATACGGATCACAGAATAACACAGATAGTTCCTATTTTTGTCAAAAAGTAACCATCCGTGTTACAAAAAAAGTAACATTTATGTGATATTATCAAATGTTTTCTTCAGTGATTAAAAAAAACCCAGTCATTTAATTAAGATTTTATTCCTACAATATCAACAGACACGATTGAGAATAAATTTAGATGGCAAAAAACATATATGCGTTATGAGATATAAATATGCCATTGCCTATATATGCTACATGAATAGACCTGAAATTGGTGTTGAAGCTTTGCACGTGTTTTGAGTCACACCTCCGCATTCTAACATTCCGCTGACCGCAAGTTTGTCCACCATATCACATGCTCACGTTCAGTTCACATTATGACGTCTTCTCAGCGTGAGCAGAGAAGTTAACTAGGCCGTGTGGGAGTGGACCATTAATCATTCATGGAGGGGCGTGGTGAAAAAGAAAATGCCACTTTTATTATCGCCTGTGTGAGGTCCATATCAATTTTTCCCAACATGCATTTCCAAATATGTTCAGAAAATATAGGAATTGTTTTTATTCCTCTGTGTATTTGTCCAAATATATCTCTCCCATTTTCAATTTACATTTTTCCATGACACCCCCGAATAAACAATGGTTATTCTTTTATTTTCTCATTTCCATGCTGTTGTTTTGTGGAGGTATCAATATGGAAACTAATTGGAAAGGTAAAGATAAAATCCTTTTAATCTCGCTACTGACAAACCAGCTTTAGGCGCTGTAAAACGTATCACTGCTTTCAAACTTTTATAACGTGAGACTGAAAAATAATTTCCTTTATGACACTTGTGAACTTCGTTTGCAAACTGATATTTCTACATCAAAACAAAGAGGCTCCCGAGATTATAAGCATTACACTCACTTTTTTGTTTTCATGTGCACCTCATCAAGTCTATATAACCTCAAAGAACAAAAGTTCAGGTGAAAGATAAGCCCTCCTAAGCATACATTTCTTATTTCACCTTACCCAAGATGCGTCATCAGCATAATCTAAACTGGCTTGTTGGCAGTGGCTTGTTGGCAAGGGTGTTATGGCCCCCTATAACAATGAAACTGGCCCCTCATAACAATATCATGTTATGAGACAATATCAGTGACAATGCTTCACCCGTTATGTAGATGTCATTTGACCAATTATCAGTGTCTGAAATTAATATTTATTTAAACCATAGATAAAATTTAAAAAAAAGGATTTCAGCGCCTATTTTTCCAGCTCTTGTTCTATCTTTAAGGCCAAGCTTTCAATGGGGTATAAGCTTTCCACGGGGTATAAGCTTTACACAGGGTATAAGCTTTCCAAAGGGTATAAGCTTTCCACAGGGTATAAGCTTTTCAAAGGGTATAAGCTTTCTACAGGGTATAAGCTTTCCACAGGGTATAAGCTTTCTACAGGGTATAAGCTTTCCACGGGGTATAAGCTTTCCATGGGGTATAAGCTTTCCATGGGGTATAAGCTTTCCACGGGGTATAAGCTTTCCACAGGGTATAAGCTTTCCACGGGGTATAAGCTTTCCACGGGGTATAGGCTTTCCACAGGGTATAAGCTTTCCACGGGGTATAAGCGTTCCACGGGGTATAAGCTTTCCACAGGGTATAAGCTTTCTACAGGGTATAAGCTTTCTACAGGGTATAAGCTTTCCACGGGGTATAAGCTTTCTACAGGGTATAAGCTTTCCACGGGGTATAAGCTTTCTACAGGGTATAAGCTTTCCACGGGGTATACGCTTTCCACAGGGTATAAGCTTTCCACGGGGTATAAGCTTTCTACAGGGTATAAGCTTTCTACAGGGTATAAGCTTTCCACGGGGTATACGCTTTCTACAGGGTATAAGCTTTCAACGGGGTATAAGCTTTCTACAGGGTATAAGCTTTCCACGGGGTATAAGCTTTCTACAGGGTATAAGCTTTCCACGGGGTATAAGCTTTCCACAGGGTATAAGCTTTCCACGGGGTATAAGCTTTCTACAGGGTATAAGCTTTCTACAGGGTATAAGATTTCCACTGGGTATAAGCTTTTTACAGGGTATAAGCTTTCCACAGGGTATAAGCTTTCTATAGGGTATAAGCTTTCCACGGGGTATAAGCTCACCTCTTTTGTTCTCCACAAATTCGAGTTTATGTGTGTAAAAAGAGAATGAAGAGTTTAGAATTTACAAACGTTATTTCTGCTTTACTGCAATTTCTGGAAATGTTCATGGTCTTAGGACTGATATAAACTAGAAATATCATGGGGTTAAGCTTTATCACTATATATTGCCAGCGTTTTTAAGCGAGTAAATAAAACTTGCTGTAATGGGTATCTAACGGGTTATCAGAATTGCACAGGGAGACTGCTTGACACCAGAAAATCAGCTTCGTGACAGCTACTTAATGGAACAGTGCAAAAACGCCTCCCATTAGCGGGCAGAGTATCTTTATTGTCCATTACTAAACAACTTCACTTCATCTGTCAATAGAAAATGCTAAAATGTAAAAGCCTTTTATTTTGTTACAAAAAGGCAGCTATTTTCACAACAATGGGCCTCTCGTAATGTCTCACAGCTACCACGACAAAACACAATCTCAACTCATTTAATCAAAGATTTTAGCTAAAAAAAAGGCCACCTACATCTTCGCTGAATCCCTACAGTTTTCTCGCATCCACTCTTCCCTTAATTATACCGATGCTGCAGCTGGTTCTAATTCACAACAAGCAGTTTGATTAAGTAGGAGAGCATCAGTGTTTAAAGAAGTCTTGTGAGGGGACACGTCAGAATGATATTTTAAGACACTTTAAATGTGTTTCTTATGCAGCGGCCCTTTCAGGAGAAATGTTGAAAACTCACATCTTTACAATTTCATTACTGACCATAACTCATGAACACGTGACCTATTGCTGATAACTGATGACACCACTTCCTTCCCTATGGACACTATGGGAAGTGGTGTTCATCATCTCTTCATACCAGGGATCCACAGAGTAAACTATATGTCATTGGTGTGGAGGTAACTGGATCCAGTACATGACCATGTCATTGGTGTGGAGTTAACAGGCTCCAGTACATGGCCATGTCATTGGTGTGGAGTTAACTGGATCCAGTACATGGCCATGTCCTTGGTGTGGAGTTAACTGGATCCAGTACATGGCCATGTCATTGGTGTGGAGGTAACTGGATCCAGTACATGACCATGTCATTGGTGTGGAGTTAAAAGGCTCCAGTACATGGCCATGTCATTGGTGTGGAGTTAACTAGATCCAGTACATGGCCATGTCCTTGGTGTGGAGGTAACTGGATCCAGTACATGACCATGTCATTGGTGTGGAGTTAACAGGCTCCAGTACATGGCCATGTCCTTGGTGTGGAGTTAACTGGATCCAGTACATGGCCTTGTCATTGGTGTGGAGTTAACTGGATCCAGTACATGGCCTTGTCATTGGTGTGGAGTTAACTGGATCCAGTACATGGCCATGTCATTGGTGTGGAGTTAACTGGATCCAGTACATGGCCTTGTCATTGGTGTGGAGTTAACAAGCTCCAGTACATGGCCATGTCCTTGGTGTGGAGTTAACTGGATCCAGTACATGGCCTTGTCATTGGTGTGGAGTTAACTGGATCCAGTACATGGCCATGTCATTGGTGTGGAGTTAACTGGATCCAGTACATGGCCATGTCATTGGTGTGGAGTTAACTGGATCCAGTACATGGCCTTGTCATTGGTGTGGGGTTAACAAGCTCCAGTACATGGCCATGTCCTTGGTGTGGAGTTAACTGGATCCAGTACATGGCCTTGTCATTGGTGTGGAGTTAACTGGATCCAGTACATGACCATGTCATTGGTGTGGAGTTAACAGGCTCCAGTACATGACCATGTTATTGGTGTGGAGTTAACTGGATCCAGTACATGACCATGTAATGGTGTGGAGTTAACTGGATCCAGTACATGGCCATGTCATTGGTGTGGAGTTAACAGGCTCCAGTACATGGCCATGTCCTTGGTGTGGAGTTAACTGGATCCAGTACATGGCCATGTCATTGGTGTGGAGTTAACTGGATCCAGTACATGACCATGTCATTGGTGTGGAGTTAACAGGCTCCAGTACATGGCCATGTCCTTGGTGTGGAGTTAACTGGATCCAGTACATGGCCTTGTCATTGGTGTGGAGTTAACTGGATCCAGTACATGACCATGTCATTGGTGTGGAGTTAACTGGATCCAGTACATGACCATGTCATTGGTGTGGAGTTAACTGGATCCAGTACATGACCATGTCATTGGTGTGGAGTTTACTGGATCCAGTACATGTTCAGCAAAGGAAGTATGAACTTTGCGTGGGGAAAATATGAGGAGAGATTTTGTATGTAGCAAGAAACACATGACGCTGCAATTTCTATGTTTGGCCTAAAGCTAGGAGAGTTAACAGGCTCCAGTACATGGCCATGTCCTTGGTGTGGAGTTAACTGGATCCAGTACATGGCCTTGTCATTGGTGTGGAGTTAACAAGCTCCAGTACATGGCCATGTCCTTGGTGTGGAGTTAACTGGATCCAGTACATGGCCTTGTCATTGGTGTGGAGTTAACTGGATCCAGTACATGACCATGTCATTGGTGTGGAGTTAACAGGCTCCAGTACATGACCATGTTATTGGTGTGGAGTTAACTGGATCCAGTACATGACCATGTCATTGGTGTGGAGTTAACAGGCTCCAGTACATGGCCATGTCATTGGTGTGGAGTTAACTGGATCCAGTACATGGCCATGTCCTTGGTGTGGAGGTAACTGGATCCAGTACATGACCATGTCATTGGTGTGGAGTTAACAGGCTCCAGTACATGGCCATATCCTTGGTGTGGAGTTAACTGGATCCAGTACATGGCCTTGTCATTGGTGTGGAGTTAACTGGATCCAGTACATGGCCATGTCATTGGTGTGGAGTTAACTGGATCCAGTACATGGCCATGTCATTGGTGTGGAGTTAACTGGATCCAGTACATGGCCATGTCATTGGTGTGGAGTTAACTGGATCCAGTACATGGCCTTGTCATTGGTGTGGAGTTAACAAGCTCCAGTACATGGCCATGTCCTTGGTGTGGAGTTAACTGGATCCAGTACATGGCCTTGTCATTGGTGTGGAGTTAACTGGATCCAGTACATGGCCATGTCATTGGTGTGGAGTTAACTGGATCCAGTACATGGCCATGTCATTGGTGTGGAGTTAACTGGATCCAGTACATGACCATGTCATTGGTGTGGAGTTAACAGGCTCCAGTACATGGCCATGTCCTTGGTGTGGAGTTAACTGGATCCAGTACATGGCCTTGTCATTGGTGTGGAGTTAACTGGATCCAGTACATGACCATGTCATTGGTGTGGAGTTAACTGGATCCAGTACATGACCATGTCATTGGTGTGGAGTTAACTGGATCCAGTACATGACCATGTCATTGGTGTGGAGTTTACTGGATCCAGTACATGTTCAGCAAAGGAAGTATGAACTTTGCGTGGGGAAAATATGAGGAGAGATTTTGTATGTAGCAAGAAACACATGACGCTGCAATTTCTATGTTTGGCCTAAAGCTAGGAGAGTTAACAGGCTCCAGTACATGGCCATGTCCTTGGTGTGGAGTTAACTGGATCCAGTACATGGCCTTGTCATTGGTGTGGAGTTAACAAGCTCCAGTACATGGCCATGTCCTTGGTGTGGAGTTAACTGGATCCAGTACATGGCCTTGTCATTGGTGTGGAGTTAACTGGATCCAGTACATGACCATGTCATTGGTGTGGAGTTAACAGGCTCCAGTACATGACCATGTTATTGGTGTGGAGGTAACTGGATCCAGTACATGACCATGTCATTGGTGTGGAGTTAACAGGCTCCAGTACATGGCCATGTCATTGGTGTGGAGTTAACTGGATCCAGGACATGGCCATGTCCTTGGTGTGGAGGTAACTGGATCCAGTACATGACCATGTCATTGGTGTGGAGTTAACAGGCTCCAGTACATGGCCATGTCCTTGGTGTGGAGTTAACTGGATCCAGTACATGGCCTTGTCATTGGTGTGGAGTTAACTGGATCCAGTACATGGCCATGTCATTGGTGTGGAGTTAACTGGATCCAGTACATGGCCATGTCATTGGTGTGGAGTTAACTGGATCCAGTACATGGCCATGTCATTGGTGTGGAGTTAACTGGATCCAGTACATGGCCTTGTCATTGGTGTGGAGTTAACAAGCTCCAGTACATGGCCATGTCCTTGGTGTGGAGTTAACTGGATCCAGTACATGGCCTTGTCATTGGTGTGGAGTTAACTGGATCCAGTACATGGCCATGTCATTGGTGTGGAGTTAACTGGATCCAGTACATGGCCATGTCATTGGTGTGGAGTTAACTGGATCCAGTACATGGCCTTGTCATTGGTGTGGAGTTAACTGGATCCAGTACATGACCATGTCATTGGTGTGGAGTTAACAGGCTCCAGTACATGACCATGTTATTGGTGTGGAGTTAACTGGATCCAGTACATGACCATGTCATTGGTGTGGAGTTAACAGGCTCCAGTACATGACCATGTCATTGGTGTGGAGTTAACTGGATCCAGTACATGACCATGTCATTGGTGTGGAGTTAACTGGATCCAGTACATGGCCATGTCATTGGTGTGGAGTTAACAGGCTCCAGTACATGGCCATGTCCTTGGTGTGGAGTTAACTGGATCCAGTACATGGCCATGTCATTGGTGTGGAGTTAACTGGATCCAGTACATGACCATGTCATTGGTGTGGAGTTAACAGGCTCCAGTACATGGCCATGTCCTTGGTGTGGAGTTAACTGGATCCAGTACATGGCCTTGTCATTGATGTGGAGTTAACTGGATCCAGTACATGACCATGTCATTGGTGTGGAGTTAACTGGATCCAGTACATGACCATGTCATTGGTGTGGAGTTAACTGGATCCAGTACATGACCATGTCATTGGTGTGGAGTTAACTGGATCCAGTACATGTTCAGCAAAGGAAGTATGAACTTTGCGTGGGGAAAATATGAGGAGAGTTTTTGTATGTAGCAAGAAACACATGACGCTGCAATTTCTATGTTTGGCCTAAAGCTAGGAGAGCGATTAATTGATTTGTCAGCCAAACCAAAAAAGTGAGAATGAATAAGGTGATGTGAAGTGACATATTTAAAATTAAAATGCATCGATGATCTGTGTTTAACGTTTCTCTTGATTGCTCTCTAAAACAATGATTGCATTAAATAATTAAAATTAAAACTCTCAACAACATACACAGATAAACAAGCAGAAATGAATACTGATTGTCTGATGTCAATAGTTGGCAACATTTCTTACCAGTTAGATCGCTTCATATTCTTTGTGAATGTTGTGGTGAGCGTCTACCTTTACCGATATTTGTTATTGAGCATATCATGATTTAATTGCAAATATAGAGTCTTGAATAGAAATATTTTGTTGGATTACAGGTTTGTGCAATTTATATATTTTCCAATTTGAATGGGAGCAATTAAGATGTAAATATTACCGTAGACCACTGGACAGATACATCCAGACCAATACCCAGATTCAATTTAAATAATGCTATATTTTGCATATTCCTTTATATTCCTTTCTTACAGTTATTTCTGTGACTGAGTAAATTTATCCGCTCATAAAGAAAATTAATACAGCAATCTTAAATGAACAACTTATCAACTAACTTCTAGAAATATGCTATTATATAGAAACAAACGAATAATTAGTTAATTACTTTATATCGCGAATTAAAGGACGGCGCAGATTAATAGTGTTGTTGGCATAGAAACTAAATTTCTGGAAAATATTCTCATTGCAAACTTGTAAAATTGAAATTAAATCCTCTTTCGTTGATTGCTTTTGCGATTCAGATCATAAAATATGTCAGATGAGTCCACCGCGGTTATCCGTATGTGTTTATTTGTGGTTATTTAGAGACTTAGTGTGAAGGGACTTAGTGTGTAGGGACATTTAATAAATATGCTAGATTAAATATGACAACTGTAAAACAGTGACAGTAATTATAACTGATTATCATGCAATTTAACTGGGCTAATTGAGTTCCATAAAATACAGCACGCTTCTTGCGTGTACCACTCATGTTTCCGTCTTTTAATGAATGAAACAAAAAGAGAACCAAGAACGTTCACTGACACTTTATACGCGTAAAAACACAGTCATTTAAATCTAACGTTTAAAAACTGTCAAGATGTTTATTAAAAGTTATGTAAAATTGCATATAGCGTTTATAAAATGAAGAGAATTATCGGCGTGTTTAGCCTGATGCACCAGGAACCTGAGTAATCGGGTCACGAGTGATAGAATGCTGATATTATTATGGGTAATAAATTAAACATTATATTGTACAAAGGAATGCTACAGTTTAATTAGATACATGGCGGGTGATGAGGGCCGGGTCCTATAATGGGTCAATGGTATATACATTATTGCCATATTAGGGTTTTAATGAGCGCTTGTTCCAATATAACATTTGCATGTCATCCATGTAAAATTTATTTCGCCCGTGGTTATAAAAAACTGATACGGGTCCGGGACCCTGGTGATAAATAGCCGCCATTTGAAACCCATAAAACAATATTCGATTAATCAAAACCTTGGCGCTATTGTGTTGAAGTATCGCTCATTTATACCATGTTCTGACGCATGCGCTGTCACGACCTCTACAGGTAGCACGTTGGCACGTGGCATTTGTGACACAGAGCAATCTTTGCCTGGGTGTTTAGCTGCTCACTCTATTGCTGTGTCTTGTATTATGATTATATTTTCTACCGCATGCGCGTAGGTCATTATACCGCCGCTAATCTCGCGTTACCCGTGATCTTAGGCAGAAGAGGAGCCACCCCCCGTGTGATGACTTTGCACTTAGCAGGTATTCATAGAACTAACAGCAATGCACCCATCTAATTGTAAGTGTCCTTTGCACAGACTTGATATACACTTTTCAATTAGTAGCTTCTTTCGTTTGGCAAGAAATGGGAATCACATACGTCGGACTCTCCCTCTTCTTCCAAACCCTTCTCAATAACGTTAAAGGACATTCTTGTTGGTTACTTCCAGGCAAACAAAGAGACAGTGCTTTGGTACTTGATTGCATTTTCATTTGATAGACCATATATTCCATATATTTGCCTTTTCCAACGTCCAATTCAGTTAATCTGTCTAATTTATCTAATCTTCGATACAATTGCCTGTGTATGAACGACTTTGATGGAGAAGCCGCTTAGCGTTGATGCTCAACTTGTCATCACGTGACTCAGACGAGAGTTGATGGCTGTATTGAAGCCAGACATGTGAATCTACATTGACAGACATATTAACCCTGTCATGGCGATTACACGCAGCTATGGCAGAGCAGACCTGGAGTGCATAAATCATGCTATGATGTGCGATTGATTTGAGTGTTATTAGAAAAACTATAATGGGCGATATAGGGTGACTTTGGTGCACACCTAAGTATTGCTAGATTGTGATCATATTATTAATGAGGCAGATCCATCAAGTTGCACCGAGGGCCTATTAAGGTTGACATTCTGTATAAAATATGACACATGTCCACGCCTTGCTGGATGCCTGGGCCGTGCAAGATGGTAATCATAACACAAAGGCAACACATAGCCTTGCTAGACGTGCAAGTGTTCCTAGACAAGTAGCCTTGCTAGACATGCAGGTGTTCCTAGATTACCTCTATCTGTTCCTTGTTAGACATGCAGGTGTTCCTAGATTGCCTCTATCTGTTCCTTGTTAGACATGCAGGTGTTCCTTGTTAGACATGCATATATATATATATATATATATATATATATATATATATATATATATATATATATATATATATATATATATATATATATATATATATATATACAGAATAAAATATACATGTCGCGAGTAATAAGTAATTTAAAAATATGCTCCTGTTTGCTAAATTTGATAAAATTATGAAAAAGTTACGTCTGCTACAATTTGTCTGTGAGTCATAAATGAATCAAAAAGAAATATGAGGAGATATATTTGAAGTTTTTATAGGAAGGTCTATGTATGAGTCTGATATTACCTGCACATTACAGTTGTGTTATACACGCAGCTTGATGTGTTGTTGTTTGTTATATATGTAGCTATGCCATAGTAGTAGCTGGAAAAGCTTACATTTGGGGGCGTGGAGTGACAAGATATAATTTCTTCTGTCATGCTTATTCAGTATCTAGTTACTACATTGTAAAACAACCTCACTCATTCCCTTACCTTAGATCTGCTCTTTTTGTTTCTGAATATCACGTCGATGCTTCGTATCACTCCACTTGTCAAATGTCTACTCCACAAACATACATCTGTCCACTTTAATGCAGGAATGTTGAGCAAATAAAGTGAACTATCGGCAATGAATTCAAACTTGTATATATCTTTTTGACAGAGTTTAAACAAAATAGTTATCAGGTTTGTTCAATTACAGGGAGATTTTATAGATTGCCCTTTCAATATTTGGACTTTGGCAAGTTTGATTCTGTATTTGAAGAAGACATATCTTATTACAGACAAAGCTCAGTAGTTACATGTGTGAATGTCAGCACAGAACAAAAAGGTGGATTAAATTACAGAATCTCCACCTTCCCAATCATCAAACTAAACCCACCTACACAACCTAGCAGTCTCAACCTGGCTCTCATCTGCATTGTACCAGTCAAACCCTAACCACACAGTCCTACCCATAAAGTCCTACCCACACAGTCCTACCCACACAGTCCTACCCACACAGTCCTACCCACACACCCCTACCCGCACACCCCTACCCACACACCCCTACCCACACACCCCTACCCACACAGTCCGCCCCACACAGTCCGACCCACACACCCTACCCACACAGTCCTACCCACACAGTCCTACCCACACACCCCTACCCACACACCCCTACCCGCACACCCCTGCTCACACACAACCTACCCACACAGTCCGACCCACACAGTCCGACCCACACACCCCTACCCACACAGTCCGACCCACACAGTCCGACCCACACACCCTTACCCACACAGTCCTACCCACACACCCCTACCCACACAGTCCTACCCACACAGTCCTACCCACACAGTCCTACCCACACTCCCAAGTACCACACACCCCTACCCACAGACCCATTCCTACAGACCCCTACCCACAGACCCATCCCTACACATCCCTACCCACCCATCCCTCCAACCCATGAGGATACAGTCACCGTTTCGCCAGCATCCGTCCATTTTATCCTCCCCCCAATCATACATTGACTCAGATCATCTTATGTTATAGCACAGGTGAGTGAAATGAAGAGCAGTCTTGTTATCTGCGGTCCTGGTTTCTCCACACCGAGTGGTGCAGATAAGATACAGTATCGATGACATATCTTCGCACCTCTACATTTCCTTGTATGAGTGTACTTGGCAGAGTCACCGGGCTTCCTGGTTTACTCACAGGTGGAGGAGATAAGGCATCGATGCATAATGATACATCTTCCCCCATCTTCCCAAGCCCATTGCACCACTAAAGGGGTCAACTCATTTCATGAAATATTCCTTTGTCCTATCACGCCAAGATAAGTTTGGTCATAAATATTGCGATTTAGCAAACTTACAAAACATGGAAGTATTTAAAGCTCATTTAACCTTCGGATTTTCCAAAAAAAAAACTTTCGCGGAATAGTTCAGTCAAGGTCAAGGTGAATATCAAATGTGCACAATAAGTCAGAAATATATACGTGTATATGTTCATTAGTGAAAGAAACAATAACTGAGATTCTTTAGTTTAAAGCTGTGTGTACATTTTATTCTATTTGACGAAAATATCGTCTGCCTTTCTGCCAAAGGTACTCGTGGAAACATATATTTGTTACAAATCTGCCTGATTTAATTTATCCATTTCAAAGAATACAAAGTTCGTGTTTTTCATCCACATCATTGAAGAAAAAAACGGACTCCCGGAAGCGGAAATGACGTGTAGTCAGGCCTTTACTGGTCCACATGCAGCTGTCTGTGCTCGCAATGCATGTAAGACCGGTGAAGCTGCAACTCTGGTGAACAAAACCTAGTCGTAATATCTGGCGGGTGACATAAATATATATATATACAAATGCAGGCACGTTATGTGTGAATTAATAATTTTAAAACATTTAGAGATATATATCTAAAATATATATATTTTTTCCATTATGGTGATTGGCTTGCAGACAGGGCTGTCTGGAAAGCGGCTGAGGGCTGACCTCTTTAGCTAATATTTCTCTGAAAGGGTCGTGGGTCAAGTTATCATTTCATGCCTCTACTTCCGACCCGATAATGATATCACGTGATCAGACAATGAAACTTGACAGTCTTCAATGGCGGACATATTCATCAAGTGTGATATTAATTTACTCAGGTCCCCATTATTGCTAAACATAGCTTGTGTAAAGATTGTCAGGTGCCTAACAAATAGGCCCTCGGCTGTAGACCTGCGCTGGCGGACAGATGTGTGGGTGAGCATGGTATACAATACACCTCAGTATGAGCGATAATAGGGAGCAACGGGGAGAGGGAACAGGTGGATGATGTACGTCAAAGAGAGCTTGTAGGTTAATCTGAAGGCTAGAAATACAGGATTCACCCAAATACAAGGTGCACCTTGAACCAGCGTGAACTTAATTCCTCTGTCAATATTATTTTCACCTCGAAACTTCAAAGACAACAACGAACTTTTGTTCAGAGTTTTAAATGAGCGTGACATCATCAAATGTTATCGACCGTCTTGTTTTGGTAGTCACGTGACCAAGATATGCTTTGCCTTGTCTTCAACAAACTTTTTCTTGGACGTTTTAAAATGGGTCTGACCTCCGTCAACTAAAATCACTGTTTTTAATGCAAATATTTAGGTTTTCCCCTCATGAATTATTGACCGTCTTGTTTTTGTAGTCAGGTGACCACGACGATATCTAACGCCCTGTCTGCACTGTTGTTTAGTCAGCTGAAGAGTGTATAGATAGGCAATACTACATTGCGAGTGACAGGCCCTTATCATGTGAGGGGAGATAAGTTTGTTACCTTCCAGAATGAGCAATTGCTTACTCTGTATCCCTCCGCAGACTTTTTTGATGACTTTCAGAACCCGGAAACAGATCCCAGCTGAGAAATATTTTCCCTCCATAACATAGACCATAAAACCGCCACCAGAAACTTGTGCCTTGAAGCAAGCAGACACCAAACCTTTCTACAGACACTTTTATTGTTATCTATAGGTATCGATGGCAAATTCTCGTCTGAAATCTACACCGTGATAAAAGAGGTATTTCAATATTAATGTTAAAGAAGATGAAATACCAGTATTGTATAGCATGACAGACATGTGTCGTCTTATGACAGATACTGTTACTCGTGCCTTCAAATAAAACTGATTTCTCAAATGCGTTACTTCAATGTAATTTAATGTGAAAAACTGATTTAAAATATAGGCAGGAAAAATGAATAAAATGGTAAACCCGATGAAAGTGATAAAATGGTAAATAAATGATAAAATGGGTAAAAAGTGATCAGATAGTAAAAAAGATTGGCTGTGATGTGAAGGTAGTACATAGGAATATAGCAGCACACTTCACGTCAAACTGACATGATCAACCCAGTTGGCAGGCACAATAAGCTTGCAGCAGATCACAACGTATACCTGTCAACTCTGTGCCCATTAGAGCAACTCTAAGAGCCAGACACTTTGTATTACTGAGTGATAACAGAATGGCCACCGAAATAGCAAATGACACAACCAGCTTGCAGCTAATTAACCCGTTTAAACCGGTAAAGTGGCCGACGTGTTTGAAACGGATGCGATGTTGTTGTAAATGCCAATATATATCAAAGTAGACTTTGTATTTACAGTGGGAGTAAAGGAAGGCTACAAAAGCAACTAAATCTCTTACTTTGAGCTGTACCCTTGTCACGCTGTCTGCAAACATCAACTTTGTTAGCCAGATTATCTCAGAGCGTCCTCTCCACAGAGAATCAGCACATTTCCTATCTTATAATTGCCTCGTGTCGAATAACTGCTGGCAGAGACCGGACCACTTCAGCGTTAACTTATATTGTAAGGTTGATATGTCACCTTGAATAAAATTAATACATATTCAACTGACAACACTACGTCAGGCCTATCTTAAACGTGCACTCACTTTGTCTAATGAGAACAACTTTAAACTTTATATCTGGAAATAATGAAAAACCTTTTCAACGAGAATAATGAGGTATCCTATAGAAGGAATAATTAGCTTATACTCTCATGAATGCAACTGCACAGAGCACATGCTTATTCCTACGCAAAAAGAAGACTTGAAAATACAAGAAAGGTAGAGAGATAGATAACACAAGACAAGAAGAAGAACCTGTTAATGTCACAGCTACACTTCACCAGTTGACCTCCCTTCTTCAGGTTTGCAGACAATATGTTATTTTCCCCTTGAACGTTTAACTCAGCAAATAATCTGTCAGCTGAATTAAAGTCTGTTGCTTTTGATATTTTTTTGCAATTTTCAGAAAGTAATTATATGTCTGTGGGAAGAAAAAAAACAGAGAATATCTATCGTTATTAATCACCGACATTGTTTCCAAAGAAATATAACTTTCAAAGTCAAAAGTTTTTTCTCCACTGAAAGCCGATATATAATATGCCATGGGGATTAATAAACGCCTGTACAAAATAGGAATTACTCTAAGATAAGTTTTATCTTTATGTACATTTGAAAGATGTACATATTTCATGCAACTTTATTCACTGTACACTGTATAATCACACGCGTGTTTCTTTATCTTCCCGCGGGGCTGTATAAGCGATTGGCAAACCTGATATATAGATGGTTACCACATTTACTTGGAATGAATGAAGGATAATTGTTTTCACCTCATATTTATCTGAACTGTGTGTACTTCCCTAATTAATTATACCTCCGCACTTGGGATAGGTTAGATTGGTTAACCGATCTGAAATGGACGATTCCATCCAATAGAGGAACGATTAGTTTCTATGAATATCTGTGGATAACATTTTCTATTTGCCTTTTAGTTTGGCATCACCACATATCTAACAGTCTATATAGATAACGTGTGTATTCTGGAAATACAACATTATTTAACCCGTATTCCCTTGGAAGTTTCCTTCCCCCAGAGTTTCAATGACACATCATTTGGGAATAGCAAATCTGTAATAAATGGCCTATACTGTACTCAATATAGCAATCTCACTGCCACGCTCTGTCAAGATTGAACATTAATCTGGGAATTTATGTTGTTCACCAAACCCCACTGCACTGACATTGACCGCTTGCCGGGACTGCCCGCCTGTATCCGCAAACCGCTGCTACATGGAGAGAAAATATAAACTGTCTCTGTATCAGCGAATATCCCAGTCAAAACTCCCTGTAATCCTGAATATTCTAGTTTACGATCTGTGGCACTAGATGTCAATAACTCTGAGCATTATTCAACAGCCATGACATGGTTTTCACAAAATGAAAGTATTAAGGTTATTCTATCGAAATCTTAGTCAAATACAACTCTTCTGAACTTGCCGTGAAATGTACAAATACAAATACAAATACAAATACAAAATTTTATTTATTGTCATGATTAAATCAACAATTAAAACTAGCTTGAAGCTATTGCATGACGGTGAGATATTTACAAATATATATAATCATAAAATAGTTGGTTAAAACATTAAATTCATCTATAAAACCATGATTGACATACACATGTATCCCAGTTCTTGATCCTCTCTTTAAAATCATTCAATGATATTGCACTTTTGACATTATAAGACAGACAGTTCCATAGTTTGGCACCTATATAAGAAAACGATCTGTGTCCATAAGTGACAGTCTTGAATTTCTTTTGAGACAGTCTGTTACCTCTCATATTATATGGCACATCATGCTTGTTTAATAATGTACACAGGTATTCAGGTTCTGAATCATTTAAACATTTATAGACTTCTGTTGCCGTAACTCGGATTAAATGTACTGAAATAGATGGTTGGCCGCTTCTCTCCAAGTGTCATACATCGTAACTGTATCCAGACCATGGTACAATTCTTCTAAACTTGCCATGAAATGTAGCGTCATACATCGTAACTGTAACCAGACCATGGTACAACTCTTCTGAACTTGCCATGAAATGTAGTGTCATACATCGTAACTGTAACCAGACTATGGTACATCTCTTCTGAACTTGCCGTGAAATGTAATGTCAAACATCGTAACTGTAACCAGACCATGGTACATCTCTTCTAAACTTGCCGTGAAATGTAGTGTCATACATCGTAACTGTAACCAGACCATGGTACAACTCTTCTGAACTTGCCGTGAAATGTAGTGTCATACATCGTAACTGTAACTAGACCATGGTACATCTCTTCTGAACTTGCCGTGAAATGTAGTGTCATAAATTGTAACTGTAACCAGACTATGGTACAACTCTTCTGAACTTGCCGTGAAATGTAGTGTCAAATATTGTAACTGTAACCAGACCATGGTACATCTCTTCTGAACTTGCCGTGAAATGTAGTGTCATCAATTGTAACTGTAACCAGACTATGGTACAACTCTTCTGAACTTGCCGTGAAATGTAGTGTCAAACATCGTAACTGTAACCAGACCATGGTACAACTCTTCTGAACTTGCCGTGAAATGTAGTGTCATACATCGTAACTGTAACCAGACCATGGTACATCTCTTCTAAACTTGCCATGAAATGTAGTGTCAAACATCGTAACTGTAACCAGACCATGGTACAACTCTTCTGAACTTGCCATGAAATGTAGTGTCAAACATCGTAACTGTAACCAGACCATGGTACAACTCTTCTGAACTTGCCGTGAAATGTAGTGTCAAACATCGTAACTGTAACCAGACCATGGTACAACTCTTCTGAACTTGCCGTGAAATGTAGTGTCATACATCGTAACTGTAACCAGACCATGGTACATCTCTTCTGAACTTGCCGTGAAATGTAGTGTTAAACATTGTAACTGTAACAAGACCATGGTACAACTCTTCTGAACTTGCCGTGAAATGTAGTGTCAAACATCGTAACTGTAACCAGACCATGGTACAACTCTTCTGAACTTGCCGTGAAATGTAGTGTCATACATCGTAACTGTAACCAGACCATGGTACATCTCTTCTGAACTTGCCGTGAAATGTAGTGTCAAACATCGTAACTGTAACCAGACCATGGTACAACTCTTCTGAACTTGCCATGAAATGTAGTGTCAAACATCGTAACTGTTTTGTTTGTTTGGGGTTTTACATCACTTTCAACATTATTTCAGTTATTTCATGATGAGACCTACTTGTAGCAGATATAGTGCTGCTTCACTGAATTGTCATGTCGCAGGTCCTTGACATGACAACCCGCCCGGTCACAGATTTACAAGGACAACGGGTTAACCCTTTGGCACAGGCCTCAGCTCATATGGGAAATTGTATCATGAGTTCAATCACGGCACGGCCGGGGTTCGAACCCACGACCTTTGGATCACCACAGAGGAACTGGTGCTAATAAGCTGGCGCCCTAACTAACTGCGCCACGGCCCGTGGCAAACATCGTAACTGTAACCAGACCATGGTACAACTCTTCTGAACTTGCCGTGAAATGTAGTGTCAAACATCGTCACTGTAACCAGACCATGGTACAACTCTTCTGAACTTGCCGTGAAATGTAGTGTCAAACATTGTAACTGTAACCAGACCATGGTACAACTCAAGCATACCCAAACTAGGTTATGATTTTACAATTCCTGTCAACTTTTTACTGAATTTCATTCATAATATGGTTATCTCGTGAAATATCAAATTGGACTGATTTTAGTGAGAATTTCATCTTGACCTCATTCTGCGATATGCATTAGATATTAGATGTGGTGATTTATTTTTTAAGCTACAGAATGTTACAAAAAGGTAACAAAGAATAACATTATGACTATAGGTCGATGATTTGGCGAAAAATATGCGTTGCCATGGTTGCCATATCTATGACATTTAATTATGTGGTATGAATATTCATTAAATTATCAATTCATGATGTACAGCCCTGAAGAGTTTCAAATGTCGTAAAAGTCAACAGATCCAGACAACAGAAACCTTGATTTGTGATATACTTTAAAAAATAGAATTGGAATCCATTTTGTTGTCAGCAAGGAAGTCATTAAGCCAGTGCCATATCATATTGATGGCAATTGACAAGGTGTGTTTGATTGTTTAATTTTATTTTATTATTTTTTTTTTTGGGGGGGGGGGGGGGGGTGGTTGCATCTCTTTCAACATTATTGCAGTCATTTCGTGATGAGACCTACTAGAAGCAGAAATAGTGCTGCCTCACTGAATTGTCATGCCGCAGGTCCTTGACACGACAATCCACCCGGTCACAAGGGCACGGGCCCAAGCCCATCTGTGAAATTGTATCATGAATTCAATCTCGGATCGAAACCACGACCTTTTGATCACCAGAGGAAGTGGTGCTAATAGGCTGGGGCTGATACCAACTGCGCCACAGTCCGTGGCCTGACAAGGTGTGTAACTGCCAAACATCTACAGCAAATTAGAGCCCACATCACATGACCTATTTTTTCATGAGCGAACATACATTTGGTGGTGAGACAATGGGTAAGGAACCGTCGTGAAGATTAGAATAACTCGTTTGTGATAGTGGTAGCCAAACTATGAAAGTACTACCATCATGGTGGCTCAAGTTGGTCGGGAAATGCCTCAAAATCGATTTAAAGGTCTAACACGAAATATATATTTAAAAAACAACCATGATCTGATGGAATCGACTTTCATTACAGACAAGAGGTTGGTCATATATTGTAATTGTTAATTGAAATCTACTTCAATCCAAGATGAATGGGGAAATTGATAATCTCAAGCACTAAGCACAGCATAAACACAGGGCATGGAGAGAAGTTCTGTCAGAGGTAAGCTGCGATGGGAGATACCTCCGACTTACCATATAATAGGTGGGAGGTGTATATTATAGGCGGGAAGTATATGTTATAGGCGGGAGGTGTATGCTATAGGCGGGAGGTGTATGTTATAGGCGGGAAGTATATGTTATAGGCGGGAAGTATATGTTATAGGCGGGAAGTATATGTTATAGGCGGGAGGTGTATGCTATAGGCGGGAGGTGTATGTTATAGGCGGGAAGTATATGTTATAGGCGGGAAGTATATGTTATAGGTGGGAAGTATATGTTATAGGCGGGAGGTGTATGCTATAGGCGGGAGGTGTATGTTATAGGCGGGAAGTATATGTTATAGGCGGGAAGTATATGTTATAGGCGGGAGGTGTATGCTATAGGCGGGAGGTGTATGTTATAGGCGGGAAGTATATGTTATAGGCGGGAAGTATATGTTATAGGCGGGAGGTGTATGCTATAGGCGGGAGGTGTATGTTATAGGCGGGAAGTATATGTTATAGGCGGGAAGTATATGTTATAGGCGGGAAGTATATGTTATAGGTGGGAAGTGTATGTTATAGGTGGGAGGTGTATGTTATAGGTGGGAGGTGTATGTTATAGGCGGGAGGTGTATGTTATAGGCGGGAAGTATATGTTATAGGCGGGAAGTGTATGTTATAGGTGGGAAGTATATATTCACACATGCTTCTAATAGGGCAACAATACCTTGACATTGTAGAAAATAAGCTCATGATTTGACTAATTAAAAACATATCCCTACAGGCGGCGGTGCAATCATTCTACTGCATTCGTTTATGTACAGGAAGAATACAAGGAAAAGTGTATAACTACACTGAAACCAATAGGACAATATAGCGACTGACTATCGCCCTGTACACTTAGCACAACAACGTGCAATTGAAAAGCAATGTCTTTCTGTCAGTCTCACTTTCTTTGGATAATATCAATATTAACTGGCTTTATATTTCAAAGATAATTACATTTCATATTGTTTGTATTTCTAACTAAATACATGGTTAAAATGTTTTTTTTATGAAGAATGTTAAAGTGTATCAATATTCAAGTATAACAAAGTAGGCTTGTCTGTATAAAATGTTCTGGCGCTATATCAGATTTGTAACTTCTGATTCGTGGCTATAATTAGTTTGAGTATGTTTCATGATCCATCTATTGATTTCAAACCTGCCATTTATCGCAATACCTCGCCCCTGGTATCAGGTCAACTGCCTGTTGCTATTATGACAACCCTCTCTCCTCCTCTGCTTTAGTTAGAAATGTCACTTTGAAATGCAACTTTCCTAAAAGGCTACGTTTTCGGATTTTTTTTCTGTTGCTATGGTAAGTCCACAAATAAACGTGTCTCGTGGACAGAAGGGGAGTTCTAATTTGTTCAGGCTTGTTGTCACGCTTTTGCGGCATTTGTCACCGTACAAAGGTTGGACAAAGAATGAAAGACATGTCATCCGACACAGATACACCAGCTAATGTAATGGACATTTTATGCAGAGGTTTAGGAGGTCACATATCAAATCAAAGCTGTAAACATGACCAAATCTTACATTTCTAAACCATTTATATTTGTATATATGCTTAGTCAGGTATGCATTTAAGACATTAGTTGCATATACGCTATGTCAAACTAGGACTAGATCTCTTCAGATAGCTGTGCCAATATTGCTTAATCTCGAGAGAGGGCATCAAGATCACATGACTTGCCAGCAACATACATCACCAACCTCTCACCAGATATGACTTGCCAGCAACATACATCACCAACCTCTCACCAGATATGACTTGCCAGCACCATACAACACTAAACTCTCACCAGATATGACTTGCCAGCAACATACATCACCAAACTCTCACCAGATATGACTTGCCAGCACCATACATCACCAGCCTCTCACCAGATATGACTTGCCAGCACCATACATCACCAGCCTCTCACCAGATATGACTTGCCAGCAACATACATCACCAACCTCTCACCAGATCTGACTCGCCAGCACCATACATCACCAACCTCTCACCAGGTATGACTTGCCAGCACCATACATCACCAACCTCTCACCAGATATGACTTGCCAGCACCATACAACACTAAACTCTCACCAGATATGACTTGCCAGCAACATACATCACTAGCATCTCACCAGATATGACTTGCCAGCACCATACATCACCAGCCTCTCACCAGATATGACTTGCCAGCAACATACATCACCAACCTCTCACCAGATCTGACTCGCCAGCACCATACATCACCAACCTCTCACCAGGTATGACTTGCCAGCACCATACATCACCAACCTCTCACCAGATATGACTTGGCAGCAACATACATCACCAGCTTCTCACCAGATATGACTTGCCAGCAACATACATCACTAGCCTCTCACCAGATATGACTTGCCAGCAACATACATCACTAGCCTCTCACCAGATATGACTTGCCAGCAACATACATCACTAGCCTCTCACCAGATATGACTTGCCAGCAACATACATTACCAACCTCTCACCAGATATGACTTGCCAGCAACATACATCACCAACCTCTCACCAGATATGACTTGCCAGCAACATACATTACGAACCTCTCACCAGATCTGACTTGTCATCAACAAACAGAAGTAACCACTCACCACACTTAGTAAAATGGCTAAGACATAATCACTGGGTATATGTGACTTGGTTGATCAAAAGTGGAGAATGTTGAGACAAAATCCTCATCCACTCACGTGAGCAGCAATGTTCTCAACCACTATTGCATGCCCATGTTTTGAATGATTCGCGAATCTTTGATCCTACGCATTGACGTGCAGCAACAATAGGCTGAACTTCAAAGGAAAGGTATCTAACTTTCTGCTCTCATGTTTTCTTTACCAAATCTTTCTAAATATTGTGTGCTATTTTATGTAATTTCCTTAGATTAGATTCATTGCTCAGCACTTTGCTATATACTTTTCTATAAACTTCCAGGATACAACATACACTCTGATATATAAATCGGGACATTTTATGTGAATCTCTTAGTTTTCACTCACGAAAATCACGAAATGCTTTAATTTATATGCTATGCATTTGTATATTTTATGGATAAGACTGACTATTACTCTGTCTATAAGGTAATAAATGTGGACAGTTTATTACGATATATCTACCCGCCCTGGAGTGCATTCCTTACAGTGTCTGTCCATGTTGTGATCTAATACCTTAATCTAACCCTCCCCTCGTCTTTTCTTCTCTATAAATCTCCCCCCGATTCTGTAGCGTTGTCTAGCCGCGGGAGGATCTTGATGGAAACAGTCCGACTCCAGACAGATACTGAAAGTCATCTGGGAAGGGACACATCCCAAATCAGCCATTGCTCAGATACTGAAGGTCATCTGGGAAGGGACACATCCCAAATCAGCCATTGCTCAGATACTGACGGTCATCTGGGAAGGGACACATCCCAAATCAGACCATTGCTCAGATACTGAAGGTCATCTGGGAAGGGACACATCCCAAATCAGCCATTGCTCAGATACTGAAGGTCATCTGGGAAGGGACACATCCCAAATCAGCCATTGCTCAGATACTGAAGGTCATCTGGGAAGGGACACATCCCAAATCAGCCATTGCTCAGATACATATTATGCTGGATTCAGTACCAATCTGAGATACTCATTGCCAATATCTCATCTATATAATAGTTACAACTAATCAAATCGTATGTTATTACTGGACACATTCTGATTGGATACTTCATGAAATAGAAACAAAGTCTGAAGACATTACATGAGTCCATCTGTTTTAAAACTAGACATGTTATATGCACAGATGTCATCATTTCTGATGGATTGAGTTTGTCTCACAACAAATGTATTAAATTACAAAGGTAATTTAGCCCCACGCAATTCATAATTAAACATGGCTTATATTACTATTCAAGTACAATGGACCCAGATGACGTTTTTAGGAATTATCTTCTCTAAATGTAAGAAAAGTTCATTTATTCATAGTTGGATTGCTCAAAGTTTGCCCTTTTATGTAATGTGACAAACTTTGTGAGCTGGTACAGCAATGTTCAATATCAGAGTGTGAAGAGAACATGACATGCATGATACCGAACAAGCCCCACATTGATCTATCTCTATTTAACTCACAAAGTTATCTAACTCGGCACAAATATTGTATCAGCAATGATAACAAATCAATTCAACATATGTATGGGTCCAGGCATCTACCATTAATTGCCTGTGCTCATCGAGACACATGAAAAAATCATTATTATTATATAAAACATATGTTCAGTTAAAAAAGTATGAAAATTATGAATCAATTTTCAGGAATGTATTAAGTTATGATTTTCTGCCACTTACCTATTATAAGTGTCATCACATCAGATATTGCCAAACTGAATAAATAGTAGTTGGTTGCCGTGTGCATGTAATTATTTTTGGCAATGACGATGCAGGTTGACACGTTGCCTATCACCCCTGTGATGAAGATTGCACAATACACAATGGTCAGTATGACGGACTCCGGAAGGCTTCGGTGTCGCGCTCCCAGGTAAGATTCCAAATATTTCTCTATATCCGTTTCGTTTGTTGTCGCATTTGAGGTGGTGGTTTCTGGGGTGGTACCTGGATAGGGTGAGGGGAGCCCTCCTAGGGGCGATACAGTTATCCAGCCCGCCCGTGTGGAACCCACCCCTTCTATACCATACACTGTTGTGTTCCACATCTTTTGGGATCTTTTGGGTTCTTATCAAAAGTTTTTGAGTTGATTGTTATCTCATTCCAGACTGAAACTGCGCAGACTGACTGAAGAGATTCGTCAAGTGTTACATGTAAAGTAGTTGTCCTTGATGAAGAGTCAACACAGTTTGCACTCCATAACGCTTTTAGCCACAATTTGCCTCCTGGGTGGCGGGGAGTAGTATCATCAGTCTGTTTGCGGCTAACCTTTCACTTTAGCCGACTGGCCTTTCTTCTGTGCTGTGGTGTGCCACGGCCAACTTTTACGTATGTAACTGCCACTTCTAGCATTGGGCGGTGCGGCGGTGGCGGACGGCTGATAGACGCGCAGGCCTGATCCTTTGTTCAACCCCTGATACCGCCTGTCGCAGGCTATCACAAAAACGCCTCACCAGCGACACAGCCAGCAAACTTGCTACAAGAATCGATACACTGAACAGAGTGGTATACACTTGTATATGCCTTGGTCCCGCTGTGGGAAGAGAGATGTGCACACGACCCCAATATGCCTGTGCAGAAGTACCCCACAGGTTGACAACCAGCTTCTCTGCATTCACCAGCAAAATGTGATCCCGCTTTCCATGTCCCAATTCTGCAAACTAATCTCGCTTATCCACGATCGATAATCCACTACCCCATTAATAATCCGCTGTGACCATCAATTCGTATCCAGACCGATCATGTCCACTTCGGCAGATCATCTATAATGAGAAAAGTAAACAGATATTATCACAGGAATCGGTCTATGAACCATTTTAGATTGATACAACACGCCCTTTGATGGGACAATGAATGCTCCTCCAGCCAGTCCAAGGCGATATACCTTGGCTGTTTTTGTTGCAGCAGTTTATCTATGAATTATGTTTATATATTGTATCGTTGTCTACGTGCATGTAAGCAAAGTGTTTTCTGCCCTTTACATTCTTCCCGCCCCAGCATAGAGGCATCAGCCAAATATACCAGCAGAGGCGATACTACTTGGAGAGCTTGAACTACTCATTGCTACTCAGTGTCCCTCATGGCCAGCCATCGGCATCTGACGGACCGGCACGCCCACAGGCCACCTAGCGGCCATTATGACTACTCAGAATGCCTCCAGGATGAAACATCCCAGCTCAATCCTCCTCCTAACCTACTCAGCTGATACTGACCAGAGAACTTAATCAAATAACTGTTCCTGCATGGGCGTCAAGAAGGGTACAGATATAAAACACAATTTTTTGTTTCTCTTTATATGCTCAGTATGGTACTTTCATGTTTTGTGTAAACACTGCTCAGATCTGTGGTAGGGATTATGTACCCGCTGGTAGCACCCTGCAGTGACTTGTAATGATACGTGCGTCTAACAACGGACAAATCCTGCACTTCAAAACCTCACATTGGGACCCTGATGTTTTCACCATGGCCTCCTCCATCTTGTCTAAGCATTCTGCGGGTCCCATCTACAATAATTTCCTTTGAGTATACTTTTTTCTGTGCTGGACGCTTGAGCGGCTTTGGCGTGGGCATTTCAGTTAGATGGAAACCAGGAGCGTTATTCCGACCTAAAGGATATGAAGGGAAGCAGGTGAGATCCACAAGGCAGATTCTATTATTATGAGTACATTCCCAAAAGCGACTTGCCACATCGCTTACTCTGGATGCTGCTGCAGTTTACTCAATTTGAGCAGGAATTTAGGACTATTCATCAGCAATTTCAATGGTCCATGCTCCGTACTGCCTCGGGTACACACCCTGAAGGACATCAACATTACCCGCTAACGAACTCATTTTTCTGGCGTGATCAGATTATCAATGGGCACCTGAAAAGGGCATCTGTAGCCACTGCACTCTGTGATAAAATTGCATATCATTACGCGACACGCTGTGTTTCTTCATTGAACACCCTAATGGAAAGAGAACAGGCTTAGATTAGTGCGTTGTGGAACTTGCCGGCTGTGGCGGCGCCTCTGATCTCCAAGAGAGGACGTATTAGACATCCACCTCACCGGGCCCCCCACTTTGAACTGCCAACAAGCCGTCATTACTTCTATAATCAGTAAAACGACTCTCCTCATGTAGGGCTGACCAAGTCGACAAGTGACCGCGCAGGGACACAGATGTCACGTGACTATAGCCTCGATCCCAGACAGCAATTTAGGCGACACCTGCCGGATATTAAAACCCACAATGAATGGATGGTAAAAATGAGTCTAGGGTTGATCAATATGATTTGCCACGGATGTTTTAACACCAACTGCTTTGTAATAGTACATTTCAGAACAATGACTTGGTTGATATAAACTCGATACCTATACCATGTAATTGTCAGACATGGGTCTGTACATGTATAAGCCCTCAGATGCCCGATATGCAATGCATCTACTGTAGTAAATATATAACACATATTCTGCTCTTTTTAAGTAATGTTAATGAGATTATATACACAAACACCTTTTTATCTCGGGCAAAGAGTAAGTTTGTTTTTGTTTTACATAAAACACATGTTTAGCATCTCTTCTTGATAAATGCTAGAACTGAAGTCATGAAGAAACTCCAGGACCTTTTTATTTCTCACTGATTCACAAACCTTACCAGTTGATAAAGATCTTTTCGGTCTTTCCACTTTAGATACAAATTGGTCTCTTGTTTTCTACAAATACAGTCGACTTTTATCTAATATGCAATCTTTATCTTGCCTCCTTGGTATTTCTGATGTTCGCCCTTCACTTGGCTGTATTTTATGGGAACACTAAGACTGAGCGGCTCGTCTGACATGGCATTCTACAGTTGTACACAGCTCATAATGCATCTCAAAATTAGGTGTTATAGTGCCCTTCTGACTTCTTATGGTACTCCTTAAAGCCCCTTAGGTTGACTCCTTAAAGTGCCTTGGTGGGCTGACTCCTTAAAGCGCCTTGGTGGGCTGACTCCTTAAAGAGCCTTGATGGGCAAACTCCTGAAAGAACCTTGGTGGGCTGACTCCTTAAAGCGCCTTGGTGGTCTGACTCCTTAAAGCGCCTTGGTGGTCTGACTCCTTAAAGCGCCTTGGTTGGCTGACTCCTTAAAGCACCTTGGTGGGCTGACTCCTTAAAGCACCTTGGTGGGTTGACTCCTTAAAGCACCTTGGTGGGTTGACTCCTTAAAGCACCTTGGTGGGTTGACTCCTTAAAGCACCTTGGTGGGTTGACTCGTTAAAGCCCTTTAGGCTGACACCTTTAAGCGCCTTGGTGGACTGACTCCTTAAAGCGCCTTGGTGGGCTGACTCCTTAAAGAGCCTTGATGGGCAGACTCCTGAAAGCACCTTGGTGGGCTGACTCCTTAAAGCACCTTGGTGGGTTGACTCCTTAAAGAGCCTTGATGGGTTGACTCCTTAAAGCGCCTTGGTGGGCTGACTCATTAAAGCGCCTTGGTGGGCTGACTCCTTAAAGCGCCTTGGTGGGCTGACTCCTCCCGCTTTATCACTATGAACATAGCACTGATTGGTTCCACTCTCAATAGACATAAAAGGTGGATTTGCCAGTGGTATGGGCATACTCGGGGTTTCAGTACTTTTAACTGATTGGAAAGTAGCAAGTACTATTGATCAATGTTCCTTTCTGATTTATCAACCCTATTGTCCAATTTCCATATTCCTAGATGATTTGCCCATACTATTGACCTGTATATTTGTCAAATGATCTGATTTAAGATTACTATTTACAAATTGTTATCCATCTCGCTGATTTGCCAGTACTTGACCAATTAGTGTTTCCCTAGTTGGTTGGGCAGTGCTATTGACCAAAAATATTATTTGTTGCTTTGGCATTATTGTTTACCAATGGGTACATTGTCAACTGATTTGTTAGACCAATCCGTGAGATTAAAGTGAATTGACGTTTAACCATGGCCATTTGTGTCAGTTTCAAGCTGATTTGCCAGCGTTTGTCTTTTGATGCGCTCGTTTACTCTTTTTTTTATAAATATAGAATTAGGGGATATTCAAAAACAATATGGACAAATACCAGAGCAAAATAACATCAAATTTTACAATGAAATGTGATATTTTCTTTTATTTCTATAGCTATTCATTACTAATTGATTTTTGAAATCCTTCCCTTAATTTCTTTATTAAAGGCAAAGATATAAAACCTTTAATACGATACAACCAAGGATTATTTTCAATACCAGAAGGATGTTGTAACAAAACACCTTTCTTTATTTACATTAACTGCAGTGTACATGTAACAGACTCCAAGAGTCAAGTTACAAATAATCCAATGCTAAGAAATTATAGTCAAAAACTCTATTTGTATGCATCAAATCTAGTCTTAAAATATATATTCCGCACAAAAATATATTTCACACGATCTATGCCTATATGAATGTATTTTTATATATAGGCCTCCATGACTTTACCATTATCTGTTATATAAATTCTTCTGATACGGTGCTGTGTATATTTGATAAGGTTATAATGATAATCATAAAGATAATGCTTTTATGATGCTTATGTCAAGTAATAAAATATATCTGCTTGACACGGTAAAGGTTGAAACTAGTGAGATGCTAGTTAAGACCACTGAAGGCGTTAAAAAGATGATGTCATGAAAGTGACACACACCTCATTTGACCGAGAAAGCAGTTTGCCACTCAGTATCTTAAAATTAGATTATTAGGTAAATATTCTTGGAGCATATTCCCTGAGATAGGACCTGAATCACTGTGAATGTATGTATTCCCTGAGATAGGACCTGAATCACTGTGAAGGTACGTATTCCCTGAGATAGGACCTGAATCACTGTGAAGGAACGTATTCCCTGAGATAGGACCTGAATCACTGTGAAGGAACGTATTCCCTGAGATAGGACCTGAATCACTGTGAAGGTACGTATTCCCTGAGATAGGACCTGAATCACTGTGAATGTACGTATTCCCTGAGATAGGACCTGAATCACTGTGAAGGAACGTATTCCCTGAGATAGGACCTGAATCACTGTGAAGGTACGTATTCCCTGAGATAGGACCTGAATCACTGTGAAGGAACGTATTCCCTGAGATAGGACCTGAATCACTGTGAAGGTACGTATTCCCTGAGATAGGACCTGAATCACTGTGAAGGTACGTATTCCCTGAGATAGGACCTGAATCACTGTGAAGGTACGTATTCCCTAAGATAGGACCTGAATCACTGTGAAGGAACGTATTCCCTGAGATAGGACCTGAATCACTGTGAAGGTACGTATTCCCTGAGATAGGACCTGAATCACTGTGAAGGTACGTATTCCCTAAGATAGGACCTGAATCACTGTGAAGGTACGTATTCCCTGAGATAGGACCTGAATCACTGTGAAGGTACGTATTCCCTGAGATAGGACCTGAATCTGAACTGCCGGCCAATTTTGTAAAAAATACACATCGGCCGGGCATCTTTACTGAAATCTGCGCAAATGTGACTGAGGCATTATGGCAAGAATCAATCCCATCCTTTGTCAACTCAGACAAGATTGATAGATTGGAGATTCAAAGAAAGGATCGGTCCCATCCTTTGTAGAAGTGATGGGCCAGATTTAAGACAAGGATCAGTCCCATCCTCTGTAGAAGTGATGGGCCTAATTTAAGACAAGGATCAGTCCCATCCTTTGTAGAAGTGATGGGCCTGATTTAAGGCAAGGATCAGTCCCATCCTTTGTAGAAGTGATGGGCCTGATTTAAGGCAAGGATCAGTCCCATCCTCTGTAGAAGTGATGGGCCTGATTTAAGGCAAGGATCAGTCCCATCCTCTGTAGAAGTGATGGGCCTAATTTAAGACAAGGATCAGTCCCATCCTTTGTAGAAGTGATGGGCCTGATTTAAGGCAAGGATCAGTCCCATCCTCTGTAGAAGTGATGGGCCTGATTTAAGGCAAGGATCAGTCCCATCCTCTGTAGAAGTGATGGGCCTAATTTAAGACAAGGATCAGTCCCATCCTTTGTAGAAGTGATGGGCCTGATTTAAGGCAAGGATCAGTCCCATCCTCTGTAGAAGTGATGGGCCTGATTTAAGGCAAGGATCAGTCCCATCCTCTGTAGAAGTGATGGGCCTAATTTAAGACAAGGATCAGTCCCATCCTTTGTAGAAGTGATGGGCCTAACTTAAGGCAGGGATCAGTCCCATCCTCTGTAGAAGTGATGGGCCTGATTTTTGACATTAATACATTCTTTCATGTGATGGGGCAAAGCATTGTATACTTTGGCACCTTCATACATCAGTGACTTTTTGCCATATGATATGGTTATAAAATCTGGATGAAGCACCTTAAGGTTATCTCTCATATCATAAGGGATGTAGTGCCATCCAAACATATCTGACAAGAACAAAGGCACATCTTGGTGTAGAACTTTAAAAACAAGTGTAGCAAGCTTCCCAAGTCTAATTAAGTATTGTGAGGACTTCTTTGCTTTTTTGAGTAGCTCAGAGAAACTTGAGTCTTGGTCATTAAAGACATAGCGTAAGCATCTTTCTTGGAATTTCTCTAATTTCTGGCACTGTACAAACCACTGACATGTTTTGGTCCAACAAGACCACATGAGTGCCACACTAAGTTACAGTATGCAAAGTTTGACATAACATATGCACAGTATATTTTCATTTTACATTCTATACTTATCACCTTTGGTAACCGGTACAATGTTTTAAGCTGACCTGCAGCCTGTCGACACAGAACACTTATATGATGATCAAAAGTTTATCATCAAAAGTTTATCATCTACATATGTACCCAGGGGTTTCTCAGACTTTTCACTCTTGACAAGCATACCATTTATGTTAAAATCTACATTGAGTATTTCTTTACGTGACATGACAATTCCGGAACTTGTCAGCATTAGCTTCCATATAGTTTTGCATGTGCCATATGACAGCATCTAGGGATGAGAGCTCTGAAGTTTCCTTGACAACAGACAGATCTTTGTGATGCTTACTTACACAGTTGTCATCTGCATAATTATACAAATCACACATTACATTAAAATATAATAAATCATAAATAAATACATTGAATAACAGGGGTCCAAGAATCGACCCTTGTGGTACACCCCTTTCCATACACCTCCATTCACTTCTGCTTTCACCAATCTTGACCCTTTGTTTTCTGTTAAGGAGATAGCTTTTCACCATTTTGCAAGCTGTATCAGATAGACCATACTTTTTAATTTTAACTGTTTAAGTTTAGCTAGAAGCAGGGCAACCTTTGGTGGTATTCTTTCAAAACTAGGAGCCTTTCTAGTTTTAACGTTCCTCAGTCTTTTTTCAACATATTCCACAGATACCTGTTTGAACTTGAACTCATCTGTTATCATATTCCTCTCATTGGTTTTCATAACACTTGGATGGTCATTGTCAAATGTTTCTATGCTACTTATACTTGATTCAGGCATTAATTGGAAAGGATTTGGCTATATCTATGCTATGGTCATTGGATATCTTACATATTTCAGTCTTCTCTGTAATTATTCTGTCATTCTCTATAATGCCCCCCTCTATTTTCCAACAACCCCATCAATTCCAACAACACATATATCAATTCCAACAATTGATTGAAGTGTACTGAAGAAATTTGATAAATCAGATCTATCTTATATGTTATATTTATCAAGAAATATGGTTGTATTCTATAAAGGAGACGAATTTGATCAATTCGAACAAACTATCTGTGTGTGTCCATCAATTCCAACAATTCTATCTATCCCATGAACCAATATAATTCAATATTGATCATACCTTCAGTAAGTATTCTATGTACAGACCTGCACAGTCCATATCTCTGTACATTTTACTACAGCTATCTGGTCAACCCCATATTTCTAGAAATGAGAAGAATCGGATGTATCTGAACAATTCCATCTTTGGCTACTTCCTATAAATTCCAACAATTCTATCAATCCCATCTATAGCATGTCCTGTCCTTCTGTCTTGATAAACTAGAAGAAACCCATCTATTTGAACTTTCCTTACATATATTAAACTACCCGCTAATCTATTGATGGTGGTGATGAGGCCCACCTATGGTGAGTTGTGTAATTAATGACTTTATTGTTTCTATCAACCATTTCAATCAGTCCCCTTGTGTAATTGTTATAATCAGAATCAGATAAATCAGAACTAATGCATATATGTCTATTTGTAATCTACCCCTTGACTGTTACCATCCTTTATGAACCTTTTTATGCTGTGGGGGTCTATCAGGAAGGGGGATGAAGCTCAGTCAAATCCATACATTTATCAGAAAAGCATGAACGACTTAATGGATTCCTTCATGTCTGCATGTTTCCCTATAAAAAAAATGGGATATGTCTGGACAAGATACTCTAAGCATATTTTCTATAAATTTATTTTCATAAATGGTTACCAATGATGTTAAGTCATGTGATGTGAATCACATTTTATCCAATATCTAAGTTGACCAACTCATGTTGCTCAAAAGATCAAGGATGCATTTGTGGAATGATAGTCCTGTCTTCTGTATGTGTTAATTGGTATTATGTCATGCCACCCAGGGTACCTTCATCTACCCTCTATCCTTCCCTCTGCTCTTACATATATCACCCAACTTGTGGTCAATGGTCTGTCAGAGAACTTTGAGGACTTCAAAGCCTAACAGTGTAAACATTATGTAATAGTAAACATAGGACAGGGTGTTCCTCTGACTATGATGGCACAGATATAATCCTTTCATGTAAGCTACAGTTGAGAATTCAGGTCATGTTTCCAATTATAGTGTGCCAGTCAGGACAGCGTCATCACTCTGTCAACCCACTGAGAGAGGGGTATTACCCCAACTTGCAGCCACCCTGAGACACACTCACACTGTCCCAGCCAATGGCTGAGTGTCCTGCCTGGGTAGTAACCCTAGGCAACCAGGGATGCTGCCCTTGTAAGACACACTAATGCATGCGCACTGAAAACAACTTGTTGCTTGGATTAAGGGATCTTATCCATTCTGACCCAATTATCCCTTGTTTTACACACATGTTGGCCTAGATTATGATCTTGACACAATCTGGGCATTCACCACAAGTATATCTATAAATAACAAATTCAAAGTATTGGTTAAATGGCCATGACAAGCACTTCCTTGTGCAGGGAGGGCAGGGACTGACCCCCAAAATGATGGAGGGATCTTTTTGTCCAATGTTTTTGAAGAGAGCAGGAAGAGAGGGGTTTGTGAGACCAAGTTAGGGGAGATTCGAGTCAATCTGTGACCAACGTTGTCACAAGTTGTGCAATATAACTCATAAAATTTGGTATCCCTTTAGAAAAGGCTACAGAGGGTGTATTTAGTACAACATATGCAAATTTCTTAGCATTCTTCCCCTCACAAAGGGCTTATAACTTAAACTGTGAATGTTAGTGAAATTTTTTGCACAACCTTGAGAGGGAATTCCCTTCTTAAAGCCCACTTAGAATGGGTAATATGTCTAATAATTAATACATCAGGTCAATAACATGTCAAGATACTCTCAAAAACAAAGTTTGTGAAGATATCTTTTTGAAGAGAGCGGGAAGAGAGACTTGTGTAAATATTTTTGGATTTTTTGTATAAAATTTGCTTCTTCACATTAAGACTACAAGGTACTTTTCTAATTAAAAGTGCACACAAAATATATTAATTTTGTATATTATGAATTGTACATTTAGTTGCGATTGTAAAGAACTTGACATATTGTGGTTTACTTAAATAGTATTTTCTTGAGTGAAGTTTCTGTGAGAGCAGGTTTTGAACAAAAGTGGTGTCCCTCTGAGGTGGGTGAGGCCAGGGTCCAGATAAGCCGTGTAATAGAATATAGAGGAGCAGGGAATGAATGGGCAGCTGATGCTATAATTGGAACATGACGTATTCCGGGTTGTATGCCCAACTGCTAGAAATCTGCACATCCCTACAGCACTTAAATTGATGTCTGCAGAGTTGTACCTCTTCAGTTTTTGTTCAAATTGATCATGACTGACTAGCTTTACTGGATGTTGTCAAGACATAAACTAATGATCCTGGTAATATGTCAGATGTGCAGAGCAGATTTAGAGTCTGTCATCAGCAGGTCAATTGTGTGGCCCTGTATGAGGCTCTCTTTGTGGGATGCATGTTAGTATTACATTGACTACAAGAAGTAGTTACCCACATGATTATCTTGCATGGGAAATTTAGACAAAAGCTTGTAGGTGGATTTATTAAAAGTTAGATGTGTTTTGATTGCCCTCACAGCAGGGTGGTTTCATGCCCCTGTGCCAACAGAGATGATAATCAGCCCCTTGTCTGAGATTATCAACACCTCATGGGTGATGAACCCTGATGACTTTATTGCCCCATTCAGCCACATGTGTTCTGTAGAATGTAAGTCAATCCACATTCAATTGATGGGATAGATATACATATTGTTGGAAAGATGGGATTGATGGTGAATTGCTTGGGCCTTTGGCCATGGATGGATGTTTTCATTTGACCTCTGTCCCTTTTCTGTCATGAAAGGTGACAAAGTTTTCCAAAATGTTTTCTTGTCATTAGGATCATTACAGTTTTTGTGAAAATATGTGTCTGTACTTCTACGTTTCATTTCAGTGACTTTGTTTCTTTGCACTCTATATATTTCCCAGTCTTTGTCACTTTTACCTTTGTCTACATATTTTCTCCATAGCATTCCTTTCACATTTATAGCTTTTATGAGGTCACCATTCATGCTTGGTAGATGTTTACATGTTATCTTTTTTCCTTTTGAGTGGAGCATGTTCATCCACCAACTGACTCAGAAGTTCATTGTGAAACCAAATCATATCATCCGGATCATCAAAAACATGAGCAGTGTGGAAAGGGGCACATTCTAGATCCACTTGAAATTTGCGTTCACCAAATATTTTGTAAGACCTGTACATTATTTGTTTAACATGCGAAACAGGAGCATACACCTTTGTTGATACACACATAACACTATGCACATCGCTTATACCATTTCCTATGTTTGCATTTGCTTTAAAGCATTCATGAAACCTGGAAGGTTCCAGGCGATTTTACAGTGGTTTAAGGTATCTGAAAACAATATATAATCTTAAAATTGACATACATACAGGCTATCTGTCTGAAATCCACAAAAGAACATCTGCCCTGAGAATTATGATTTTTTGTGACCACCAAGTACTGCCAGTACTAAACAGGAAGTGTGTTGTGTGACCTTGACCTTTGAACTGTCAGGGGGCTCCGTAAGTCACAGAAGGTGTTGTTTACCAATTGTCAAAATTGGCGCAACACATTTTCGGCCATTTTTTTCAACTTTTTAGAGAATGAATTGGAAGATAACACTCATCATGATGATAGTGCCTTTTCTTGGCTTTCTTTTGGTGGTAAAATTCTTAAAAACAGATTAATATTTATGAAGTTATAAATGAAGAAAAACCATTATTTTTTATATTATATATGTTTACAAAAAAAAATTCAAAAAAATTCTATATAGCCCAGCTTATAAGGTGAAATCCATGCAGCCTTTGATGTCTTCCCATTCAGTGGTGTGAAAAAACCCAAATTTCATCAAAGAGGGTCAAATCATAAATTTTACTGATACCAATTATCACTGAGCATTCACAGTTTTGCCATTTAAAGTCCTTGTGATTTAAGGCCAAACCAGTGATCAAAGGGTTTAATGTCACTTTTTCAAATTCACAGCTTTTAAGTTAAGGGGGATTCCATGCAGCCTTTGAGTCATGTCTTCCCTTTTTGACAGAAAGGTTTTCACATGCATAAGATACTTTTCAAATAAATAGACTATACTTTTCCCATAAATGATATATCTTTCACAACCATAAGATATTTGTCACAACCATAAAATATTTGTCACAACCATGAGTTATTTCATCGATTCAAATAATATTAAAATAATCTTATGTTGTTCTGAAGTATACTCCTGGCAATAAATTGATAAATTGTACAAAACATCTCCACCCTGTTTCCCAAGCTGGACAGGTGCCCAACTGGTAACTCATTAGGTGTTTACACGAGACCACAGACCAGCTAAACAAAGCTTGTTGACAAAGTGTTCAATTGCTGATGTAGGTTCCAGCAGACGACTGATCAACTTTCAAGTGCCACAGAAAGTTGTTAACAGGGAATATTTTGGGTACAACTACATAAAAGCACTGTTTAGGGTATAAACATTCATATTATGTAAAGAAAATGTGTCTGAAAGTCAGGTTTCATGAATGCTTTAACCTTACTTGTAGCATCTGTTATGACATCAACTGATGAGGGATTGGTTTTACTTTTAAAGCATGTTGGACTTTTAATGACATTTTGCAATCCATAGGTCTCCAGTCCATCACTGAGACCATGATTCTGCTTTAGTATATTAACATTTAAATCACCAAGTATGAAAGTACATTTGCCTTGTGTCTAACAGGATGTCACTGTGCATGGCTTTGCAGAGTTTATGATGGTAGAAACCACCGCCACATGATGTCATTGTGCATGGCGTTGCAGAGTTTATGATGGTAGAAACCACCGCCACATGATGTCATTGTGCATGGCGTTGCAGAGTTTATGATGGTAGAAACCACCGCCACATGATGTCATTGTGCATGGCGTTGCAGAGTTTATGATGGTAGAAACCACCACCACAGAATGTCACTGTGCATGGCGTTGCAGAGATTATGATGGTTGAAACCACTGCCATGATGTCATTGTGCGTGGCATTGCAGAGTTTATGATGGTAGAAACCACCGCCACATGATGTCATTGTGCGTGGCATTGCAGAGTTTATGATGGTAGAAACCACCACCGCAGGATGTCACTGTGCATGGCGTTGCAGAGATTATGATGGTAGAAACCACCGCCACATGATATCATTGTGCGTGGCATTGCAGAGTTTATGATGGTAGAAACCACCACCGCAGGATGTCACTGTGCATGGCGTTGCAGAGATTATGATGGTAGAAACCACCGCCACATGATATCATTGTGCGTGGCATTGCAGAGTTTATGATGGTAGAAACCACCGCCATGATGTCATTGTGCATGGCATTGCAGAGTTTATGATGGTAGAAACCACCGCCACATGATATGCTCCTATCTACAGCGTATAAAGTAGACACATTGAATTTCCTCCTGTGTATATCAAAGTGTGAATTATAAATGAATCTTAAACTTGCATTTGGCGAAGTTTCTTCTGAGGCCTTTCCGTACATATGAGAGAAATCTAAAGACAAGATTTGGATATTCGTAGATAATGAACATATTTCCACCAATAATGTATTGAATTACTCTGCATTACATAGGGTTTATTCAATTACTACCTCCGCAATCACTGCCTTGTACTTGATACCGTTCTAAAGCTGGAATTCCCCAAGGTACAAATACTTGCCTTGTTCACGAATATCAATTGACGAACATCAGATTATAAACTGTAATCAGGTATGAGCTCCCCTTAGCAGATCCTGGGTTCACACAAGGCTCGATTAGTATAGGTCAGAAATGGCAATATCAGGAGGCCATGAACAGTGTCATTGTTATGATAAGGTGCGTACAGCAACAAACCAGTGAAGATTATAGTGACATGCATACCAAAATAGTCAGACTAAATGCTCATGGGATGACATTCATCTTCAAGGGGGGACAAAAAGAAAAAAAAAAATTTGTTTTCCCTGGGCGAGGCAGATATATCAAAGAGATTATTTTCCAACCAGATATTAGCAATATTCCCTACCCCCAAACATAAATGATCCATTTTCAATTACTTTTGAACAAATGAAATTGGCTTGTATACATACTGTTTTGCTTGGACTTGACTGAATATTTAACCTAACACCCCCAGAGTTCCATCACAGTAGTTGATGTCAGCCGGGGGAGAGCTTTGAACTTTGCCGGCTTCAAATCAATAATGTTGCATACAGTTCAAGTCTTCTCCATATGTTCACAATATCACCAAAACATAATACCGCCATTTTATTATCATATTCTCAAAGCCTTTATTTATTCTAATAAATGATTTACGTTTGTGATTAATTTGACGTCCATCCACTTGAATAATTCATTTTTTATAGAAGTAAGAAGATGTGATATCACAAATTACTCTCCTTTCTTTAGAAATTATGTTTACAGGCCAATGGATTTGACCTTTCACCTGTAATTCATCCACTTAACAGTTATTCATCATGATAATTTTAGATCTTAGTTTTACTAAATAAATGATCTGTCATAATATTTGTTTGAGTTTATAGGTATGCTTGTAAACCCTTGTACCTCTCGCAATATAGTTAAGCAATTGATATTTGCTGCTATAAACGCCTGACTTTGATATTGAAGTTATTTTCATAAACGTATTCAGAAATATTGACTGAGCTTCTTCAGATAACGTGAAATGTGGGAAATAGGTATAACTAACAGATCTGGAGGCTTTGACATCCATGTGTAGGTGTGCTTTAATCTCAAACTAGACATAACTCAATGATATCATTGTCCAAATATGAAAGCTATGCCAATGACATGGATTCCACTCACCTCCTTCAGGCACACTCAGTGCAAACCGAATCTGGCTTGAAAGATGTAAGACTCAGGATAGTTCTACAGACATGCAGTGTTTGACACGACAGGTGCACTCAGATACGTTATGCTTCCATGATACACTCCAATGTCAATATAATCATGTTGCTTTTAAATTTCCATTTTCAGCAAATTATATTTTCGTAGATGGACTAATATGTGTGTAGAATAATATCATATTTCAGTCCGAGTTTGAATTCTATCTATAATTGTAAAAATTAATTGTTTTAATTCAGTAATAGCCTAATTACTTGAACATGAATGCCATTTACCATTCAAACATTTATCTTATAACCTTCTCTATATAGATTCGCTCAATCATATGTGTGGCTTTAAGTTCAGACAGGTTCTCTTACCTATTCCGTGGAATACGATTAGGGAGCATTCAGGGCTGTTCCTGTTGCCAGGGTTAGGGATATAATTCACTATAAGCCTAAAGATACCATCTGCAGAAAGATGATAACATCTACAAAGTCTGCCTTTCCTTACTTTGGTAACTTGATTTATTGATTATCAAAGAAAACATCTCCTTTGAAATTGGCTTTTCAGTTTTGACCTTGAGAGGCTATTCTATGAATGACATCATACTTAGTTTTGATCCAGACACGACTTCAAAAGATATCACTACAAACTCACAGAGCAGCTTAAAAAATGGGGGTGTCAAGGAAAGATATGATTTATTTGCATATCATTTCCATTTAAGTCCTTGTACGTTCTGGTTTGACACTGCTGAGAGTAAACATCTTAAGTAGTTTTGGAACTAAAACATTTTTGCCAGCATGGTCAATGGAATTTATGTTTGCTGTGAAATAAGAAGATCCTTATTTACACCACAAGATTGTATCTATTGCAATGCCACTGCGCACCTGTCATTACTATTGACAACTGAACCAATCTCATGTTACGCATAAAGTATTTAATCAACTAAGAATAACTTCATTTTTTCATACGCCTCCATAGCTGTACTACATCATTGAAAAATATTGAGAGAAAAGTAACCTCTAAACAATTCGCTATTAAAAAAAATACTTTGGCACTTTGGCCTGTCTCCCAGGGCCAGAAGCATTAGGCCAACTGGTCAGTGACCTTCTTTATGTCCGCCTCGCTGATTCTGTCTGTCTCTGAGGGCCAGAAGCATTAGGCCAACTGGTCAGTGACCTTCTTTATGTCCGCCTCGCTGACTCAGCCTGTCTCCGAGGGCCAGAAGCATTAGACCAACTGGTCAGTGACCTTCTTTATGTCCACCTCGCTGATTCTGTCTGTCTCTGAGGGCCAGAAGCATTAGACCAACTGGTCAGTGACCTTCTTTATGTCCACCTCGCTGATTCTGTCTGTCTCTGAGGGCCAGAAGCATTAGGCCAACTGTTTTTTAGATGTCCTGACAAGAGGTGTAGCATCTGGTACTAAATTGACATCACGGATTGAATAAAGCAGATATCAAATCAATGGTTAATGTGGCCAAATATGACTACAATGTATATCCACTTCAGTGCATTCTAAAACTGAGAGTGTAAACCGATATTGTTTTATTGTCATAGGTGTTTTTAACACCTACTATAAACCTGATCATGCTTTTAAAAAATGCTGAGATAAGCTGATTGTGATATCAAAGTTCTTTATATATATATTGCCAAGAGGTCCGTACAGATGAAAAACGCAGATACGGTATGATCCCTGTGGGTCCTGATCTCTGAGAACACAGCACGCCGCATTGATAGATGCGGGTCAGAGGAGAAACCATCGGTGCTTCAAGAATTACGTAAATGGCTATGTAAAGAAAAAGGTTGATTACTATTTTCCTCTCAGTAAATGAAACTGCTGATGCTTTAGAAAAAGTAATGTTCCCCAAGAAGTTGGGCATGGAATCCTTTCATCCATTTTGTGTTTGCCACCTCTTTGGTGGCATTCAAGGTGTGTTTGCAGCTATTTAGGCGCTCTGTGCATGAATTGCACCCAACAATCTCCAGCCTGTAACCTCAAAGAAGCTGTGTTGGAATGAGCCGGCAATGACTAGAGTAAGAAATAAGTCTGAGGTGAAGACGAATAAAACGGTAAAGGTAAAGAATATGGTACAGAGACATGTGTGTATATTCCTGGAGTTGCAGAATGAGAAATTGGTCTCACCCTCTGAGTGAATGTATCAAGATGAGAAATTGTTCTCACCCTCTGAGTGAATGTATCAAGATGAGAAATTGGTCTCACCCTGTGAGTGAATGTATCAAGATGAGAAATTGGTCTCACCCTCTGAGTGAATGTATCAAGATGAGAAATTGGTCTCACCCTCTGAGTGAACGTATCAAGATGAGAAATTGGTCTCACCATCTGAGTGAATGTATCAAGATGGGAAATTGGTCTCACCCTCTGAGTGAATGTATCAAGATGGGAAATTGGTCTCACCCTCTGAGTGAATGTATCCAAGATGGGAAATTGGTCTCACCCTGTGAGTTAATGTATCAAGATGAGAAATTGGTCTCACCCTGTGAGTGAATGTATCAAGATGAGAAATTGGTCTCACCCTCTGAGTGAATGTATCAAGATGGGAAATTGGTCTCACCATCTGAGTGAATGTATCAAGATGAGAAATTGGTCTCACCCTCTGAGTGAATGTATCAAGATGGGAAATTGGTCTCACCCTCTGAGTGAATGTATCCAAGATGGGAAATTGGTCTCACCATCTGAGTGAATGTATCAAGATGAGAAATTGGTCTCATCATCTGAGTGAATGTATCAAGATGAGAAATTGGTCTCACCCTCTGAGTGAATGTATCAAGATGGGAAATTGGTCTCACCCTCTGAGTGAATGTATCAAGATGAGAAATTGGTCTCACCCTCTGAGTGAATGTATCAAGATGGGAAATTGGTCTCACCCTCTGAGTGAATGTATCAAGATGGGAAATTGGTCTCACCATCTGAGTGAATGTATCAAGATGAGAAATTGGTCTCACCCTCTGAGTGAATGTATCAAGATGGGAAATTGGTCTCACTCTCTGAGTGAATGTATCAAGATGGGAAATTGGTCTCACCATCTGAGTGAATGTATCAAGATGAGAAATTGGTCTCATCATCTGGGTGAATGTATGAATGTATCCTTTGTTTCATTTCATGATTTTATACATTTTGGAATATTTCACTATTTTTACACATTTGCACATTTGATGTTACCATTTTTAGACCAATTTGTATTTTGATGGTTCAATGCTTTGGTGTTTCCTGTTTGAATAGGATCTAAACATTTATTAAGGTGCAACTGCTTTGGTTTGGCTCATGTAGCAGAAAACCTATTCTAATGAATTCATGGATTAGTTGAACATTTCAAAATTGAGTATTCACATAAATTTATAAATTTCGACAAATTGGGACTTTATTCTAAATGTTTTTTACAAATGGAATGTCACTTTTTCGTGAATCGTGCACTAAACTTTTTGTCATAGATAATAGCTATATGTACATTTCTGTGTCTTAATCATAGATCATTGACTAATTACATTATATCACAATTGCGGTAAATAAAAATTAGGTTAATACCAATATACCTACTGTGATTGTGCAATGCTTTCATGTATTAGATTGACGCTGGTGAACCCGCATGCTAAACCTTCCCTGCTCAGGCTCCTGAGAAATCGACCTGATAAGTGGTGTGATAAAAGTCTCACAAAAATCATATTAAGCCCTTATATACTAACTGATAGGAAACCTGATGTGTTTTATGATTGGTTGACTGGGATATATATGTATGCACTTCATAATATATCTGCTAAACTGCTAACCGATAGCCCTATGAACGTAACTACGCATGCCGTAAAGTAGGTGGACGTAATGATATATGTAAATGATATCTCTGTCATCGTTGCGGCGGCTTAAGCATTACATAATATTAGACAACATGGAGTAATCTCATGCTGTATCCTTACACACCTTGTGTGTCAGGGTCCACACTTACAGTACCGGATACTGTGCATATTATTTGTGTCCACTTATCCAATTTGGAGACAATTCAAAGGTGCGGACAACTCAATTTTTTTCATGGAGCAATCTTACTCTGATGTTTGAGCAACAATTACAGAATTTATATTGCGTGTATTTGCAGCAGACGTTTTACGCGAAGTTAAGTTTAATGGTTGACACAACATGATCCAAATTACAACAACGGGAAAGAAGTTATTGCAATGCCACTGCGCACCTACATTGTAACTAATGGAGTCAATATGAGACTGACAAATAAAGCAATGCCACTGCGCACCTACATTGTAACTAATGGAGTCAATATGAGAATGACAAATAAAGCAATGCCACTGCGCACCTACATTGTAACTAATGGAGTCAATATGAGACTGGCAAGTAAAGCAATGCCACTGCGCACCTACATTGTAATAACTAATGGAGTCAATATGAGACTGACAAATAAAGCAATGCCACTGCGCACCTACATTGTAACTAATGGAGTCAATATGAGACTGGCAAATAAAGCAATGCCACCGGGCACCTACATTGTAACTAATGGAGTCAATATGAGACTGGCAAATAAAGCAATGCCACCGCGCACCTACATTGTAACTAATGGAGTCAATATGAGACTGGCAAATAAAGCAATGCCACTGCGCACCTACATTGTAATAACTAATGGAGTCAATATGAGACTGACAAATAAAGCAATGCCACTGCGCACCTACATTGTAACTAATGGAGTCAATATGAGACTGGCAAATAAAGCAATGCCACTGCGCACCTACATTGTAATAACTGATGGAGTCAATATGAGACTGGCAAATAAAGCAATGCCACTGCGCACCTACATTGTAATAACTAATGGAGTCAATATGAGAATGACAAATAAAGCAATGCCACTGCGCACCTACATTGTAACTAATGGAGTCAATATGAGACTGACAAATAAAGCAATGCCACTGCGCACCTACATTGTAATAACTAATGGAGTCAATATGAGACTGACAAATAAAGCAATGCCACTGCGCACCTACATTGTAATAACTAATGGAGTCAATATGAGACTGGCAAATAAAGCAATGCCACTGCGCACCTACATTGTAACTAATGGAGTCAATATGAGACTGGCAAATAAAGCAATGCCACCGCGCACCTACATTGTAACTAATGGAGTCAATATGAGAATGACAAATAAAGCAATGCCACTGCGCACCTACATTGTAACTAATGGAGTCAATATGAGAATGACAAATAAAGCAATGCCACTGCGCACCTACATTGTAACTAATGGAGTCAATATGAGACTGGCAAATAAAGCAATGCCACTGCGCACCTACATTGTAATAACTAATGGAGTCAATATGAGACTGACAAATAAAGCAATGCCACTGCGCACCTACATTGTAACTAATGGAGTCAATATGAGACTGGCAAATAAAGCAAAGCCACTGCGCACCTACATTGTAATAACTAATGGAGTCAATATGAGACTGGCAAATAAAGCAATGCCACTGCGCACCTACATTGTAATAACTAATGGAGTCAATATGAGAATGACAAATAAAGCAATGCCACTGCACACCTACATTGTAACTAATGGAGTCAATATGAGACTGACAAATAAAGCAATGCCACTACGCACCTACATTGTAATAACTAATGGAGTCAATATGAGACTGACAAATAAAGCAATGCCACTGCGCACCTACATTGTAATAACTAATAGAGTCAATATGAGACTGGCAAATAAAGCAATGCCACTGCGCACCTACATTGCAACTAATGGAGTCAATATGAGACTGGCAAATAAAGCAATGCCACCGCGCACCTACATTGTAACTAATGGAGTCAATATGAGACTGACAAATAAAGCAATGCCACTGTGCACCTACATTGCAACTAATGGAGTCAATATGAGACTGGCAAATAAAGCAATGCCACCGCGCACCTACATTGTAACTAATGGAGTCAATATGAGACTGACAAATAAAGCAATGCCACTGCGCACCTACATTGTTATAACTAATGGAGTCAATATGAGACTGACAAATAAAGCAATGCCACTGCGCACTTACATTGTAATAACTAATGGAGTCAATATGAGACTGGCAAATAAAGCAATGCCACTGCGCACCTACATTGCAACTAATGGAGTCAATATGAGACTGGCAAATAAAGCAATGCCACCGCGCACCTACATTGTAACTAATGGAGTCAATATGAGACTGACAAATAAAGCAATGCCACTGCGCACCTACATTGCAACTAATGGAGTCAATATGAGACTGGCAAATAAAGCAATGCCACCGCGCACCTACATTGTAACTAATGGAGTCAATATGAGACTGGCAAATAAAGCAATGCCACCGCGCACCTACATTGTAACTAATGGAGTCAATATGAGACTGACAAATAAAGCAATGCCACTGCGCACCTACATTGTAATAACTAATGGAGTCAATATGAGACTGGCAAATAAAGCAATGCCACCGCGCATCTACATTGTAACTAATGGAGTCAATATGAGACTGACAAATAAAGCAATGCCACTGCGCACCTACATTGTAACTAATGGAGTCAATATGAGACTGACAAATAAAGCAATGCCACTGCGCACCTACATTGTAACTAATGGAGTCAATATGAGACTGACAAATAAAGCAATGCCACTGCGCACCTACATTGTAATAACTAATGGAGTCAATATGAGACTGACAAATAAAGCAATGCCACTGCGCACCTACATTGTAACTAATGGAGTCAATATGAGACTGACAAATAAAGCAATGCCACCGTGCACCTACATTGTAATAACTAATGGAGTAAATATGAGACTGACAAATAAAGCAATGCCACTGCGCACCTACATTGTAATAACTAATGGAGTCAATATGAGACTGGCAAATAAAGCAATGCCACTGCGCACATACATTGCAACTAATGGAGTCAATATGAGACTGGCAAATAAAGCAATGCCACCGCGCACCTACATTGTAATAACTAATGGAGTCAATATGAGACTGGCAAATAAAGCAATGCCACTGCGCACCTACATTGTAACTAATGGAGTCAATATGAGACTGGCAAATAAAGCAATGCCACTGCGCACCTACATTGCAACTAATGGAGTCAATATGAGACTGGCAAATAAAGCAATGCCACTGCGCACCTACATTGTAACTAATGGAGTCAATATGAGACTGACAAATAAAGCAATGCCACTGCGCACCTACATTGTAACTAATGGAGTCAATATGAGACTGGCAAATAAAGCAATGCCACCGCGCACCTAGATTGCAACTAATGGAGTCAATATGAGACTGGCAAATAAAGCAATGCCACCGCGCACCTAGATTGCAACTAATGGAGTCAATATGAGACTGACAAATAAAGCAATGCCACTGCGCACCTACATTGTAACTAATGGAGTCAATATGAGACTGGCAAATAAAGCAATGCCACTGCGCACCTACATTGTAACTAATGGAGTCAATATGAGACTGACAAATAAAGCAATGCCACTGCGCACCTACATTGTAATAACTAATGGAGTCAATATGAGACTGGCAAATAAAGCAATGCCACTGCGCACCTACATTGCAACTAATGGAGTCAATATGAGACTGACAAATAAAGAAATACACGCTTATTTGAACCGTCAAGATGAGGTACCTAGACTTATTAGGGATGAGAATATATTGAAATGAAAAATATATTCTTTTGAAATAAGTTTTGTGAAAACCTCCAATGAAATGTACATGTAATTTTAAAATGTTATTATTGGATTTAAATCGACATTTAAGTTAATACTTGCATTGATAACAGTTCATGTGTGCAAATTACAAACCTCAAATCTGTGCATTAAATATGGATTGGAGCCTCGTTGTAGCAGGAATATAACTAGCAGAGCATTCTGCCTAGCAGAGCATTCTGCCTAGTAGAGCATTCTACCTAGCAGAGCATTCTACCTAGCAGAACATTCTACCTAGCAGAACATTCTCCCAAGAAAAACATCCTATCGACCATAGCATCCTACCGACCAAAGCATCCTACCAACCAAAGCATCCTACCGACCATAGCATCCTACCGACCAAAGCATCCTACCGACCATAGCATCCTACCGACCAAAGCATCTTACCGACCAAAGCATCCTACCAACCAAAGCATCCTACCAACCATAGCATCCTACCAACCATAGCATCCTACCAACCAAAGCATCCTACCAACCAACGCATCCTACCAACCAAAGCATCCTACCAACCAAAGCATCCTACCAACCATTCATCCAACCAACCAAATCATCCTACCAACCAAAGCATCCGTCCGACCAAAGCATCCTACCAACCAAAGAATCCTACCGACCAAAGCATCCTACCAACCAAAGCATCCTACCAACCATAGCATCCTACCAACCATAGCATCCTACCAACCAAAGCATCCGTCCGACCAAAGCATCTTACCAACCAAAGAATCCTACCGACCAAAGCATCCTACCAACCAAAGCATCCTACCAACCATAGCATCCTACCAACCATATCATCCTACCAACCAAAGCATCCTACCGACCAAAGCATCCTACCAACCTTAGCATCCTACCAACCATAGCATCCTACCAACCAAAGCATCCTACCAACCAAAGCATCCTACCAACCATAGCATCCTACCAACCATAGCATCCTACCAACCAAAGCATCCGTCCGACCAAAGCATCCTACCAACCAAAGAATCCTACCAACCAAAGCATCCTACCAACCAAAGCATCCTACCAACCATAGCATCCTACCAACCAAAGCATCCTACCGACCAAAGCATCCTACCAACCAAAGCATCCTACCAACCAAAGCATCCTATCAACCAAACCATCCTACCAACCAAAACATCCTACCAAACTTAGCATCCTACCAACCAAAGCATCCTTCCAACCAAAGCATCCTACCAACCAATGCACCCTACCGACCAAAGCATCCTACCAACCAAAGCATCCTACCAACCATAGCATCCTACCAACCATAGCATCCTACCAACCAAAGCATCCGTCCGACCAAAGCATCCTACCAACCAAAGAATCCTACCAACCAAAGCATCCTACCAACCAAAGCATCCTACCAACCATAGCATCCTACCAACCATAGCATCCTACCAACCAAAGCATCCGTCCGACCAAAGCATCCTACCAACCAAAGAATCCTACCAACCAAAGCATCCTACCAACCAAAGCATCCTACCAACCATAGCATCCTACCAACCAAAGCATCCTACCGACCAAAGCATCCTACCAACCAAAGCATCCTACCAACCAAAGCATCCTATCAACCAAACCATCCTACCAACCAAAACATCCTACCAAACTTAGCATCCTACCAACCATAGCATCCTACCAACCAAAGCATCCTACCAACCAAAGCATCCTACCAACCATAGCATCCTACCAACCATAGCATCCTACCAACCAAAGCATCCGTCTGACCAAAGCATCCTACCAACCAAAGAATCCTACCAACCAAAGCATCCTACCAACCAAAGCATCCTACCAACCATAGCATCCTACCAACCAAAGCATCCTACCGACCAAAGCATCCTACCAACCAAAGCATCCTACCAACCAAAGCATCCTATCAACCAAACCATCCTACCAACCAAAGCATCCTACCAACCAAAGCATCCTACTAACCAGAGAATCCGATCAAAGAATCCGGTGGTGCTGAGTGTAATTTAGTAGCATTTTCGATGAAACACTAACAACAAAAGGTTTTTTCCTGCGAATGCTATGCTTGACTGGACATTCAGTTTTGTAGGATGCTCTGCTCGGTAGAATGCGCTGCTCTTTCATGAGAAATCCGAAACAGTTTGCGTCTAATACTATGAGAGCATCCGTGAACCTGACATGGTGATCCGATGTTCCTTGCTAGTTTGAGGAATGTAGAAGTCAATGAAGGATAAAGGCCACGATTTGAGAGATTTGAGAGATAGATTTGAGAGATAGATTTGAGAGATAGATTTGAGAGATAGATTTGAGAGATAGATTTGAGAGATAGATTTGAGAGATAGATTTGAGAGATAGATTTGAGAGATAGATTTGAGAGATAGATTTGAGAGATAGATTTGAGAGATAGATTTGAGAGATAGATTTGAGAGATAGATTTGAGAGATAGATTTGAGAGATAGATTTGAGAGATAGATTTGAGAGATAGATTTGAGAGATAGATTTGAGAGATAGATTTGAGAGATAGATTTGAGAGATAGATTTGAGAGATAGATTTGAGAGATAGATTTGAGAGATAGATAAAGGTAGGTCACCCCTATTTTACTCTTCCTACTGTCAACTTTTCAAATTTTCTTATGGCGCCATTGATTGGCTCGTCTCATTGAAGGAGACAGTTCGACCTGAAATGTGTAATTTTTCCCTTATAATAAAGGTATAGTTGTGGTAGACAATTTATATTCATATTTGACTGTGATAATCTTTTCTGCATTGTCATATTTTTATGATGTCGTTTTGAAGAGAGTGGTTTTTAACAATGTATTATCACTTTAAGTATTATATTTATCATTAGTAAAATAAGCAAAAATCACTTAAACTGAACTGAGGCACGTAAAACACAAACTGTAACCCTTATACCTTGGCAAACGAAATGAACACAATTAAAACTTGGAATTCCTAAAATTCCTAACTATGATGTCAAATATCATTCATGACTAAAAGTAAATAAAAAACGATGTAATCTAAGCAAATGAAAACTATTACGCAATTCCATATTCATTTCTAATCGTGATGAAATATTACGTCATGAGGTATTATTTGGTCCCTTACCGAGTAATTCTCAATGCACGAACATAAAGGTGGATTCAACTTGTTGCCGATATTGTCAGCTATACTATAGGAAGAGCCTGTTTTTACCCTCAGCCCCTGATGTAATCAGGCTGAGGGTATTGCAGTACTCCTGGCGTGGGTATGTATGTATGTATGTATGTATGTATGTATGTATGTATGTATGTATGTCTGTATGTCTGTATGTCTGTATGTCTGTAGCGAACATCCTTGTCATCGCGATAACTCAAGAACAAATGATGGCAGCTTCATGAAACTTGACACACATATGCATCTGGTAAAAACCTCGGACGAGTTCGATGGACGGCGACCTTGACCTATTTTTCAAGGTCACAGGGACAATTATGTGAAATCCCAAGAATCACAATAACTCAAGAACGAATGATGGCAGCTTTATGAGATTTGACACACATAAGCATCTGGTGAAGACCTCAGAATTGTTCTTATGAAACATGACCTTCACCTACTTTTAAAGGTCACAGGGACAATTATGTGAAATCATCTTGTCATCGCGATAACTCGAGAACAAATGATGGCAGCTTCATGAAACTTGACACATATAAGCACCTGGTGAAAACCTCGGACGAGTTTGATGGACGGTGACCTTGACCTATTTTTCAAGGTCACAGGGACAATTATCTGAAATCCCAAGAATTGCATAACTCAAGAACAAATGATGGCAGCTTTATGAGATATGACACCCATAAGCATCTGGTGAAGACCTCAGAATTGTTTCAATAAAACATGACCTTCACCTACTTTTCAAGGTCACATGGACAATTATGTGAAATCATCCTTGTCATCGCGATAACACGAGAACAAATGATGGCAGCTTCATGAAACTTGACACACAAAAGAATCTGGTGAAAACCTCGGACGAGTTCGATGGACGGCGACCTTGACCTATTTTTCAAGGTCACAGACAATTATGTGAAATCCCAAGAATCGCAATAACTCAAGAACGAATGATGGCAGCTTTATGAGATTTGACACACACAAGCATCTGGTGAAGACCTCAGAATTTTTTCTATGAAACTTGACCTTCACCTACTTTTCAAGGTCACAGGGACAATTATGTGAAATAATCCTTGTCATCGTGATAACTCAAGAACAAATGATGGCAGCTTCATGAAACTTTACACGCATATGCATCTGGTGAAAACCTCTGACTAGTTCGGTGGACGGCGACCTTGACCTATTTTTCAAGGTCACAGGGACAGTTATGTGAAATCCCATGAATCGCAATAACTCAAGAACGAATGATGGCAGCTTTATGAGATTTGTCACACACAAGCATCTGGTGTAGACCTCAGACTTCTCTTGATGGAATATGACCTTCACCTACTTTTTAAGGTCACAGGGACAATTATGTGAAATCATCCTTGTCATCGTGATAACTCAAGAACAAATGATGGCAGCTTCATGAAACTTTACACGCATAAGCATCTGTTGAAAACCTCTGACTAGTTCGGTGGACGGCGACCTTGACCTATTTTTCAAGGTCACGGGGACAATTATGTGAAATCCCAAGAATCGCAATAACTGAAGAACAAATGATGGCAGCTTTATGAGATTTGCCACACATAAGCATCTGGTGAAGACCTCAGATCTTTTTCTATGAAACATGACCTTCACCTACTTTTGAAGGTCACAGGGACAATTATGTGAAATCATCCTTGTCATCGCGATAACTCGAGAACAAATGATGGCAGCTTCATGAAACTTGACACGCATAAGCATCTGATGAAAACCTCAAACATTTTTGTATGGAACATGACCTTCACCTACTTTTCAAGGTCACAGGTACAATTATGTGACTCGAGAACGAATTATGGCAGCTTCATGAAAAATTTGTTCACAAATATTGTGTGGAGCGAATGTTGTGCAGGGAGTTACCAGGGCTGAGGGTTGATGCATCTCTGATGCCTATGTTTTCATATTATTCTCATGTTTCTTTAGATATTGGATTTTATAGAGGGCATTCCTGTCATCTCTTACTAATTGGAGAAAGTTTTGACAATCTCCCCGTGTCGCATGACGTGTTTTTGACAAAGGAGAAACCACAAAACGTTGAAAGACTTAATCAGGTTCGGGGATTAGTATTCTAAATTATATTCTTATGGTGCCCTGAAGAAATGCCACATCATGACATGACCTATCTGCATCCCACATGAGAGGAATAGGTTTGATCTAGGTCGTGTGTACATAAGCTAAGGCCAATCTAATGTTTCTAATTAGATTAGAAATAGTTTGGTATACCCTAAACTTATCAGGATATAATCCAAACATTGCTAAGATAGCAAACCTTAACTTTTGGTCTTACAATTTTTCTTTCATGAAGTAATAATTTGTATTCCAAGGGAATTGAGAACAAGTCTGTGAATGAGTGGTCGAACACCCTATGAAAAGATTATTTCCTAAAATATTTACAAATTATGTGCCCTCTATTTCTTAATTGCTGATGATATTCCAAAGTCCTGGAAAGCATTGTCAAACTCAACGGAGCACAGGATTTAAATAGTATTCTGTGGGACAATATTCATTTCCGCAATTCTCTCACCAGGATCACAGACCTTTCTGTGAGGCTAGGGTGAGTTAGGTTAAGGATTGGATGGTATATATAGAAATATAGAAATATCTCTGAGATGGTAATAATTTGACCACTGATTTAATTGTGTCTCCCACACACGTTTGATTTAGTAACGACTGTCCTTCCATATGATATATGACCCACCTTTATAGATTTACAATTCCATTTATTTATTTTATTTAGAGATACATTAGTAATACTCTTTAGATTAATGCAATATATGATGCAATGTACGTGCATGTCTTTATTGGGTTAAATAAAGGATTTCTGAGTTCTGAGTTCTAAGTTCTGTGAAAGTTTCAATGATTTGGTGTCAATATCTTTGTCCTTTCTTTGTTCTATCTTTGGTCTTCATTATTAAAACTGACAGACATAGGCATGGTAAGGGTGGGCACATCCACAAATGATACATGACGGAATATGGACCTTTGGAGGCAATTACCTGGTAGAAACCTTTGAATGACGTTGAAAACTCCTATTTCCATAGATTTAACTATAAATCTCAATATTCAACTACCTGCAGCTTTCAAAGACGAGCTCATAGAGTCTTTATTCATCAAAGTCCGTTCAAAATTAACGATATTAGAGCAATATTTAATATTGGACCAATCTGGAAGGGAAATTAGAGTAAATTTTGATATGCTGAGCTATTTTGAAATAATATCCATAATAACAACTTATTGGTGGTCAATTTATGAAAGTACATATTTTACTGCATAGAAAAAAAAAATTAATGCTGAAAATAAAACTTTGAGATTTATTAACAAGCTAAATTTGGTTAGAAATAGCTTGAATGTGGTAGGTGTAAGAGAGATGAAAATTGCGGGACTTTAAATTGATCCAACACAATCTTTTAAAGTTTAAGACATTTCAGAAAATAATAATAATAATAATAATAATAATAAATTTCTATAGCGCTATATCAGACAGGGTCTGCTCATGGCGCTTAAGTAGATAGTGTTCTCTGAACAAATGAGTCTTTAGATGCTTTTTAAAGCAGTCAACAGTCTTACAGTTTTTCACTGTAAGGGGCAGGGCATTCCAGACCTTAGGTGCATATGCTGCAAATGCCCTATCCCCATATGTTTTTAAATTGGTTTTAGGAACCACATATTCATTCCTTTGAGCTGATCTTAGGTTTTTTCCACTTGTTTTAATGTCCAACAAGTTCTTTAAGTAGTCTGGGGCCCTACCGTTTTGTATTTTCCATGTGAGGAGGGCAATTTTAAAATCAATTCTAGCAACCACAGGCAGCCAATGTAAGTCTATAAGTTTTTGTGTGATATGATCCCTCCTACTTAATTTTCCTACTACTCTGGCCGCCGCATTTTGGAGCTTTTGAAGCTTTGCCAGCTCACATTTAGGCATTCCAGCCAGTAGAGAATTTCCGTAATCCAGTGCAGTGGAGATAAATGCATGTGCAAGTGTTTTAGAAGTCTTTTCATCTATACAGTTCCTAATCCTAGCTAGATTTTTTAGATGATAATAACCATTTTTGCATATTTTCCTAATCTGAGGCTTCATTGACAGCTCCTGGTCTAGTAGGACACCTAAATCTTTGACCTTGTTCGATCTAGGGATATCCGAGGATCCAACCTTTATTTTTTCAGGGATACCTGTTCTCTTAATATCCATCTTCTTCCCACAAATTAGCATCTCAGTTTTTCCGTCATTCAGCTTCATTTTATTGGTGAGCAGGAAATTTCTGATTTCATTTATACATTTTTCCATCTCCCCCATAGACTTTTCAATATTCGAGGTAGACTTTGGGTCTAGACCAATGTAAATCTGAGTGTCATCCGCGTATACGTGGTGTTTCAGTCCATACTTATCGATTATATCTGATAGGGGTTCCATGTACACAGTGAACAAGATGGGGCCCAGTACTGAGCCCTGGGGCACCCCATACTTTATGTCCATGTTTTCAGATCTGTCACCATCTATCGTGACACATTGCCTCCTACCTGATAGATAAGATCGGAACCATTTTAGAGCCATCCCTCCGATGCCACATCTTTTTTCAAGCCTGTTGAGTAATATACCGTGGTCAATAGTATCAAAGGCTGCTGACAGGTCAAGTAGTATAAGCATTACTGTCCTGCCGTTATCTATATCCATCAGTATGTCATTTTGGACCTTCAGCAATGCAGTTTCCGTGCTATGAAATTCCCTGTACGCTGATTGAAACATGCTCTGAATACCATTGTGCACTAGGTGTCCAACAAACTGTGTAGCCACCGCCCTTTCAATTAATTTAGAGAGATAGGCCAGATTAGATACAGGTCTGTAATTTTTCTTAATTAGTTCAAGACCTAATTTTTTAATTAGGGGTCTTATTATTGCCTCCTTCATACTAATCGGCATGTTTCCCAGAGTAATAGATTTATTTATGATTTCAGTAATCAATGGCAGTAAATTCTCTAAGCATTCATTTAGCAACCATGTGGGGATGGGATCAAGTTCACATGACTTTTTTGCTGCTTCTTTTAGTAATTTCGCGACTTCATCTGAGTTAAGGGGTTTGAAATTAATTAGCCTTGTTTTGAATTTTGGCTTCTCGACTACAGGATTAAGATCAAGGCCACATGTATCCATACCTTGTCTAAGATCTACAACCTTCTGTAGGAAGAAGTCATTAAATTCCGTTGCTAATTCTTTTTTATCCTTACACGTCGGGAAGGGGGTGTCTTCCTTAGTGTGCAATAATTTATTTAATATTTTGAAGAGTTTTTTCGGGTCAGTTTTATTTGCGTCTATTTTGTTCGAGAAATAGCTCCTTCTTGCCGATTTCATTATATTGTTGTATTTGTTTCTTTGTATTTGAAATTGTATTTTGTCAGTTTCTAGCCCTGATTTCTTATATTTCCTCTCTAATTTTCTCCTTTTTCTCTTTTCAGAGTGGATATCATCAGACACCCATGGAGCCGGTTTCCTAACGTTTATGGTCCTTTCAACTATTGGGGCATGTTTGTCCAACACTTCAGTTAATTTATTGTATTTATCTAGTAGTTCGTCAAGATCATCATCGCGGTAGGATTTATTTTTACCAAATTTATTCTCAATATCTATCTTGAAGTTTCGAATATTCATTTTTTTAAAATTTCTATAAGATATTTTTTTCTTATTATTGGTTTTGGATTGCATATTTAGTTTTATTTTTATTATATCATGATCAGATAATTTTTCATCAACAAGATGCCACTTTATGATATTACTATGTATATCTGAAATCAATAAATCCAAGGTATTACCCAGAATATGTGTTGGCTCTTCAATGTGATTCTTGAGATTAAAAGAATCCAGAATATTATTGAATTTAATAACATTTGGCATATCTGGTTTATTCAGATGAAAATTATAGTCCCCAATAAGTATAACTTCATGATTATATATACTATAATAGGACAGGATATCGGAGAATTCCTCAAAGAACTGAGAGTAAGTGTATCTGTTCTTTCCCGAGGGTTCTGCCCTGTAGATGGTTATGACAGTGCAGGTTTTGCCATTAGCGGTAATTTTTATTTCCATTAGTTCAAAGGTAGACAGAATGTGGTCATGCTTTATTTTTTTGACATCTATTTCTTTTTTGTATACCACAGCTAGACCTCCACCCGATCTCTGAGCCCTGGGAACATGTTCTACCTCAAAATCATTAGTTTTTAATTCTGGTAATATTATATGTTCATTCGTTTCATTTATCCAAGTTTCGGTGATAAAAAATATATCTATTTCGTTTTCAAATATATACATATTAACATGATCAGTTTTATTTCCCACACTTTGTGCATTTGCTACTGCAATAATCAAATCTTTATGATTATTATTAATTTTCTTCTTCTTTTTTAAACTATTACTACATTGAGAAGATATTTGAGTTCTCGCATTATTTGTTTCATAAAATGTTCCATTAAGAGTAGGTATTGAGGGAATCCCCGTCACGTGTGACCTTGACCTTGGCGAGGCCATGAATGGAGATTTCCCCATCCCATAATTTTGTTCCTTTGCGGAGCAGCCAATCACAGGAGGAGTGGGCGTGGCTTTATTTCCGTCGATTCGACATTTTAAGACATGATTTCCATTTGTTAACGTTTGATTATGTATTTTAGGTGCTTGCATATCAATTTCTACACTATCAGAAATGTATTGATTGTAATTTTCATGGATCATGTGCGTGGTTTCGTCCGATATTAAAACCTCTGCTTCAAGCTGCATCGTGGTATCACGACTGGGGGCGGGGCAACTTTGGTCACGTGAGCATCTGTCATTTTTTGATTCGTGACGTCCTATTCTATTTATATCATCAATGAAATGATCATTAAGTTAACCCCCAATAAGTTGCTCTTATCATAATGGTACATAGAAAGTGAAAATAAACTTTCAAAGTATGTGAAAATGTGCTAAATTTGCAATAGAAAAGAAATGTATTACATTTGCATTTAATTTTTTTTTTCTTCAATAAGAGGAAGGTGCTAAAATTAGTTTTCGAATATGTATATAAATTGGAGAATGTTCTTTATTTTTTTCGGCGCCATTTATGCTGGGTAAAAGTGACACAATGTCCCTACGCAATAGGAAGTTTTGTACTACATTTCATGTTCAATGTCTCCCATTTCCAGTGATGATTCATTATTCTTTAATAGTATATCTACCTTTAAAGAGGTTGCTGTTTTAATCCCGCATGCCTACATTATGTCCACGTATTACTTGTGCCCTCCACGTAATGTACTCCGTAAGATATGGAATAACACTTCTTTGGTTGGAAACTACAGACAAATAACGCAAGGCAACACATGTATTTGTGTGTAATTATGTTATGTCTCGATCAAACCATCGACACATGATATGGGAATCAACATTTTATGTATGTAAGCTCATCTGTAAATGTCCTAATTTTTGTTGATATTGATTGCGGTGAATCTGTGTATTTTGGCGTATTAAAGTAGAATTAGGCATAACTTTCAGCCACACCATTGTTCCCAGAATTCTTGATATGATTCCACCGGAAGTAGATTGAAAAGCAAAAGCTACTACCGTCTTTAATTAATGAAATATCAACTTCAACTTAAACGATATTCGAGCTGATATTAGAGATTATAATCTGGGTCTCTCGAGCAAATTATTATCCATTGAAACTTCAAATTTGGAGTACTAGTGTTAGAGTAGGATTAGTATACTGAAAGAAAGTTGTCCTCTGCATTTTTTGGCCGGATGTTGTTACCGATGCTCTGTCAATTCATGTTCACAGGCGTTTTCTGGTGGAAACAAAGGTCACTTAAATTCCCCTTCTCATGATATAGTAGTTTGATCTCCCATGGGCAATGGATTTGAAGGATTTGTTTGGTGAACCTAGAAGTGTGTTCAAGCAAAGGAAGAATGTCAGTTGGATGTGGCAGTAGCTTGAGCAATTTATGACCCCCACCTGAAATGTAAACAGGCGGAGGCCAGGGTAAACACAGCCAGGGTAATGATGGGATGTGATGAATACGGCATGGAATAAATATCACGGTACAAAGAGGCTCTAGGTTTACATCAAGCCATTGGAAAATAACAGAGTGAGTTCTTAATAGTGCCTGAGGCAATACTAACAAAAATGAAAATATATTGAGGTATGTACCGCCAGACATTTATTGATACTTAAGTCAGGGGTTCGTTCTCTGTTGATGTTTCAATTTAAATGTAGTAGATATTACCAAAAACATATCAGAATTAAGTTCCAGAGTAAACAAATAGAAAATTGGAAAATGTGCTGGCAAGATGATATGTTGGACCATACGTTGCCTGCAGTATTCAAGATAGAGTAGGTGACCTGTCTACGGTCAACTCTAATATTACTAATCTTCGTGATATTCCCGAGGCGACTGTGGTGGAGACAAAAATGAGCATTGATTGGTTGTATCTTGACATGGCTCTAGCCTATCATGTGATTAGATTGACATGGCTCTAGTTATAGCCTATCATGTGATTAGATTGACATGGCTCTAGCCTATCATGTGATTAGATTGACATGGCTCTAGCCTATCATGTGATTAGATTGACATGGCTCTAGCCTATCATGTGATTAGATTGACATGGCTCTAGCCTATCATGTGATTAGATTGACTCTGGTTGTATCTTGACATGGCTCTAGCCTATCATGTGATTAGATTGACACTGGTTGTATCTTGACATGGCTCTAGCTTATCATGTGATTAGATTGACACTGGTTATATCTTGACATGGCTCTAGCCTATCATATTAGATTGACATGGCTCTAGCCTATCATGTGATTAGATTGACATGGCTCTAGCCTATCATGTGATTAGATTGACACTGGTTATATCTTGACATGGCTCTAGCCTATCATATGATTAGATTGACTCTGGTTGTATCTTGACATGGCTCCAGCCTATCATGTGATTAGATTGACATGGCTCTAGCCTATCATGTGATTAGATTGACACTGATTATATCTTGACATGGCTCTAGCCAATCATGTGATTAGATTGACTCTGGTTGTATCTTGACCTGGCTCTAGCCTATCATATGATTAGATTGACATGGCTCTAGCCTATCATGTGATTAGATTGACACTGATTATATCTTGACATGGCTCTAGCCTATCATATGATTAGATTGACTCTGGTTGTATCTTGACCTGGCTCTAGCCTATCATGTGATTAGATTGACATGGCTCTAGCCTATCATGTGATTAGATTGACACTGATTATATCTTGACATGGCTCTAGCCTATCATATGATTAGATTGACTCTGGTTGTATCTTGACCTGGCTCTAGCCTATCATGTGATTAGATTGACATGGCTCTAGCCTATCATGTGATTAGATTGACACTGATTATATCTTGACATGGCTCTAGCCTATCATGTGATTAGATTGACACTGATTATATCTTGACATGGCTCTAGCCTATCATGTGATTAGATTGACACTGGTTGTATCTTGACATGGCTCTAGCCTATCATGTGATTAGATTGACACTGGCTTTCACTTACCACTTCTGCTGGACCAGACACATATTACGGTCAAATAGACCCAATAATTGGGAATAAAGTGTACTTTCGATAGCTTCACACACAACTATGAAGATTATGTCCAGCCAATATCTATAGCCATATATAAGAGGTAGTATATAGGCAAGAAGTTGTGGATTGTAAAGGTTTTACTCTCTTTGTTATATTTATGGTTTTATCATTTATTCCTTGAGAAGACTAACTGAACAATGGGGAGAGGTGGTATGTGTGGCTCCGAGGTTAGATATTTGTCTTTCATGTTGCTGACAGACTTTTTTTGGGTATTACAAATAGAAGAATAAAATGAAAACATGAACGATAACTATGGCAGATGTACTCATTTTGTCTTGTCAATAGAAACTAATCTCAATACTTTCAAGTCATAATGTAGGCCAATCCGGACTTGCTCACCAATGGACAAATGTGTGTATTCATACATTGCTCCACTGTATTCAATCAGAGCAGTTGGGAAACATTCAATCAAAAACACACATGATTTGTGAATTTTACTTTAAAAATGTTCCTCTTGAGAATGTTAATGGACCTTAAAACCTTGAATGTTTTTATATAGATGGGGTCGTGACGCAGCTCACTGTCTTTGCTATTGATATTTTGCACTTAAAACCACCCAACAATGTAACTTGGAGTGACTTTCTGCAGGCATTCGCTCCGCATTTGTCGATACCAGATGGTTATTTTCTTCACTTTGACACGATTGTCGTAAAACAAGTTCTATGTCACAAAAGGTCGATGTCATAAACTCTCGCGAAAGTGAGATTGACTGCGAGAAGTGTGTAATGACCACTGGTCGTTACAGTGTGGCGTCAAACACCGAAAGACCATCAGTGGACGGAATGAGTGTCAAAAACAAATGATTCTACCGGGCCTCATTCTCAGTATGACCTTATGGGTAGGTCAGACTCTTAAATTTGCAAAGTGAAATGCATAACCTTTAAGATTATTGGATCTGGATTGTAAATTGAAAGGAATGACAATGAAAATATTCAATATTATCCTGAACTTTATAATTGAATTAAATTAGCATCTCTTTTATTGCTTTAATCTAGGGTGAATCTTCATGCGCAAACAAGATGTATTTAACATGATTTTATCACGTCAAAGACGTCAATAATTAGGATAAACATTAAATTCCATTAATGAAAATAAACCAATAATAAAAACAAACGAAATACGTCTGGATTGCGCAGGCAATTACCACCAATGTCCACCAAGCATTCTCTGTCCTCTTACAATCATCTGCTCCTGCTGGGATATATCTATAAGTAGAGACTTTTTGAAAATATGGTGAGGACCATACAGGAGAGAATTTCTTTGTTCATATTGTGAGGAAACATTGTGACCTCAGATTGTGACCGCTTACAAGAGAAGTATACTGGACATTGCACGAGGCTGAAGAGCCCATAAATGCTGTTACAGAGTTTTAACATGTAGGAATAAACCATCTGGCCTAACTGCTTTATATGTCAACGAATTCTATTTTATGACTAAATCTTATTGAATAAAACTTTGTCTTTTGATTGATTTATGAAAGGTAATACAATTGGATAATAACATGTTAAGATGAAGAGATGATAACGTTGCTTGCATCATAAATTTCACATTTCTTCATATTTCTCAGCAACGGTTAAAGCAGAGTCCACATGAATTAGTTATTTGACTAAATGCGAATAATCTTTGTACTTTTTTATATAACCTTTTCATCCATTCACAATTGTTTACGACATCCATGTTCACTCAAATCTCGCGAGAGTTTTAAGTCAGAGGAGAGAGTTGGCAAAGCGGCGAGCGCCGGGGAAACAAGAAACATAACTGGCTGTATACTCCATCAGATCGGGTTCTCCCTACAGGATGGAATAATTCATATGAATGCCTTTATCGGCTTACAAAATTAGTCCGAATTTAAAGGTTGCATGATGACATTTTGTCCAGTCACACCACAACTACTCCCACATGTTTTCTGTTTTAAGAAACTCCATATGCATCATATAGTATTTATGACTGTCATATTGTGTACCAAGATACAACTATAAATATCAAACATATTCAATTAACAGATAAGAATGTGCAATATATCAAACACTTTCGCCAGAGAGAAAAGTGTCTGTCATTTTATGTTTTACTGCAGAAACACCCACTAAAACACCAATTAGCATTTTAGAATGTCTTTTGCGACTCCGCTGTCTCAGCTTTTCTATTAGGCATTAATATTAGTATTCTATATTTGGAATAGAAATAATAACAGATACAGAACCTTCTCGCCTGTCATCTTACCATGAAATGCAATTTGTGAATTAAATCATTTGAAAGTTATTAAACTTTAGGCGCATGATAATAAGTCTCCTATTTCCGATAGGAAAGTGAGGGAAATGATTTATTCCGTTTAAAGCTTTCGTGGCAATAAGTTTAATAAGTTTTATATAGATTATTATGCATTGAAAGAATATAAAAATATATGAAGATTTCGTGTTTTGAAGAGTTGACCATGCTTACATTGAGTTCAAGAAAATAGCAAAAATAGATGAACATTTGCAGAGTCGCTCTGCATGTAAATTCAAACAAATGGAAACCAAGGCATATGCTCTGTATTATTTCAAATATTTCTGTTAAATGTTTCTATCAAACGAATTTGAAAAGGTTTAGACAACAAATTGAAAGATTGTAGTTGATAGAATAAAAGTTCTTTTTAAAGGTCTAATCATTTATTGGGAGATGAAGATGATACAAAAACATTAATGCTGAGAACCTCCAGCGAGAAAAAAAAACATGACTAGAATTAAGCAAACAGAATCTGAAGATGTTCTAATTGGTGGGAAACAAATATTCGTCTTTTTTAAGGGTTAATGGAAAACTATGAAGTTCATCTCTGATAGGGTAATCACATATTAAAACTAATTATAAAACAATACTGGTGACTGTGTTTAATTCAGTAGTTCATTTGATGTTACCATAACCTAAAATCTCCAAATATATTTTCCAAAGATAGCCTTTTTTGCCAAACGTAGAACTAAAACTTATACGATACATTTTGATAATGCATACTTACAAAAAACACAATATTTTTTTATAGAAACTTCATGATTTAGTTGTGCCTGTCTAATATCAATTTAACGAATATAACTAGCACATCTAGGAAGATTAACACAACCCATTGAGCTGCATAAGATAATTGGTAGCATCCATCACCATCCGTCTCACCATTTATGACAACCTACTTCGGGGTGCATTTCACAACAGTTATTGCTCTTAACCCTAACCCTTGCTCTTAACCCTAACCCTTGCTCTTAACCCTAACCCTTGCTCTTAACAGCCCCTGTCTAATTGCTTAATGCCATGTTGTGTTTGGGAGATCCTTGGGATTACACAGTAATCTCAGGCAATAAAAATATAAAATCTTCTTTAAATACCAAACCCAAATATCCTGAGTTTGAACACAACTTGATGTGACTCAATAAATGGCTATAATGATATTCAGAATCCAAACATTGTTTCAATTGTGCCATATTAACTGAAGCACAAGGTTTTCTTACCATCCATCATGCAATGATGTCGTGTGATGAATAGAAATGTTAAAACGTTAAATAGAACATATTGAGAGTCTCGCGTGCAAACCACTAATCAGATGTGCACTATTCCTGTTTTGATCAGAAGGCAAATTTTATCACCAGATGGCACCAGGCACAAGTCACATAAATATCATGTAAAAGTCATCACACTATTCTGATATTTTACATGCTCAAGGTTTGACTCAAGAATTCAAAGTTGGTAATTTTTATAATGTCTATTTTTAGCAACAATATATCGCCTAGCTGTATCCCTGTATAATAAGGTGTCGTTAAATCAATTATTTTCCCGCGAAGATTCACCACCATTCGACCGCCAAAATAAATACACAGTAACTTTTGATGAAAATAGATACATCCAAGATCTATAATCTAACGCAAGCCGAAATTCCAAATGTATAAATATATTTGGAGATATGGAGATTTCCTCGGAGCTGTTTCACTGTGTGTATACGCATATGATAAACGTGTTGGGTTCAATAGTCTAGCCCCGCCCCTCACCTCAATCGGCATCCAGATTAGGGTCTGGTACAGGCCATTGCGAGCACAAACTGTCAGAATCCTTGTGGGATCGTTTTGGGTTGGCCATGGAGTTAAAAGAAGTCCGAAATATTCGTTAATGGAAATACACGTCATGAATTGGAATAACTATACTGCGGGGCAGACATTTAAACGTCAAGGTTCTTTCTAAAGACAAATATACACACACACACACACTCACACACACATGTACACACACACACAATCTGCCAGAGTTCAGAATGAAAGTCTTTGGTTCACCAACAGATTATCTATCTTCTATAGAATTGACAAAAACAACAACAAAAACAAATATATGCCGTTTTTTAGGATATGAATTTGAATCATCTGTACAAGTGACTTTATAATTTCTCAGGATTTCCCTAAGTAAAGTCTGAGATCAATGTGCACCGCAGTGTCAACATTCTGCAAATAGTTGCTCCAATGTCCGCTCCAATCACAAGCAATTACACAGAGAAACGCAAATCTTACGATATAGATATAGAACATGTGAGTGCAGTGTTCAGGCTGGCAGATCCCTCAAGTTGGTTCTGGTGGAAGGATCTCAAGAGTCCAAAGGACGAGTGAGATCCGTCCACCAGAACCAACGAGAGAGATCTGTGAGCCTGAACACTGCACAAACCTATGTTCTTGACTTTATCTCATACTTAACTCCTGCAGATAGGTATGAGATAAAGTTTTGGTTTGATGTCCAATCTATTTAAACCAAAACTGCGTGGAAAATATTGCAGCATGTGTGGACCTATGTTGTGTGTGTCAAACAACATAAACAATGCCACACCCCTTTTTAATGACGTCACACTCAATGACGTCAATACAACATATAATTTATTATGTTATGACGCCATTGAGAGGTGGGCATAGTGGCATTCTATATTGTGAGATCCTTCCACCAGAACCAACGTGAGAGATCTGTCAGCCTGAATACTGCACAAACCTATGTTCTTGACTTTATCTCATACTTAACTCCTGCAGATAGGTATGAGATACAGTTTTGGTTTGATGTCCAATCTATTTAAACCAAAACTGCGTGGAAAATATTGCAGCATGTGTGGACCTATGTTGTGTGTGTCAAACAAAATAAACAATGCCACGCCCCCTTTTAATGACGTCACACTCAATGACTTCAGTGCAACATATATTTTACTATGTAATGACGTCATTGAGAGGTGGGCATTTAGATCCTTCCACCAGAACCAACTTGAGAGATCTGTCAGCCTGAACACTGCACTCAAATGTTCTTTTCTTAAGATCTGTACTTTTTACAATGTTAACACTTGTCTGGTATATAAATCATCTGCTGTAGATAAATATGAGATAAAGTCAAGAGCATGGGTTCATGCAGTGTTCAGCCTGACATATCTCTTTTGTTGGTTCTGGTGGAAGGATCTCACTCTTCATTTGGACCAAGGATGATTTGCAAAAGTAGTTTGGCACATGGGTGATCTGCAAAAGTAGTTCGGCAGAGGGGTGATCTGCGAAATTAGTTCAGCAGAGGGGTGATCTGCAAAAGAATATCTCATAGGTGCAGAACACCCTCTTGAAGCACCAAGTATGAGATAATCCCCATTATTTCATACAAATTCTTGGCATTCTTTGTCTCTATCGATATATTAACAATACTTCATACTTCAGAAGAGTTTAAATTCTTGCTCAAATTTGATATTTTGCATACAACAGGCCCAAAGTTGAAGGTTTAACCAGCTGTCATTCTAAACAGTTATGTGACCGGGTTGTTCATATTAATGACCTGCGACATGTCATTTCAGTGAGGCAGCACTATATCTGCTACAAGTTGGTCATGTAACGATATGTCTGAAATGATGTAAAAAGTGACGTAAAATTACATGCATACTGATTAAACAATTCTGTATATGTTATTGGTAATATTTTGTAAAGTACCGATTTATCATTATAAGGCAAGGTGAGTGACTGTATAGGTCTTCGTGATAGGCATCTGCGTCATGTAACATCGTGACTTCAAAGGTGAATCACAGGTAGAGAATCGTCATGGGGATTGAAAAGCTGAAAAGGGCATTGCGACAAAAGCATTTGTATCACCTTGATTTGTGATACCTGCAGCCAAGTTGTGAAGGCATGGAAACCAAGATGACCTGATTTTGTCGGAACACTACATCGAAATCCCAACAAGTGTTGATTTAAAAAAATCAAGCTCGCGTAAGTTTGCAAAATCCCTCTTCTTACTCTATTACGCACTCACAAATCACTTCTAAAACAAAAGCGCCATCTAACGGTATGAGCAGAAAAAATGTGCCAAAAACATGGCCGCCCTGGACCGATAATCGTGGTATGCTCCATAGACTTACGGCTTAATCATCTTGAAACCTCGAACATCTAACCCTAAAGGCAAAACAAACGCATGCGAAAAGGACTTAACACGTATCGATAATTCCAGTGAAGTCAGCATCAGGTCAAGGTCACATCATTCAGCAAGGTCACATCATTCAGCAAGGTCACATCATTCAGCCGGACACTTTATTTGGTGATTTGAAGTAACTTTACCTCACTTCATATCTCCTTTGTGTTTGTCTACAGCAACACCAAAATAACAAGGATTCATTTAACATGTTTTTATTATCGATTTAGTAAAATTATATAAGATTTTGTCAAATGTTCCGATATTACAAAATTAATTGCTCTGTCAACTATTCAAATAGAAGAAAGGGGGATTAAATATGGATGCCTATAATAAGTTCAGGAGCACAACATATGGCATGTTTTACGCAATAAAAAAGCTTACTAAAGATCTAAGTGTTCTCTGTGCACTAACCAATGGATACTTTCTTATTTGGATTGCACCCGAGATTATAATATCGATTGACATTTGTTAAAGGTTTGCCCCAATAACAAAATGGACATACCCAGGTAATCACTAATTCCTTCCAAGCATAATGATATACTTTAATAACACTATACAGACATCAACAGACATGATGTGGCTAACAAAGGGGGCTAGTGAGCTGCAATATATTCACTAATTTAGCAGTGCAAGCTTATAAAGAAAATCAAATATCACGCTGGAAGACTGTGTTCGTGGAGTTTCCTCTACATTCATTCAGCTCAATGTTTGTCGATGTCTATGCTCACGTGCAACCGTCAAATTATTGGCATTTTTCATGCAAATCTTTACATATGAATTGTTCGCTCCCATGCTACCGTCTTCAAATTATCGAGTGTCAAAATGAATCACAAGGTATACTTTACATATATATATATATATATATATATATATATATATATATATATATATATATATATATATATATATATATATTCATATATCTGACACAAAGATGATCATATTAAAGAACTGCAATAGTTGCACAATGTAGACATAGGCAGAGCCACGCAAAGGAAGCATATCTTGACGGCAATATTTGATTGATTAGCAAATAATTTGGAGTTTATAATGGCACGTCCCAAATGTCATTTTGCTTTCAAAAACGTTGGATGAAAAAAAGTTAAATGGTATGCTTACTGTAAGCTAGGGTTATAAACATATTTTTTACTCTTTAACGACATACAATATAAATAAAAGCTTGTACAGAATTTGCAAATTAGTATGGTAGGAAACTGAATGAAAATGAAAAGTAAAGTTAGGCAATAATTAAAAGGTTTCACAAAATCTTGCAAGTCAAATCTGAGAGTGACACATTCTACAAGTCGCTTTTCACCCGTGCCAATCTTAATACAAAAGCACCATTAAATGGAAGAAAATCTAAAGATGGCCGCCAAACCTATGAGATGAGGCAAAATTACATCGACAATCCCAGACTTACAGCTTACTACATTGACAATCCCAGACTTACAGCTTACTACATTGACATTCCCAGACTTACAGCTTACTACATTGACAATCCCAGACTTACAGATTACTACATCGACAATCCAAGACTTACAGCGTACTACATCGACAATCCCAGACTTACAGCTTACTACATAGACAATCCCAGACTTACAGCGCACTACATCGACAATCCCAGACTTACAGCTTACTACATTGACAATCCCAGACTTACAGCTTACTACATTGACAATCCCAGACTTACAGCTTACTACATTGACAATCCCAGACTTACAGCTTACTACATTGACAATCCCAGACTTACAGCTTACTACATTGACAATCCCAGACTTACAGCTTACAACATTGACAATCCCAGACTTACAGCTTACTACATTGACAATCCCAGACTTACAGCTTACAACATTGACAATCCCAGACTTACAGCTTACAACATTGACAATCCCAGACTTACAGCTTACTACATTGACAATCCCAGACTTACAGCTTACTACATTGACAATCCCAGTCTTACAGCTTACTACATTGACAATCCCAGACTTACAGCTTACAACATTGACAATCCCAGACTTACAGCTTACTACATTGACAATCCCAGACTTACAGCTTACTATATTGACAATTCAAGACTTACAGCTTACTACATCGACAATCCCAGAATTACAGCTTACTACATTGACAATCCAGGACTTACAGCTTACTATATTGACAATTCAAGACTTACAACGTACTACATCACACAATCCCAGACGTACAGCTTACTACATCGACAATCCCAGACTTACAGCTTACTACATTGACAATCCCAGACTTACAGCTTACAACATTGACAATCCCAGACTTACAGCGTACTACATCGACAATCCCAGACTTACAGCTTACTACATTGACAATCCCAGACTTACAGCGTACTACATCGACAATCCCAGACTTACAGCTTACTACATCGACAATCCAAGACTTACAGCGTACTACATCGACAATCCCAGACTTACAGCTTACTACATCGACAATCCCAGACTTACAGCGTACTACATCGACAATCCCAGACTTACAGCTTACTACATTGACAATCCCAGACTTACAGCTTACTACATCGACAATCCCAGACTTACAGCTTACTATATTGACAATTCAAGACTTACAACGTACTACATCACACAATCCCAGACGTACAGCTTACTACATCGACAATCCCAGACTTACAGCTTACTACATTGACAATCCCAGACTTACAGCTTACAACATTGACAATCCCAGACTTACAGCGTACTACATCGACAATCCCAGACTTACAGCTTAATACATTGACAATCCCAGACTTACAGCGTACTACATCGACAATCCCAGACTTACAGCTTACTACATCGACAATCCAAGACTTACAGCGTACTACATCGACAATCCCAGACTTTCAGCTTACTACATCGACAATCCCAGACTTACAGCTTACTACATTGACAATCCCAGACTTACAGCTTACTACATTGACAATCCAAGACTTACAACTTACTACATTGACAATCCCAGACTTACAGCTTACTACATCGATAATCCCAGACTTACAGCTTACTACATTGACAATCCCAGACTTACAGCGTACTACATCGACAATCCCAGACTTACAGCGCACTACATCGACAATCCCAGACTTACAGCTTACTACATTGACAATCCCAGACTTACAGCGTACTACATCGACAATCCCAGACTTACAGCTTACTACATCGACAATCCCAGACTTACAGCTTACTACATCGACAATCCCAGACTTACAGCGTACTACATCGACAATCCCAGACTTACAGCTTACTACATTGACAATCCAAGACTTACAACTTACTACATTGACAATCCCAGACTTACAGCTTACTACATCGATAATCCCAGACTTACAGCTTACTACATTGACAATCCCAGACTTACAGCTTACTACATCGACAATCCCAGACTTACAGCGTACTACATCAACAATCCCAGACTTACAGCTTGTTATATTGACAATCCCTGACTTACAGATTACTACATTGACAGTCCAAGATTTACAACTTACTACATTGACAATCCCAGACTTACAGCGTACTACATCGACAATCCCAGACTTACAGATTACTATATTGACAATCCCAGACTTGCAGCGTACTACATAGACAATCCCTGACTTACAGATTACTACATTGACAGTCCAAGATTTACAACTTACTACATCGACAATCCCAGACTTACAGCGTACTACATCAACAATCCCAGACTTACAGCTTACTACATTGACCATCCCAGACTTACAGCTTACTACATTGACAATCCCAGACTTACAGCTTACTAAATTGACAATCCCAGACTTACAGATTACTACATTGACAGTCCAGAACTTACAGCTTACTAAATCGACAATCCCAGACTTACAGTGTACTATATCGACAATCCCAGACTTACAGCTTACTACATTGACAATCCCAGACTTACAGCTTACTACATCGACAATCCCAGACTTACAGCGTACTACATCGACAATCCCAGACTTACAGCTTACTACATTGACAATCCCAGACTTACAGCTTACTACATTGACAATCCCAGACTTACAGCTTACTAATTTGACAATCCCAGACTTACAGCTTACTACATCGACAATCCCAGACTTACAGCTTACTACATCGACAATCCCAGACTTACAGTGTACTACATCGACAATCCCAGACTTACAGCTTACTACATTGACAATCCCAGACTTACAGCGTACTACATCGACAATCCCAGACTTACAGCTTACTACATCGACAATCCCAGACTTACAGCTTACTACATTGACAATTCCAGACTTACAGCGCACTACATCGACAATCCCAGACTTACAGCTTACTACATTGACAATCCCAGACTTACAGCTTACTACATTGACAATCCCAGACTTACAGCGCACTACATCGACAATCCCAGACTTACAGCTTACTACATTGACAATCCCAGACTTACAGCGTACTACATCGACAATCCCAGACTTACAGCTTACTACATCGACAATCCCAGACTTACAGCTTATTACATTGACAATCCCAGACTTACAGCTTTCTACATTGACAATCCCAGACTTACAGCTTACTACATCAACAATCCCAGACTTACAGCGTACTACATCGACAGTCCAAGATTTACAGCTTACAACATCAACAATCCCAGACTTACAGCTTACTACATCGACAATCCCAGACTTACAGCTTACTACATTGACAATCCCAGACTCACAGCTTACTACATTGACAATCCCAGATTTACAGCTTACTACATCGACAATCCCAGACTTAAAGCGTACTACATCGACAGTCCAAGACTTACAGCTTACTACATCGACAATCCCAGACTTACAGCTTACTACATCGACAATCCCAGACTTACAGCTTACTATATTGACAATCCCAGACTTACAGCTTACAACATACTAAAGTTTGTTGAAAAGAATTACTCCTAGAAGGCTTAAATGAATTATGTGTCTAAACATCAGACGTATAAGCCTGGCCATTATATTGTGAATCTTAAAAGTTAAAATCTAAATAATTAGAGTATTACAATCTCATTGGAGGGTTCAAGAAACCAAATTTGTGTTTTCTCGACACCCGGTACATATGTTGCCTTATGTTTACCATGTTATCACTACTTGAATTGGAAGAAAGCATCTAAATAAAAACATTCCCAGATGTCAATAATTATTTGCCAGTCTATGCTGGAAATATAAATTTATTGTTAAACTTGGATGGGAAACGAAGTAAAGTGGGTTTCATTCTTAATGTCTTTATGTTGTTTATCAAAGTATTCGTATTGTGTCAAACTGTCATAAAAGAGCAATCAGGGACAATTCTCAGCACATCGAGAAAAGCTTTTATTGCCAAAATTAAAGGTTTTTCTCTTCTCTAAACAGATGGGTATATTTAGCTGATGAGATCAATGTGCTTAAGAAAGAAAACATCAAAGTTACTTTGAAAGCGTTGCGGTGTGATCATTGTGAAAGCCCTCTTTTCATATGTTTATAAAAAAACCCTCTTCTCTACATGACTCTGATTTCTATCAAACAGTTGTAATTTGATCATATTAGTTTTAACTACGTGCACCTACCTGTTCCATATTTCTGTGTTTCGCTTGTTTGGTGTGGTTTTTGCTCTATTAAATAGAGGAGGTAGTTTTCTGAACGGTTTATCATGGGGCAGTGTCACTACACTGTCCTCCCACGATGAATGTTTGGGGCTCCGCTCAGATGCACGTGACCTATCACACAACGAGATCTCACCTCAACTTCACTCCCTATTTTTATTCAGAATAACGAAACTCTGTTTACATCACAGCCATCTATTGTTGTTCTTGTAATCCACATGCTAAAAGCGAATAGGGACTACATCAATCATGTTTTTGTGTCATCAAATCATCGCCCCTGGACATTTGTGGTTTGCTTGTGTCAAAATAATACAGGTTTTAACATATTAACGCTGCTCAAAGGCGAAGACGACTAATATCTTTTAAATGTGCGTGCCAAACACGACCCGTGACTTCTATTATACATTTGTGTTTATTTCCTAGTAGAAAAAAAAGAGATATCCTAACCTCTACTGACATTTAATATTTTTGTAAGGAAAAAAATGAAGTAGAAAGAAGTAACTTTGATGTTACAAAAGTATTTATATCTCTCCTTCGTAAAGTATAAATATAAAAATAGTTTTACAGATATACTGCATTTAAATCCAAGTTATGCTAATATAATTGGTCATGTTGGCACGTTCTATACGCTTGTTATGGTTACAATAATACACATTTGACCTCAAGAACAATTCATCACCTTTTATCTTTTGCATAATACTACACGAGAGTGAACTTCTTTTAATATTTGATATTGTCTTTTTTGTCAAAATATTACAAGTACATAACCAATTAAACAGGACATATTCCTTTCTTCCGGAGAGTTATTTATTTCTGTTAATGTTTCTACAAATTTTCTTGCACTGCCAGGGAAGTACACATTCTTTCTGAAGATAAACATAAAGATTCTATTAAAGATAACCCCGATAAAAGTTTACATGAAGGTATATTTCGGAAAAAAATATCGAATATCAAATATAAAATGAACTTCACAGTCGTTAGAAATGCAGTGTCTCTTGTTTAACATAACCTGCTCTGTGTGTGTGTGTCACACCTGGCTGGCACTGTCCCTGAGACCACTGGCGGCCAAACGTGTGACACCTCGGGCCATCTGGCTGTCCCAACAACCTTGATGTCTCACCTAATATGTTATAATATGACAGGGACACCGACCATCAAACGACCGGCTGGTTTCTCTCGGTTAACATGACTAGATTTTGATCTGTATTATCAAATTAGAATTATAAATAATTGATAAAGTATTCATTATTATATTAGAAAACAGGATTTTTATTAGGTTATGGTATGTCTGCTGGTATTAGATGTGTGAAATGTTTTGTGCAAGTATGTGTGTGTGTGTATGTGTGTGTGTGTGTGCGTGTGTGTGTGAAGAACCCGTGCTAAGACGTTTATAATCTAACCTACTGCTCAACATGGCCAACAACCTCTGTCAATTTGGTACTGACCTATTGACCTACATATTTGCCTTTGGCGATATAAAGGTCACGACAGTTTAAAACCATCAATTAATGTGTTCCCGGGCTTGTACTTTTATTGCATATCATTGTAATGAAAGAAATGGATATTGTTGTTGATGGTTTTGCTAATTGCAAAATATGAGTTTTGTTAAGGTCCAATGATTCACTAATACAGTATTCTAAGTGCCTGTATAAGTCATTGAATTCCATTCTTCTCAACTCACAACTTGAAAACATTACTCACCATGCATCACTCATCATCACCTACTAGTATGGACTAGTCAACATCATGCATCACTCATCATCACCTACTAGTGTGGACAAGTCAACATCATGCATCACTCATCATCACCAGCCAGTGTGGACAAGTGAACACCATGCATCACTCATCATCACCTACTAGTGTGGACAAGTGAACACCATGCATCACTCATCATCACCTACTAGTGTGGACAAGTGAACACCATGCATCACTCATCATCACCTACTAGTGTGGACAAGTGAACACCATGCATCACTCATCATCACCTACTAGTGTGGACAAGTGAACACCATGCATCACTCATCATCACCTACTAGTGTGGACAAGTGAACACCATGCATCACTCATCATCACCTACTAGTGTGGACAAGTCAACACAAAGCATCACTTATCATCACCTACTAGTGTGGACAAGTGAACACCATGCATCACTCATCATCACCTACTAGTATGGACTAGTCAACACCATGCATCACTCATCATCACCTACTAGTGTGGACAAGTCAACATCATGCATCACTCATCATCACCAGCCAGTGTGGACAAGTCAACACGAAGCATCACCCATTATCACATACTAGTGTGGACAAGTCAACATCATGCATCACTCATCATCACCTACTAGTGTGGACAAGTCAACATCATGCATCATTCATCATCACCTACTAGAATGGACTAGTGAACATCACGCATCACTCATCATCACCTACAAGTGTGGACAAGTGATCACCATGCATCACTCATCATCACCAGCCAGTATGGACTAGTCAACACCATGCATCACTCATCATCACCTACTAGTGTGGACAAGTCAACACCATGCATCACTCATCATCACCTACTAGTGTGGACAAGTCAACACCATGCATCACTCATCATCACCTACTAGTGTGGACAAGTGAACACCATGCATCACTCATCATCACCTACTAGTGTGGACAAGTGAACACCATGCATCACTCATCATCACCTACTAGTGTGGACAAGTGAACACCATGCATCACTCATCATCACCTACTAGTGTGGACAAGTCAACACAAAGCATCACTTATCATCACCTACTAGTGTGGACAAGTGAACACCATGCATCACTCATCATCACCTACTAGTATGGACTTGTCAACACCATGCATCACTCATCATCACCTACTAGTGTGGACAAGTCAACACTATGCATCACTCATCATCGCCAGCCAGTGTGGACAAGTCAACACGAAGCATCACCCATTATCACATACTAGTGTGGACAAGTCAACATCATGCATCACTCATCATTACCTACTAGTGTGGACAAGTCAACATCATGCATCACTCATCATCACCTACTAGTGTGGACTAGTGAACATCATGCATCACTCATCATCACCTACTAGTGTGGACAAGTGAACACCATGCATCACTCATCATCACCAGCCAGTATGGACTAGTCAACACCATGCATCACTCATCATCAACAGCTAGTGTGGACAAGTCAACATCATGCATCACTCATCATCAACAGCTAGTGTGGACAAGTCAACATCATGCATCACTCATCATCATCAGCTACTAGTGTGGACAAGTCAACATCATGCATCACTCATCATCACCAGCCAGTATGGACTAGTCAACACCATGCATCACTCATCATCACCTACTAGTGTGGACAAGTCAACATTATGCATCACTCATCATCACCAGCTAGTGTGGACAAGTCAACATCATGCATCACTCATCATCACCTACTAGTGTGAACTAGTGAACACCATGCATCACTCATCATCACCTACTAGTGTGGACAAGTCAACACAAAGCATCACTTATCATCACATACTAGTGTGGACTAGTCAACATCATGCATCACTCATCATCACCTACTAGTGTGGACAAGTCAACATCATGCATCACTCATCATCGCCAGCCAGTGTGGACAAGTCAACACGAAGCATCACCCATTATCACATACTAGTGTGGACAAGTCAACATCATGCATCACTCATCATTACCTACTAGTGTGGACAAGTCAACATCATGCATCACTCATCATCACCTACTAGTGTGGACTAGTGAACATCATGCATCACTCATCAACACCTACTAGTGTGGACAAGTGAACACCATGCATCACTCATCATCACCAGCCAGTATGGACTAGTCAACACCATGCATCACTCATCATCAACAGCTAGTGTGGACAAGTCAACATCATGCATCACTCATCATCAACAGCTAGTATGGACAAGTCAACATCATGCATCACTCATCATCATCAGCTACTAGTGTGGACAAGTCAACATCATGCATCACTCATCATCACCAGCCAGTATGGACTAGTCAACACCATGCATCACTCATCATCACCTACTAGTGTGGACAAGTCAACATTATGCATCACTCATCATCACCAGCTAGTGTGGACAAGTCAACATCATGCATCACTCATCATCACCTACTAGTGTGAACTAGTGAACACCATGCATCACTCATCATCACCTACTAGTGTGGACAAGTCAACACAAAGCATCACTTATCATCACATACTAGTGTGGACTAGTCAACATCATGCATCACTCATCATCACCTACTAGTGTGGACAAGTCAACATCATGCATCACTCATCATCACCAGCCAGTGTGGACAAGTCAACACAAAGCATCACCCATTATCACATACTAGTGTGGACAAGTCAACATCATGCATCACTCATCATCACCTACTAGTGTGGACTAGTCAACATCATGCATCACTCATCATCACCTACTAGAATGGACTAGTGAACATCACGCATCACTCATCATCACCTACAAGTGTGGACAAGTGATCACCATGCATCACTCATCATCACCAGCCAGTATGGACTAGTCAACACCATGCATCACTCATCATCACCTACTAGTGTGGACAAGTCAACACCATGCATCACTCATCATCACCTACTAGTGTGGACAAGTCAACACCATGCATCACTCATCATCACCTACTAGTGTGGACAAGTGAACACCATGCATCACTCATCATCACCTACTAGTGTGGACAAGTGAACACCATGCATCACTCATCATCACCTACTAGTGTGGACAAGTGAACACCATGCATCACTCATCATCACCTACTAGTGTGGACAAGTCAACACAAAGCATCACTTATCATCACCTACTAGTGTGGACAAGTGAACACCATGCATCACTCATCATCACCTACTAGTATGGACTTGTCAACACCATGCATCACTCATCATCACCTACTAATGTGGACAAGTCAACACTATGCATCACTCATCATCGCCAGCCAGTGTGGACAAGTCAACACGAAGCATCACCCATTATCACATACTAGTGTGGACAAGTCAACATCATGCATCACTCATCATTACCTACTAGTGTGGACAAGTCAACATCATGCATCACTCATCATCACCTACTAGTGTGGACTAGTGAACATCATGCATCACTCATCATCACCTACTAGTGTGGACAAGTGAACACCATGCATCACTCATCATCACCAGCCAGTATGGACTAGTCAACACCATGCATCACTCATCATCAACAGCTAGTGTTGACAAGTCAACATCATGCATCACTCATCATCAACAGCTAGTGTGGACAAGTCAACATCATGCATCACTCATCATCATCAGCTACTAGTGTGGACAAGTCAACATCATGCATCACTCATCATCACCAGCCAGTATGGACTAGTCAACACCATGCATCACTCATCATCACCTACTAGTGTGGACAAGTCAACATTATGCATCACTCATCATCACCAGCTAGTGTGGACAAGTCAACATCATGCATCACTCATCATCACCTACTAGTGTGAACTAGTGAACACCATGCATCACTCATCATCACCTACTAGTGTGGACAAGTCAACACAAAGCATCACTTATCATCACATACTAGTGTGGACTAGTCAACATCATGCATCACTCATCATCACCTACTAGTGTGGACAAGTCAACATCATGCATCACTCATCATCGCCAGCCAGTGTGGACAAGTCAACACGAAGCATCACCCATTATCACATACTAGTGTGGACAAGTCAACATCATGCATCACTCATCATTACCTACTAGTGTGGACAAGTCAACATCATGCATCACTCATCATCACCTACTAGTGTGGACTAGTGAACATCATGCATCACTCATCATCACCTACTAGTGTGGACAAGTGAACACCATGCATCACTCATCATCACCAGCCAGTATGGACTAGTCAACACCATGCATCACTCATCATCAACAGCTAGTGTGGACAAGTCAACATCATGCATCACTCATCATCAACAGCTAGTATGGACAAGTCAACATCATGCATCACTCATCATCATCAGCTACTAGTGTGGACAAGTCAACATCATGCATCACTCATCATCACCAGCCAGTATGGACTAGTCAACACCATGCATCACTCATCATCACCTACTAGTGTGGACAAGTCAACATTATGCATCACTCATCATCACCAGCTAGTGTGGACAAGTCAACATCATGCATCACTCATCATCACCTACTAGTGTGAACTAGTGAACACCATGCATCACTCATCATCACCTACTAGTGTGGACAAGTCAACACAAAGCATCACTTATCATCACATACTAGTGGGGACTAGTCAACATCATGCATCACTCATCATCACCTACTAGTGTGGACAAGTCAACATCATGCATCACTCATCATCACCAGCCAGTGTGGACAAGTCAACACAAAGCATCACCCATTATCACATACTAGTGTGGACAAGTCAACATCATGCATCACTCATCATCACCTACTAGTGTGGACTAGTCAACATCATGCATCACTCATCATCACCTACTAGTGTGGACAAGTCAACATCATGCATCACTCATCATCACCAGCCAGTGTGGACAAGTCAACATCATGCATCACTCATCATCACCAGCCAGTGTGGACAAGTCAACATCATGCATCAATCCTCATCACCTACTAGTGTGGACAAGTCAACATCATGCATCACTCATCATCACCAGCCAGTGTGGACAGGTCAACACGAAGCATCACTTATCATCACCTACTAGTGTGGACAAGTCAACATCATGCATCACTCACCGTCACCTACTAGTGTGGACAAGTCAACATCATGCATCACTCATCATCACCTACTCGTGTGGACTAGTGAACACCATGCATCACTCATCATCACCTACTAGTATGGACAACTGAATATCATGCATCACTCATCATCACCTACTAGTGTGGACAAGTCAACATCATGCATCACTCATCATCACCTACTAGTGTGGACAAGTGAACACCATGCATCACTCATCATCACCAGCCAGTGTGGACTAGTCAACACCATGCATCACTTATCATCACATACTAGTGTGGACAAGTGAACACCATACATCACTCATCATCACATACTAGTGTGGACAAGTGAACACCATGCATCACTCATCATCACATACTAGTGTGGACAAGTGAATATCATGCATCACTCATCATCACATACTAGTGTGGACAAGTCAACATCATGCATCACTCATCATCACCTACTAGTGTGGAGAAGTGAATATCATGCATCACTCATCATCATCTACTAGTGTGGACAAGTTAACATCATGCATCACTCATCATCACCAGCCAGTGTGGACAAGTCAATATCATGCATCACTCATCATCACCTACTAGTGTGGACAAGTCAACATCATGCATCACTCATCATCACCAGCCAGTGTGGACAAGTCAACATCATGCATCACTCATCATCACATACTAGTGTGGACAAGTCAACATCATGCATCACTCATCATCACCAGCCAGTGTGGACAATTCAACATCATGCATCACTCATCATCACCTACTAGTGTGGACAAGTCAACATCATGCATCACTCATCATCACCAGCCAGTGTGGACAAGTCAACACGAAGCATCACCCATTATCACATACTAGTGTGGACACGTCAACATCATGCATCACTCATCATCACATACTAGTGTGGACTAGTGAACACCATGCATCACTCATCATCACCTACTAGTGTGGACAAGTCAACATCATGCATCACTCATCATCACCAGCCAGTGAGGACAAGTCAACATCATGCATCACCCATCATCACCTACTAGTGTGGACAAGTGAACACCATGCATCACTCATCATCACCAGCCAGAGTGGACAAGTGAATATCATGCATCACTCATAATCACATACTAGTGTGGACAAGTGAATATCATGCATCACTCATCATCACATACTAGTGTGGACAAGTGAACACCATGCATCACTCATCATCACCTACTAGTGTGGACAAGTCAACACCATGCATCACTCATCATCACCTACTAGTATGGACTAGTCAACATCATGCATCACTCATCATCACATACTAGTGTGGACAAGTCAACATCATGCATCACTCATCATCACCAGCCAGTATGGACTAGTCAACATCATGCATCACTCATCATGACCTACTAGTGTGGACAAGTCAACATCATGCATCACTCATCATCACCAGCCAGTATGGACTAGTCAACATCATGCATCACTCATCATGACCTACTAGTGTGGACAAGTCAACATCATGCATCACTCATCATCACCAGCCAGTATGGACTAGTCAACATCATGCATCACTCATCATGACCTACTAGTGTGGACTGGTGGACACCATGCATCACTCATCATCACCTACTAGTGTGAACTAGTGAACACCATGCATCACTCATCATCACCTACTAGTGTGGACAAGTCAACACCATGCATCACTCATCATCACCAGCCAGTGTGGACAAGTCAACACCATGCATCACTCATCATCACCAGCTAGTGTGGACAAGTCAACATCATGCATCACTCATCATCACCTACTAGTGTGGACAAGTCAACATCATGCTTCACTCATCATGACCTACTAGTGTGGACTGGTGGACACCATGCATCACTCATCATCACCTACTAGTGTGAACTAGTGAACACCATGCATCACTCATCATCACCTACTAGTGTGGACAAGTCAACACCATGGATCACTCATCATCACCAGCCAGTATGGACAAGTCAACATCATGCATCACTCATCATCACTTACTAGTGTGGACTGGTGGACACCATGCATCACTCATCATCACCTACTAGTGTGAACTAGTGAACACCATACATCACTCATCATCACCTACTAGTGTGGACAAGTCAACACCATGGATCACTCATCATCACCTACTAGTGTGGACAAGTCAACATCATGCATCACTCATCATCACCAGCCAGTGTGGACAAGTCAACATCATGCATCACCCATCATCATCAGCTACTAGTGTGGACAAGTCAACATCATGCATCACTCATCATCACCAGCCAGTATGGACTAGTCAACACCATGTATCACTCATCATCACCTACTAGTGTGGACAAGTCAACATCATGCATCACTCATCATCACCAGCTAGTGTGGACAAGTCAACATCATGCATCACTCATCATCACCTACTAGTGTGAACTAGTGAACACCATGCATCACTCATCATCACCTACTAGTGTGGACAAGTCAACACAAAGCATCACTTATCATCACATACTAGTGTGGACTAGTCAACATCATGCATCACTCATCATCACCTACTAGTGTTGACAAGTCAACATCATGCATCACTCATCATCACCAGCCAGTGTGGACAAGTCAACACAAAGCATCACCCATTATCACATACTAGTGTGGACAAGTCAACATCATGCATCATTCATCATCACCTACTAGTGTGGACTAGTCAACATCATGCATCACTCATCATCACCTACTAGTGTGGACAAGTCAACATCATGCATCATTCATCATCACCTACTAGTGTGGACTAGTCAACATCATGCATCACTCATCATCACATACTAGTGTGGACAAGTCAACATCATGCATCACTCATCATCACCTACTAGTGTGGACAAGTCAACATCATGCATCACTCATCATCACATACTAGTGTGGACAAGTCAACATCATGCATCACTCATCATCACCAGCCAGTGTGGACTAGTCAACATCATGCATCACTCATCATGACCTACTAGTGTGGACTAGTGAACACCATGCATCACTCATCATCACCTACTAGTGTGGACAAGTCAACACAAAGCATCACCCATTATCACATACTAGTGTGGACAAGTCAACATCATGCATCATACATCATCACCTACTAGTGTGGACTAGTCAACATCATGCATCACTCATCATCACCTACTAGTGTTGACAAGTCAACATCATGCATCACTCATCATCACCAGCCAGTGTGGACAAGTCAACACAAAGCATCACCCATTATCACATACTAGTGTGGACAAGTCAACATCATGCATCATTCATCATCACCTACTAGTGTGGACTAGTCAACATCATGCATCACTCATCATCACCTACTAGTGTGGACAAGTCAACATCATGCATCATTCATCATCACCTACTAGTGTGGACTAGTCAACATCATGCATCACTCATCATCACATACTAGTGTGGACAAGTCAACATCATGCATCACTCATCATCACCTACTAGTGTGGACAAGTCAACATCATGCATCACTCATCATCACCAGCCAGTGTGGACAGGTCAACACGAAGCATCACTTATCATCACCTACTAGTGTGGACAAGTCAACATCATGCATCACTCACCGTTACCTACTAATGTAGACAAGTCAACATCATGCATCACTCATCATCACCTACTCGTGTGGACTAGTGAACACCATGCATCACTCATCATCACCTACTAGTATGGACAACTGAATATCATGCATCACTCATCATCACCTACTAGTGTGGACAAGTCAACATCATGCATCACTCATCATCACCTACTAGTGTGGACAAGTGAACACCATGCATCACTCATCATCACCAGCCAGTGTGGACTAGTCAACACCATGCATCACTTATCATCACATACTAGTGTGGACAAGTGAACACCATACATCACTCATCATCACCTACTAGTGTGGACAAGTGAATATCATGCATCACTCATCATCACATACTAGTGTGGACAAGTCAACATCATGCATCACTCATCATCACCTACTAGTGTGGAGAAGTGAATATCATGCATCACTCATCATCATCTACTAGTGTGGACAAGTTAACATCATGCATCACTCATCATCACCAGCCAGTGTGGACAAGTCAATATCATGCATCACTCATCATCACCTACTAGTGTGGACATGTCAACATCATGCATCACTCATCATCACCAGCCAGTATGGACAAGTCAACATCATGCATCACTCATCATCACATACTAGTGTGGACAAGTCAACATCATGCATCACTCATCATCACCAGCCAGTGTGGACAATTCAACATCATGCATCACTCATCATCACCTACTAGTGTGGACAAGTCAACATCATGCATCACTTATCATCACCAGCCAGTGTGGACAAGTCAACACAGAGCATCACCCATTATCACATACTAGTGTGGACACGTCAACATCATGCATCACTCATCATCACATACTAGTGTGGACTAGTGAACACCATGCATCACTCATCATCACCTACTAGTGTGGACAAGTCAACATCATGCATCACTCATCATCACCAGCCAGTGTGGACAAGTCAACATCATGCATCACTCATCATCACCTACTAGTGTGGACAAGTGAACACCATGCATCACTCATCATCACCAGCCAGTGTGGACAAGTGAATATCATGCATCACTCATAATCACATACTAGTGTGGACAAGTGAATATCATGCATCACTCATCATCACATACTAGTGTGGACAAGTGAACACCATGCATCACTCATCATCACCTACTAGTGTGGACAAGTCAACACCATGCATCACTCATCATCACCTACTAGTATGGACTAGTCAACATCATGCATCACTCATCATCACATACTAGTGTGGACAAGTCAACATCATGCATCACTCATCATCACCAGCCAGTATGGACTAGTCAACATCATGCATCACTCATCATGACCTACTAGTGTGGACAAGTCAACATCATGCATCACTCATCATCACCAGCCAGTATGGACTAGTCAACATCATGCATCACTCATCATGACCTACTAGTGTGGACAAGTCAACATCATGCATCACTCATCATCACCAGCCAGTATGGACTAGTCAACATCATGCATCACTCATCATGACCTACTAGTGTGGACTGGTGGACACCATGCATCACTCATCATCACCTACTAGTGTGAACTAGTGAACACCATGCATCACTCATCATCACCTACTAGTGTGGACAAGTCAACACCATGGATCACTCATCATCACCAGCTAGTGTGGACAAGTCAACATCATGCATCACTTATCATCACCTACTAGTGTGGACAAGTCAACATCATGCATCACTCATCATGACCTACTAGTGTGGACTGGTGGACACCATGCATCACTCATCATCACCTACTAGTGTGAACTAGTGAACACCATGCATCACTCATCATCACCTACTAGTGTGGACAAGTCAACACCATGGATCACTCATCATCACCAGCCAGTATGGACAAGTCAAAATCATGCTTCACTCATCATCACCTACTAGTGTGGACTGGTGGACACCATGCATCACTTATCATCACCTACTAGTGTGAACTAGTGAACACCATACATCACTCATCATCACCTACTAGTGTGGACAAGTCAACACCATGGATCACTCATCATCACCAGCTAGTGTGGACAAGTCAACATCATGCATCACTCATCATCACCTACTAGTGTGGATAAGTAAATATCATGCATCACTCATCATGACCTACTAGTGTGGACAAGTCAACATCATGCATCACTCATCATCACCAGCCAGTGTGGACAAGTCAACATCATGCATCACTCATCATCACCTACTAGTGTGGACTAGTGAACACCATGCATCACTCATCATCACCTACTAGTGTGGACAAGTCAACATCATGCATCACTCATCATCACCAGCCAGTGTGGACAAGTCAACATCATGCATCACTCATCATCACCTACTAGTGTGGACTAGTGAACACCATGCATCAGTCATCATCACCTACTAGTGTGGACAAGTCAACATCATGCATCACTCATCATCACCAGCCAGTGTGGACAAGTCAACATCATGCATCACTCATCATCACCAGCCAATGTGAACAAGTCAACATCATGCATCACTCATCATGACCTACTAGTGTGGACAAGTCAACATCATGCATCACTCATCATCACTAGCCAGTGTGGACAAGTCAACATCATGCATCATTCATCATCACCAGCCAGTGTTGACAAGTCAACATCATGCATCACTCATCATCACCTACTAGTGTGGACTAGTGAACACCATACATCACTCATCATCACCTACTAGTGTGAACTAGTGAACACCATACATCACTCATCATCACCTACTAGTGTGGACAAGTCAACACCATGGATCACTCATCATCACCAGCTAGTGTGGACAAGTCAACATCATGCATCACTCATCATCACCTACTAGTGTGGATAAGTAAATATCATGCATCACTCATCATGACCTACTAGTGTGGACAAGTCAACATCATGCATCACTCATCATCACCAGCCAGTGTGGACAAGTCAACATCATGCATCACTCATCATCACCTACTAGTGTGGACTAGTGAACACCATGCATCACTCATCATCACCTACTAGTGTGGACAAGTCAACATCATGCATCACTCATCATCACCAGCCAGTGTGGACAAGTCAACATCATGCATCACTCATCATCACCTACTAGTGTGGACTAGTGAACACCATGCATCAGTCATCATCACCTACTAGTGTGGACAAGTCAACATCATGCATCACTCATCATCACCAGCCAGTGTGGACAAGTCAACATCATGCATCACTCATCATCACCAGCCAGTGTGAACAAGTCAACATCATGCATAACTCATCATGACCTACTAGTGTGGACAAGTCAACATCATGCATCACTCATCATCACCAGCCAGTATGGACTAGTCAACATCATGCATCACTCATCATGACCTACTAGTGTGGACAAGTCAACATCATGCATCACTCATCATCACCAGCCAGTATGGACTAGTCAACATCATGCATCACTCATCATGACCTACTAGTGTGGACTGGTGGACACCATGCATCACTCATCATCACCTACTAGTGTGAACTAGTGAACACCATGCATCACTCATCATCACCTACTAGTGTGGACAAGTCAACCCCATGGATCACTCATCATCACCAGCTAGTGTGGACAAGTCAACATCATGCATCACTTATCATCACCTACTAGTGTGGACAAGTCAACATCATGCATCACTCATCATGACCTACTAGTGTGGACTGGTGGACACCATGCATCACTCATCATCACCTACTAGTGTGAACTAGTGAACACCATGCATCACTCATCATCACCTACTAGTGTGGACAAGTCAACACCATGGATCACTCATCATCACCAGCCAGTATGGACAAGTCAAAATCATGCTTCACTCATCATCACCTACTAGTGTGGACTGGTGGACACCATGCATCACTTATCATCACCTACTAGTGTGAACTAGTGAACACCATACATCACTCATCATCACCTACTAGTGTGGACAAGTCAACACCATGGATCACTCATCATCACCAGCTAGTGTGGACAAGTCAACATCATGCATCACTCATCATCACCTACTAGTGTGGATAAGTAAATATCATGCATCACTCATCATGACCTACTAGTGTGGACAAGTCAACATCATGCATCACTCATCATCACCTACTAGTGTGGACAAGTCAACATCATGCATCACTCATCATCACCAGCCAGTGTGGACAAGTCAACATCATGCATCACTCATCATCACCTACTAGTGTGGACTAGTGAACACCATGCATCAGTCATCATCACCTACTAGTGTGGACAAGTCAACATCATGCATCACTCATCATCACCAGCCAGTGTGGACAAGTCAACATCATGCATCACTCATCATCACCAGCCAGTGTGAACAAGTCAACATCATGCATCACTCATCATGACCTACTAGTGTGGACAAGTCAACATCATGCATCACTCATCATCACTAGCCAGTGTGGACAAGTCAACATCATGCATCATTCATCATCACCAGCCAGTGTTGACAAGTCAACATCATGCATCACTCATCATCACCTACTAGTGTGGACTAGTGAACACCATACATCACTCATCATCACCTACTAGTGTGGACAAGTCAACATCATGCATCACTCATCATCACCAGCCAGTGTGGACAAGTCAACACAAAGCATCACTTATCATCACCTACTAGTGTGGACAAGTCAACATCATGCATCACTCATCATGACCTACTAGTGTGGACTAGTGAACACCATGCATCACTCATCATCACTTACTTGTGTGGACTAGTCAACACCATGGATCACTCATCATCACTTACTAGTATGGACTAGTGAACACCATGCATCACTCATCATCACCTACTAGTGTGGACAAGTCAACATCATGCATCACTCATCATCACCAGCCAGTGTGGACAAGTCAACATCATGCATCACTCATCATCACCAGCCAGTGTGGACAGGTCAACACGAAGCATCACTTATCATCACCTACTAGTGTGGACAAGTCAACATCATGCATCACTCACCGTCACCTACTAGTGTGGACAAGTCAACATCATGCATCACTCATCATCACCTACTCGTGTGGACTAGTGAACACCATGCATCACTCATCATCACCTACTAGTATGGACAACTGAATATCATGCATCACTCATCATCACCTACTAGTGTGGACAAGTCAACATCATGCATCACTCATCATCACCTACTAGTGTGGACAAGTGAACACCATGCATCACTCATCATCACCAGCCAGTGTGGACTAGTCAACACCATGCATCACTTATCATCACATACTAGTGTGGACAAGTGAACACCATACATCACTCATCATCACCTACTAGTGTGGACAAGTGAATATCATGCATCACTCATCATCACATACTAGTGTGGACAAGTCAACATCATGCATCACTCATCATCACCTACTAGTGTGGAGAAGTGAATATCATGCATCACTCATCATCATCTACTAGTGTGGACAAGTTAACATCATGCATCACTCATCATCACCAGCCAGTGTGGACAAGTCAATATCATGCATCACTCATCATCACCTACTAGTGTGGACAAGTCAACATCATGCATCACTCATCATCATCAGCCAGTATGGACAAGTCAACATCATGCATCACTCATCATCACATACTAGTGTGGACAAGTCAACATCATGCATCACTCATCATCACCAGCCAGTGTGGACAATTCAACATCATGCATCACTCATCATCACCTACTAGTGTGGACAAGTCAACATCATGCATCACTCATCATCACCAGCCAGTGTGGACAAGTCAACACGAAGCATCACCCATTATCACATACTAGTGTGGACACGTCAACATCATGCATCACTCATCATCACATACTAGTGTGGACTAGTGAACACCATGCATCACTCATCATCACCTACTAGTGTGGACAAGTCAACATCATGCATCACTCATCATCACCAGCCAGTGTGGACAAGTCAACATCATGCATCACTCATCATCACCTACTAGTGTGGACAAGTGAACACCATGCATCACTCATCATCACCAGCCAGTGTGGACAAGTGAATATCATGCATCACTCATAATCACATACTAGTGTGGACAAGTGAATATCATGCATCACTCATCATCACATACTAGTGTGGACAAGTGAACACCATGCATCACTCATCATCACCTACTAGTGTGGACAAGTCAACACCATGCATCACTCATCATCACCTACTAGTATGGACTAGTCAACATCATGCATCACTCATCATCACATACTAGTGTGGACAAGTCAACATCATGCATCACTCATCATCACCAGCCAGTATGGACTAGTCAACATCATGCATCACTCATCATGACCTACTAGTGTGGACAAGTCAACATCATGCATCACTCATCATCACCAGCCAGTATGGACTAGTCAACATCATGCATCACTCATCATGACCTACTAGTGTGGACAAGTCAACATCATGCATCACTCATCATCACCAGCCAGTATGGACTAGTCAACATCATGCATCACTCATCATGACCTACTAGTGTGGACTGGTGGACACCATGCATCACTCATCATCACCTACTAGTGTGAACTAGTGAACACCATGCATCACTCATCATCACCTACTAGTGTGGACAAGTCAACACCATGGATCACTCATCATCACCAGCTAGTGTGGACAAGTCAACATCATGCATCACTCATCATCACCTACTAGTGTGGACAAGTCAACATCATGCATCACTCATCATGACCTACTAGTGTGGACTGGTGGACACCATGCATCACTCATCATCACCTACTAGTGTGAACTAGTGAACACCATGCATCACTCATCATCACCTACTAGTGTGGACAAGTCAACACCATGGATCACTCATCATCACCAGCCAGTATGGACAAGTCAACATCATGCTTCACTCATCATCACCTACTAGTGTGGACTGGTGGACACCATGCATCACTCATCATCACCTACTAGTGTGAACTAGTGAACACCATACATCACTCATCATCACCTACTAGTGTGGACAAGTCAACACCATGGATCACTCATCATCACCAGCTAGTGTGGACAAGTCAACATCATGCATCACTCATCATCACCTACTAGTGTGGATAAGTAAATATCATGCATCACTCATCATGACCTACTAGTGTGGACAAGTCAACATCATGCATCACTCATCATCACCAGCCAGTGTGGACAAGTCAACATCATGCATCACTCATCATCACCTACTAGTGTGGACTAGTGAACACCATGCATCACTCATCATCACCTACTAGTGTGGACAAGTCAACATCATGCATCACTCATCATCACCAGCCAGTGTGGACAAGTCAACATCATGCATCACTCATCATCACCTACTAGTGTGGACTAGTGAACACCATGCATCAGTCATCATCACCTACTAGTGTGGACAAGTCAACATCATGCATCAATCATCATCACCAGCCAGTGTGGACAAGTCAACATCATGCATCACTCATCATCACCAGCCAGTGTGAACAAGTCAACATCATGCATCACTCATCATGACCTACTAGTGTGGACAAGTCAACATCATGCATCACTCATCATCACCAGCCAGTATGGACTAGTCAACATCATGCATCACTCATCATGACCTACTAGTGTGGACAAGTCAACATCATGCATCACTCATCATCACCAGCCAGTATGGACTAGTCAACATCATGCATCACTCATCATGACCTACTAGTGTGGACTGGTGGACACCATGCATCACTCATCATCACCTACTAGTGTGAACTAGTGAACACCATGCATCACTCATCATCACCTACTAGTGTGGACAAGTCAACACCATGGATCACTCATCATCACCAGCTAGTGTGGACAAGTCAACATCATGCATCACTTATCATCACCTACTAGTGTGGACAAGTCAACATCATGCATCACTCATCATGACCTACTAGTGTGGACTGGTGGACACCATGCATCACTCATCATCACCTACTAGTGTGAACTAGTGAACACCATGCATCACTCATCATCACCTACTAGTGTGGACAAGTCAACACCATGGATCACTCATCATCACCAGCCAGTATGGACAAGTCAAAATCATGCTTCACTCATCATCACCTACTAGTGTGGACTGGTGGACACCATGCATCACTTATCATCACCTACTAGTGTGAACTAGTGAACACCATACATCACTCATCATCACCTACTAGTGTGGACAAGTCAACACCATGGATCACTCATCATCACCAGCTAGTGTGGACAAGTCAACATCATGCATCACTCATCATCACCTACTAGTGTGGATAAGTAAATATCATGCATCACTCATCATGACCTACTAGTGTGGACAAGTCAACATCATGCATCACTCATCATCACCAGCCAGTGTGGACAAGTCAACATCATGCATCACTCATCATCACCTACTAGTGTGGACTAGTGAACACCATGCATCACTCATCATCACCTACTAGTGTGGACAAGTCAACATCATGCATCACTCATCATCACCAGCCAGTGTGGACAAGTCAACATCATGCATCACTCATCATCACCTACTAGTGTGGACTAGTGAACACCATGCATCAGTCATCATCACCTACTAGTGTGGACAAGTCAACATCATGCATCACTCATCATCACCAGCCAGTGTGGACAAGTCAACATCATGCATCACTCATCATCACCAGCCAGTGTGAACAAGTCAACATCATGCATCACTCATCATGACCTACTAGTGTGGACAAGTCAACATCATGCATCACTCATCATCACTAGCCAGTGTGGACAAGTCAACATCATGCATCATTCATCATCACCAGCCAGTGTTGACAAGTCAACATCATGCATCACTCATCATCACCTACTAGTGTGGACTAGTGAACACCATACATCACTCATCATCACCTACTAGTGTGGACAAGTCAACATCATGCATCACTCATCATCACCAGCCAGTGTGGACAAGTCAACATCATGCATCACTCATCATCACCAGCCAGTGTGGACAAGTCAACACAAAGCATCACTTATCATCACCTACTAGTGTGGACAAGTCAACATCATGCATCACTCATCATGACCTACTAGTGTGGACTAGTGAACACCATGCATCACTCATCATCACTTACTTGTGTGGACTAGTCAACACCATGGATCACTCATCATCACTTACTAGTATGGACTAGTGAACACCATGCATCACTCATCATCACCTACTAGTGTGGACAAGTCAACATCATGCATCACTCATCATCACCAGCCAGTGTGGACAAGTCAACATCATGCATCACTCATCATCACCAGCCAGTGTGGACAGGTCAACACGAAGCATCACTTATCATCACCTACTAGTGTGGACAAGTCAACATCATGCATCACTCACCGTCACCTACTAGTGTGGACAAGTCAACATCATGCATCACTCATCATCACCTACTCGTGTGGACTAGTGAACACCATGCATCACTCATCATCACCTACTAGTATGGACAACTGAATATCATGCATCACTCATCATCACCTACTAGTGTGGACAAGTCAACATCATGCATCACTCATCATCACCTACTAGTGTGGACAAGTGAACACCATGCATCACTCATCATCACCAGCCAGTGTGGACTAGTCAACACCATGCATCACTTATCATCACATACTAGTGTGGACAAGTGAACACCATACATCACTCATCATCACCTACTAGTGTGGACAAGTGAATATCATGCATCACTCATCATCACATACTAGTGTGGACAAGTCAACATCATGCATCACTCATCATCACCTACTAGTGTGGAGAAGTGAATATCATGCATCACTCATCATCATCTACTAGTGTGGACAAGTTAACATCATGCATCACTCATCATCACCAGCCAGTGTGGACAAGTCAATATCATGCATCACTCATCATCACCTACTAGTGTGGACAAGTCAACATCATGCATCACTCATCATCATCAGCCAGTATGGACAAGTCAACATCATGCATCACTCATCATCACATACTAGTGTGGACAAGTCAACATCATGCATCACTCATCATCACCAGCCAGTGTGGACAATTCAACATCATACATCACTCATCATCACCTACTAGTGTGGACAAGTCAACATCATGCATCACTCATCATCACCAGCCAGTGTGGACAAGTCAACACGAAGCATCACCCATTATCACATACTAGTGTGGACACGTCAACATCATGCATCACTCATCATCACATACTAGTGTGGACTAGTGAACACCATGCATCACTCATCATCACCTACTAGTGTGGACAAGTCAACATCATGCATCACTCATCATCACCAGCCAGTGTGGACAAGTCAACATCATGCATCACTCATCATCACCTACTAGTGTGGACAAGTGAACACCATGCATCACTCATCATCACCAGCCAGTGTGGACAAGTGAATATCATGCATCACTCATAATCACATACTAGTGTGGACAAGTGAATATCATGCATCACTCATCATCACATACTAGTGTGGACAAGTCAACACCATGCATCACTCATCATCACCTACTAGTGTGGACAAGTCAACACCATGCATCACTCATCATCACCTACTAGTATGGACTAGTCAACATCATGCATCACTCATCATCACATACTAGTGTGGACAAGTCAACATCATGCATCACTCATCATCACCAGCCAGTATGGACTAGTCAACATCATGCATCACTCATCATGACCTACTAGTGTGGACAAGTCAACATCATGCATCACTCATCATCACCAGCCAGTATGGACTAGTCAACATCATGCATCACTCATCATGACCTACTAGTGTGGACAAGTCAACATCATGCATCACTCATCATCACCAGCCAGTATGGACTAGTCAACATCATGCATCACTCATCATGACCTACTAGTGTGGACTGGTGGACACCATGCATCACTCATCATCACCTACTAGTGTGAACTAGTGAACACCATGCATCACTCATCATCACCTACTAGTGTGGACAAGTCAACACCATGGATCACTCATCATCACCAGCTAGTGTGGACAAGTCAACATCATGCATCACTCATCATCACCTACTAGTGTGGACAAGTCAACATCATGCATCACTCATCATGACCTACTAGTGTGGACTGGTGGACACCATGCATCACTCATCATCACCAGCCAGTGTGGACTAGTCAACACCATGCATCACTTATCATCACATACTAGTGTGGACAAGTGAACACCATACATCACTCATCATCACCTACTAGTGTTGACAAGTGAATATCATGCATCACTCATCATCACATACTAGTGTGGACAAGTCAACATCATGCATCACTCATCATCACCTACTAGTGTGGAGAAGTGAATATCATGCATCACTCATCATCATCTACTAGTGTGGACAAGTTAACATCATGCATCACTCATCATCACCAGCCAGTGTGGACAAGTCAATATCATGCATCACTCATCATCACCTACTAGTGTGGACAAGTCAACATCATGCATCACTCATCATCATCAGCCAGTATGGACAAGTCAACATCATGCATCACTCATCATCACATACTAGTGTGGACAAGTCAACATCATGCATCACTCATCATCACCAGCCAGTGTGGACAATTCAACATCATGCATCACTCATCATCACCTACTAGTGTGGACAAGTCAACATCATGCATCACTCATCATCACCAGCCAGTGTGGACAAGTCAACACGAAGCATCACCCATTATCACATACTAGTGTGGACACGTCAACATCATGCATCACTCATCATCACATACTAGTGTGGACTAGTGAACACCATGCATCACTCATCATCACCTACTAGTGTGGACAAGTCAACATCATGCATCACTCATCATCACCAGCCAGTGTGGACAAGTCAACATCATGCATCACTCATCATCACCTACTAGTGTGGACAAGTGAACACCATGCATCACTCATCATCACCAGCCAGTGTGGACAAGTGAATATCATGCATCACTCATAATCACATACTAGTGTGGACAAGTGAATATCATGCATCACTCATCATCACATACTAGTGTGGACAAGTGAACACCATGCATCACTCATCATCACCTACTAGTGTGGACAAGTCAACACCATGCATCACTCATCATCACCTACTAGTATGGACTAGTCAACATCATGCATCACTCATCATCACATACTAGTGTGGACAAGTCAACATCATGCATCACTCATCATCACCAGCCAGTATGGACTAGTCAACATCATGCATCACTCATCATGACCTACTAGTGTGGACAAGTCAACATCATGCATCACTCATCATCACCAGCCAGTATGGACTAGTCAACATCATGCATCACTCATCATGACCTACTAGTGTGGACAAGTCAACATCATGCATCACTCATCATCACCAGCCAGTATGGACTAGTCAACATCATGCATCACTCATCATGACCTACTAGTGTGGACTGGTGGACACCATGCATCACTCATCATCACCTACTAGTGTGAACTAGTGAACACCATGCATCACTCATCATCACCTACTAGTGTGGACAAGTCAACACCATGGATCACTCATCATCACCAGCTAGTGTGGACAAGTCAACATCATGCATCACTCATCATCACCTACTAGTGTGGACAAGTCAACATCATGCATCACTCATCATGACCTACTAGTGTGGACTGGTGGACACCATGCATCACTCATCATCACCTACTAGTGTGAACTAGTGAACACCATGCATCACTCATCATCACCTACTAGTGTGGACAAGTCAACACCATGGATCACTCATCATCACCAGCCAGTATGGACAAGTCAACATCATGCTTCACTCATCATCACCTACTAGTGTGGACTGGTGGACACCATGCATCACTCATCATCACCTACTAGTGTGAACTAGTGACACCATACATCACTCATCATCACCTACTAGTGTGGACAAGTCAACACCATGGATCACTCATCATCACCAGCTAGTGTGGACAAGTCAACATCATGCATCACTCATCATCACCTACTAGTGTGGATAAGTAAATATCATGCATCACTCATCATCACCAGCCAGTGTGGACAAGTCAACATCATGCATCACTCATCATCACCTACTAGTGTGGACTAGTGAACACCATGCATCACTCATCATCACCTACTAGTGTGGACAAGTCAACATCATGCATCACTCATCATCACCAGCCAGTGTGGACAAGTCAACATCATGCATCACTCATCATCACCTACTAGTGTGGACTAGTGAACACCATGCATCAGTCATCATCACCTACTAGTGTGGACAAGTCAACATCATGCATCACTCATCATCACCAGCCAGTGTGGACAAGTCAACATCATGCATCACTCATCATCACCAGCCAGTGTGAACAAGTCAACATCATGCATCACTCATCATGACCTACTAGTGTGGACAAGTCAACATCATGCATCACTCATCATCACTAGCCAGTGTGGACAAGTCAACATCATGCATCACTCATCATCACCAGCCAGTGTGGACAAGTCAACATCATGCATCACTCATCATCACCTACTAGTGTGGACTAGTGAACACCATACATCACTCATCATCACCTACTAGTGTGGACAAGTCAACATCATGCATCACTCATCATCACCAGCCAGTGTGGACAAGTCAACACAAAGCATCACTTATCATCACCTACTAGTGTGGACAAGTCAACATCATGCATCACTCATCATGACCTACTAGTGTGGACTAGTGAACACCATGCATCACTCATCATCACTTACTTGTGTGGACTAGTCAACACCATGGATCACTCATCATCACTTACTAGTATGGACTAGTGAACACCATGCATCACTCATCATCACCTACTAGTGTCGACAAGTCAACATCATGCATCACTCATCATCACCAGCCAGTGTGGACAAGTCAACATCATGCATCACTCATCATCACCTACTAGTGTGGACAAGTGAACACCATGCATCACTCATCATCACCAGCCAGTGTGGACAAGTCAACATCATGCATCACTTATCATCAGGGTTAGGATTAGGGTCATGGTCTCAGGCAAACTAGGCTTGTTTCATTGGCTAATTAATTAAAAAAAGAAAATATGTACATATGTAAAATCATGTAGGATGACAGATAGATGATAAGGAGTTTTATGATTGCTATGAAGCTGTTGACCCATGTTGGTATGGAGAGTTGGTGAGAAGTTACTGTGCAGTTTATATTTCATTGTAAATAGCTTGCCATTTTTTTCAAAAATATGAAATGTACCATTCATTTTATGTATATTCTCTTTAATTACTGATTATATGTTTCAGTATGCCCAAAAAGGCAAAAAAGCATATTTGTTGTTTATAATGTGTTCTGTATATAAATATAATGTTTAGCAAGGAGTATAATGAAGTTAATTTCAGCAAAACAGCTTAAATCATAATATAAAATATGATGTGTTTCAGAGTAAGTTTGACCTTACATTGTGACACTCTATTCCACCATTTCTCCAAATGGTCCCAAAACACTCTTGTTGTTGAACATGAGAACAAAAAATGTTCAATATCATCTATAGCATTACATGTATTACATAAATCAGAATCAATGACAGTCAATGTGTATAACCATTTTCTACACGGTAAAATTCTGTGTAGTATTCTATATTGGAATGCCTGTAACCTTGTGTCTCTTGTACCTGAATATGGTCATCCTCAATACCATAGGTAACCTCGTATTTATGCAAGGCATCTACTTTTTCTTTTACAAATGCACAATATATATATTTTGCTTTTATATTAATTAAATCTGTACTGGTGTGTCTAAGATTGATTTGCAGTGACGGAAAGGGTGGGACTAAAGCATTATGTGGTAACAGTGATATAGCCTCCACCCATTCAGTTGGAATTGCCTTCCTTAATTTATAAAATCTTAATATATCACATTTTACATTATATCTGTCTACAAATTGTCTATAATCCATAAGTTCATTCTTATCACTAAAGAAATCACCCACTCTGATATTACCACATTTGTAAAAATCAGACCACAGTTAAGATTTAAGCTTTTTACTCATTGTTTTTGCACTTTTTGACCCTTTTCTGATTTCTATTGGAGCAGTAATATATCTATTGGACCAAAGTACCTCATTCTTAAATTGCAAAGCATTGACTGGTTCCAGCTGTTTTCAGTTTCAGAATAGAAACATTTGATTATAAAAGGGTATCTGGATATTATCTATCACTTTATCAGGTAAATTAGAATAGGTGAAATGTTCAATTGACAAAGGTTTCAACAAGCACAGTAATACTGACTTCCATTTTCCATTACTTTCTCATGCCCTTTTTACCCACATTATTCTGTTGGCCTTAACCATGCTAAGAATATCTGGTACCTTAATACCACCATCTTTTATATCCTGTATTACAATATTTTTCTTAATTTTTGGCCGTCCACCATCCCATATAAAGTCTGTGATAATGTCCTCAACATTTGCAATAAAGGAAGTAGTTACTGGCAAATTAGAAGCAGGATATATAAATTTTGGTATAATCAATGCCTTCAAAATAGCAATCCTTCCTTTCAGTGATAATTTTCTTTGTTTCCATATATTGAGAACATTAACAGCATTTCGTAAACATGGAACAAAAGATGTTTCATGGACAATATCTGGATCACCACTTATTGTAACACCAAGAGTTGTAATGGAACCATCTGTCCATGCTACACCAAACGTTTTGTCTGGCTTAAAGCCTGTCAAAGAACCAATACCTACAACAATGATTTTATCTAAATTCAATTTCAATCCTGATAGTTGATAAAATGTTTGTAAACAAGTTTGGGTATTTTCCACTGAATTTATGTCTGATACAAATATAGTTGTGTCATCAGCCAGTTGTGACAGCTTTATCTCTGTAGAAATTGGGCATCCTTGCCTGATTTGTCAATGAAAATTTGTTGGAAAAATGACCATTATTAATAACCACACTTTCAATATTATTGTATATGGCCTTTATCCAATGAATAAAACTATCACCAAAGTTAAAATATTTCATACTTTTGAGTAAAAAAGACCATCGAATGGTGTCAACGGCCTTTTCAAAGTCTTTTAAAAGGATAATACCAGGCATATCTCTTAAACTTGTGAAATCAATTAAATCAGAGATTTTCCTAATATTTTCTCCTATATACCTTCCTCTAATATAACCTGTTTGATCAGAATCGATTATTGTGGGCAAAACATCCTGTAATCTATGAGCTAGGGATTTTGTCAATATTTTATAGTCTGTGTTCAAAAGTGAATTCGGTCGCCAATTTTTAAGAAGTAAATGACTTTTTCCTTTTTTGGGGATGAGTGAAATGATGCCCCGTCTTTGATCAAAAGATAATTCACCTTTTTTGTATGCATAATTAATACTGTCTAACACATGGTGTTTTATTTCAATCCAGAAAACCTTATATAATTCTATGGTAAACCCATCAGAGCCTGAAGATTTACCATTTTTCATGCTTTTGATAGACCTTTCACATACCTGCATTGTAACCAAACCTTCACATGAGTCTCTCTCTTGATCACTCAACACATTATGTTCTACTGGGAAAAAACTGTTTAATGTTACAATGTCCACGTTATCATTCTGGTCAGATGGGGGCTGACTATATAATAGTTTGTAGAAGTTTTCAGACATTTTCATTATCTTATCTGTATCCTCTATGACAGTATCATTGTCAGCTGTCAACTTTACAATGTTTTTATTTATGGCATTTCTTTTTTCTAAATTCAAAAGGTATTTGGTATTTCTTTCACCAGCCTCTGTCCACCTGGCCTTTGACCTGTTTATGGCACCATTGGCTTCTTCTCTATCCAAAGCCTCCACTTCATTCTTAACTGTTTCATATTCTAGAAATATGTCTTCATCATCACCATTTTGTTGATATAGTTTAAAACATCTGTCATATTCTTTGTAAATATTATTTTTATATTCCTTATTTTCTTATTAACAACAAATTTGAATGTGATAATGTTTACCCTCTGACTGCAAATTTAATATGATCCCACTTGAGCCCTTTATCAACTATATATTCAGTATCTTTTTTAAGGTGAGTAAAAAGCTCTTTCACATTCTTAACATAATCAGAATCATGCAACAGATTTGCATTAAATTTCGTAACCACATCCACGAACATTACTTTTACCAAGAGAAATTTCAGTTACACTATGATCTGATTTTAAACCTGGGAGGACAGAGGCTGATGAAATATAATTGCATGTATGTGTAGATAGCAACCAGTGATCAATTCTAGAAAATACCCTTGGCTTTCTCTGAACTCTAGTGAACAACTTTTCGTCAGGATACATCATGCGGATAACATCTCATAAACTTAACAACTCATAAGTGTACTTATTTACACAATTAATCATATCACCCCCTTCTTTATCCATGTCTGGACAAAAAACAGTGTTGAAATCACCCATCATCAATAAATGTACATAATTTATTATGGCAATATTTTGTTTCAATTTATCACACTGCCCGAAAAATAAGATTTACAAAAATAAACATGTGTTGTTTTTCCATTGTAAAGACCAATGAATATCTTTCAGATAATAAACAATTTTGTAAATACCATTTACTTATTTACAATGCTTAAATATGTTGTATTTTACCAAATATATCAAATTGCACATATCAGTTCATAAACAATGTTGTAAAGATTGTTGAATGTCTTTACAATATTGTATTTATGTTGTTAATATCAGTATACATTCATATCCCCTTTAATCAATATTATGGTTTATTGTATTTTTCAACTTGGACATTTTGATCATATATCCGTATATAGGTATTTTTTTTATACATGTTACATAAAGAGCTTCACTTGAAAGGACAAACAAATATGTTTGTTTGTTTGGGGTTTTACATCACTTTCAACATTATTTCAGTTATTTCGTGATGAGACCTACTTGTAGCAGATATACTGCTGCCTCACTGAATTGTCATGTCGCAGGTCCTTGACATGACAACCCACCCAGTCACAGATTTACAAGGACAACTGGTTAACCCTTTGGCACAGGCCTCAGCTCATGTGGGAAATTGTATCACGAGTTCAATCCCGGCTAGGCCGGGGTTCGAACCCACAACCTTTGGATCACCACAGAGGAACTGGTGCTAATAAGCTGGCGCCCTAACCAACTGCGCCACGGCCCGTGGCCTCACAAACAAATATGTAAAATTACTTCTATGACTAGTAGCTCTTGGAATTGCATATATGCACATATGCATACAGCATTGGAAAATGTGCATTTAACGACTTTATTTGAGGACTTAAAAATTGATAAATTACTACATCAGGATACTATATATTGCATTGTAAGTGACAAGATATCACACTCTACATGATCCTGAGATTGTCCAGATACTGTTAAGACTTTTCAGAGTGAAAATATGTTCACTGCAAGCTAAGATATAAGCAAATCTTGGATTGTAAGTGACAAGAGGGTATAAAATGTCAAAAAACTGTGTAAATTGCGCATACTGTTTTTCACACCTTTATGGTACTATTTTTCACACCTTTATGGTACTATTCAACATTCAGATCTCTTAGATATCCATATTCCCATGATCCTGAGGTTATTTAGATACTATTTGGTCTTTTAAGAGTGAAAATATGTTCACTACAAGTAAAGATATTAGCAAATCTTGGATTGGAAGTGACAAGAAAGATATAAAACATTAAAATCGCGCCTGCCGTTTATTATACCTTTATGGTACTATTTAACATTCAGATCTCTTAGATATCTCTATATCCATGATCCCCAGGTTGTCTAGATACTGTTAGGACTTTTCAGAGTGAAAATATGTTCACTGCAAGCTAAGATATAGGCAATTCTTGGATGGGAAGTGACAAGAAATGTATAAAACATTAAAATCGCGCCTGCCGTTTATTACACCTTTATGGTACTATTTAACATTCAGATTTCTTAGATATCTCTATATCCATGATCCCCAGGTTGTCTAGATACTGTTAGGACTTTTCAGAGTGAAAATATGTTCACTGCAAGCTAAGATATAAGCAAATCTTGGATGGGAAGTGACAAGAAAGGTATAAAACATTAAAATCGCGCCTGCCGTTTTTACACCTTTATGGTACTATTTCCCATACATATCTCTTAGATATCTCTTATTTCATGATCCTGAGGTTGCTTAGATACTGTTTGGACTTTTCAGAGTAAAAATATGTTCACTGCAAGCTAAGATATAAGCAATTCTTGGATGGGAAGTAACAAGAAAGGTATAAAACATTAAAATCGCGCCTGCCGTTTTTACACCTTTATGGTACTATTTCCCATACATATCTCTTAGATATCTCTATTTCCATGATCCTGAGGTTATTTAGATACTGTTAGGACTTTTCAGAGTGAAAATATGTTCACTGCAAGCTAAGATATAAGCAATTCTTGGATGGGAAGTGACAAGAAAGGTGTAAAACAATAAAATCGCGCCTGCCGTTTTTTTACACCTTTATGGTACTATTCAACATTCAGATCTCTTAGATATCTCTAAATCTATCACTGCGTGAAAAATTAGATTTACAAGAGGCCAATATGTATATATTGTTGAAGTAAATTTGAAATTAACATGACCTTTCAGACATATTTACAAACTGTAAATTGGCAATTTACAAGACCTTTAATGTATGCAACAAGACAGTAAAGACCGGAATTTGCACGCCTTTACAAAATCAGAAAAGATGTTAAATTTCAAATAAACAAGACAAATACAAGATACTATATGCTTGTAAAGATGAACAAGATGCATGTGAAAAGCTTGTCAAATATGATCTTTACTTGATCTTTACAAAAACAGAAAAGATGTTAAATTTCAAATAAACAAGACAAATACAAGATACTATATGCATGTAAAGATGAACAAGATGCATGTGAAAAGCTTGTCAAATATGATCTTTACTTGGACACAAAATATGCTTAAATGTGTTATTTTGAAATTTACAATATTTAGCTAAGATGCTTTTATATAAACACAGCATATTTACAAGAGAGATCTTTATTTGAAGGTTATATCTCAGGGCATTTGGATAATTGATAATAAAGGGCATTTGGATTTTTGCACTGATGACCATTGTTAGGAAAATAACAATTAAAAAGGTCATTGAAATAAAATTGCTGAAACAATCTGTCTGAAATGAAGATAATTTATAGAAATAAGAATAAAATACACATTTGAAAGACATTTCCAAAAATGGCAAAAGGTCATTGACCATTTCTGTACAAAAGTTTTCTAAAATACAGGTTCATTGTCCTTGAAAGGAAAAAGGAGCCTTACTACAAAACATAAATATCCTGAAACTATATGTGACCTTCTCAATCAAGTCCCTTGTTAGAGCTGTATCATTACTTGTAAAAGGTCAATGACCTTGCCTGAAAATAAGCAGCCCTGAAACATAATTAAAATCAAGATATTTATCCTTGGATAGGTTGTGACCATTTCAACCAGGGCCCTTATTATAATAATGCACAAACAGCAAAAGTTTATTTACATAAAAAAGGTCAATGCCCTAACATGGGAATAATCGATAGTGAAACTGGACAAGGCACATCATATTATCGAATTGTGTGTCATCTTTTCAATCAAGGACCTTTTTCAGTAGTTGGTATCATTGAATTTTATAAGACCTTATCAATCAAGGTCTTTGTTAGTGCAAAGAATAGTGATAGGTCATTGACCTTTCATGTAAAAAAAAATAAAATAAAAAAGGTGAAACAAAATGACAGTTTATAAGATATTGAATAATTTGTGACTCTCTCGATTAAGGCCCTTGATAGAACAGTGCACAAAACAGAAAAAGGTCATTGACCTTGCATCAAAACAAGCAGTCCTGGAAGAAGACAAAATGCAATGTATATCAATCCTTGATATATGTGAACCTTTTAATCTGAGTCCTTGTACGAACATTACATAAACTGTTGGAAGGTCTTTGACCTTTATTTGAAACCAGCAATCCTGAAACAAAACAAACTGTACATCAAAGTATGTTTCTTGTCAATGACCTTGCATCAAAATAAGTAGATATGAAACAAAACAAAAGGAAAGGTTGTGTAATGTATGGTTGTCATTGAATAATATGTAACCATTCAAATCAAGGTCCTTGTGAGAACAGTATGTGGACTTGTCATTGACCCTGTCTGAAAACTAGCACCTCTGAAACAAAACAAAAGACAATGTATGTTATATATTATATTTAACCATGATGGTTTGATCTTTTCAATCATCTCCCTTGTCAAAACACTGCCCGAAAAATAAGATTTACAAAAATAAACATGTATTGTTTTTCCATTGTAAAGACCAATGAAGATCTTTCAGCTAATAAACAATTTTGTAAATACCATTTACTTATTTACAATGCTTAAATATGTTGTATTTTACCAAATATATCAAATTGCACATATCAGTTCATAAACAATGTTGTAAAGATTGTTGAATGTCTTTACAATATTGTATTTATGTTGTTAATATCAGTATACATTCATATCACCTTTAATCAATAGCTCTTGGAATTGCATATATCCACATATGCATACAACATTGGAAAATGTAAATTTGAGGACTTTATTTGAGGACTTAAAAATTGATAAATTACTACATCAGGATATTATATATTGCATTGTAAGTGACAAGATATCTCTATTTGCATGTTCCTCAGGTTGTTCAGATACTGGTAGGGCTTTTCAAAGTGAAAATATGTTCACTACAAGCCAAGATATTAGCTTGGATGGGAAGTGACAAGAATGGTATAAAACATTAAAATCGCGCCTGCCGTTTTTTACACCTTTATGGTACTATTTATCATACAGATCTCTTAGATGTCTCTATTTTCATGATCCTGATGTTGTTTAGATACTGTTAGGACTTTTCAGAGTGAAAATATGATCACTACAAGCCAAGATATTAGCAAATCTTGGATGGGAAGTGACAAGAAAGGTATAAAACATTAAAATCTCGCCTGCCGTTTTTTTACACCTTTATGGTACTATTTAACATTCAGATCTCTTAGATATCTATATTTCCATGATCCTGAGGTTGTTTAGATACTGTTAGGACTTTTCAGAGTGAAAATATGTTCACTACAAGCCAAGATATTAGCAAATCTTGGATGGGAAGTGACAAGAAATGTATAAAACATTAAAATCTCGCCTGCCGTTTTTTACACCTTTATGGTACTCTTTAGCAGACAGATCTCTTAGATGTCTCTTTTTTCATGATCCTGAGGTCGTTGAGATACTATTACATGTTAAAAAAAAATAAGGTTAGATTATTAGGAACTCCCCCTTTAAACATTCAGATCTCTTAGATATCTATATTTCCATGATCCTGAGGTTGTTTAGATACTGTTAGGACTTTTCAGAGTGAAAATATGTTCACTACAAGCCAAAATATTAGCAAATCTTGGATTTGAAGTGCCAAGAAAGATATAAAACATTAAAATCGCGCCTGCCGTTTTTTACACCTTTATGGTACTATTTAGCAGACAGATCTCTTAGATATCTCTACATCCATGATCCTGAGGTTGTTTAGATACAAATCTTGGATTGTAAGTGACAAGAGAGGGTATAAAATGTCAAAAAATTGTGTAAATTGCGCCTGCCGTTTTTTATACTTTTATGGTACTATTCAACATTCAGATCTCTTAGATATCTATATAACCACGATCCTGACATTGTTTAGATACTGTTAGGACTTTTCAGAGTGAAAATATGTTCACTACAAGCCAAGATATTAGCAAATCTTGGTTAGGAAATGACAAGAAAGGTATAAAACATTAAAATCGCGCCTGCCGTTTTTTACACCTTTATGGTGCTATTTAGCAGACAGATCTCTTAGATATCTCTACATCCATGATCCTGAGGTTGTTTAGATACTGTTTGGTCTTTTCAGAGTGAAAATATGTTCACTACAAGCCAAGATATTAGCAAATCTTGGATGGGAAGTGACAAGAAATGTATAAAACATTAAAATCTCGCCTGCCGTTTTTTACACCTTTATGGTACTATTCAACATTCAGATCTCTTAGATATCTATATTTCCATGATCCTGAGGTTGTTTAGATACTCACTGCGTGAAAAATTAGATTTACAAGAGGCCAATATGTAAATATTGTTGAAGTAAATTTGAAATTAACATGACCTTTCAGACATATTTACAAACTGTAAATTGGCAATTTACAAGACCTTTAATGTATGCATCAAAGACAGTAAAGACCGGAATTTGCAAGCCTTTACAAAATCAGAAAAGATGTTAAATTTCAAATAAACAAGACAAATACAAGATACTATATGCTTGTAAAGATGAACAAGATGCATGTGAAAAGCTTGTCAAATATGATCTTTACTTGATCTTTATAAAATCAGAAAAGATGTTAAATTTCAAATAAACAAGACAAATACAAGATACTATATGCATGGAAAGATGAACAAGATGCATGTGAAAAGCTTGTCAAATATGATCTTTACTTGGACACAAAATATGCTTAAATGTATTATTTTGACATTTACAATATTTAGCTAAGATGCTTATATATAAAGACAGCATATTTACAAGAGAGATCTTTATTTGAAGGTTATACCTCAGGGCATTTGGATAATTGATAATAAAGGGCATTTGGATTTTTGCACTGATGGCCATTGTTAGGAAAATAACAATTAAAAAGGTCATTGAAATAAAATTGCTGAAACAATCTGTCTGAAATGAAAATAATTTATAGAAATGAGAATAACATACACATTTGAGACATTTCCAAAAATGGCAAAAGGTCATTGACCATTTCTGCACAAAAGTTTTCTAAAATACAGATTCATTGTCCTTGAAAGGAAACAAGGAGCCTAACTACAAAACATAAATATCCTGAAACTATATGTGACCTTCTCAATCAAGTCCCTTGTTAGAGCTGTATCATTACTTGTAAAAGGTCAATGACCTTGCCTGAAAATAAGCAGCCCTGAAACATAATTAAAATCAAGATATTTATCCTTGGATAGGTTGTGACCATTTCAACCAGGGCCCTTATTATAATAATGCACAAACAGCAAAAGTTTATTAACATAGAAAAGGTCAATGCCCTAACATGGGAATAATCAATAGTGAAACAGGACAAGGCACATCATAATATTGAATTGTGTGTCATCTTTTCAATCAAGGACCTTTTTCAGTAGTTGGCATCATTGAATTTTATAAGACCTTGTCAATCAAGGTCTTTGTTAGTGCAAAGAATAGTGATAGGTCATTGACCTTTCATGTCAAAAAAAAATAAAATAAAAAAGATGAAACAAAATGACAGTTTATAAGATATTGAATAATTTGTGACTCTCTCGATTAAGGCCCATGATAGAACAGTGCACAAAACAGAAAAAGGTCATTGACCTTGCATCAAAACAAGCAGTCCTGGAAGAAGACAAAATGCAATGTATATCAATCCTTGATATATGTGAACCTTTTTACTGAGTCCTTGTACGAACATTGCATAAACTGTTGGAAGGTCATTGACCTTTATTTGAAACCAGCAATCCTGAAACAAAACAAACTGTACATCAAAGTATGTTTCTTGTCAATGACCTTGCATCAAAATAAGTAGATATGAAATAAAACAAAAGGAAAGGTTGTGTAATGTATGGTTGTCATTGAATAACCATTCAAATCAAGGCCCTTGTGAGAACAGTATGTGGACTTGTCATTGACCCTGTCTGAAAACTAGCACCTCTGAAACAAAACAAAAGACAATGTATGTTATATATTATATTTGACCTTGATGGTTTGATCTTTTCAATCAGCTCCCTTGTCAAAACAGTGCATAAACTCATAAAAGCTCATTGACCTTGCCTGGAGATATGCAGTCCTGAAACAGAGTAAAATCAAATTATATTGTTACAGTAAAAAGTATATCCTTGGAGGTAGTGTTTTCTGGAAGAAAATGCCCTGCAAAACAATATTTCTTTTTCTACCGTCTAAATTCATACTGTTAAATGAATCATGATATGTAAATGGCATGTGGAGGTTTCAGCCTGTCACTGCTCCTGTATGGAAATGGACATTCAATGCGTTACAAGTCTGTTAAAATAATGTTTTGTGAGGCACACAAGTATCCTAGTCCTGCCTGCTCATCTGCTGTGTGAGTGTTTTCTGCCAAATGGTAATTTTCCAGGAAGTTAAACAAGATTTATAGGTCACCATTGATGTAATGAGGGGGTGAATGAATGCCCCTTGTCCCAGATGAAAGAAGATAAATTATATGACCGGATGACCCAGACTGATTAACCCGAAAACATCTGGACATTTGCAAGAGTGGGAAAAAAGGGAAAATTATTGACAAGGATAATGTGTTCATGTCTCACATGCTGTATGCAGTGTAAAACCAAACACCAACTGAATTTCTATCAGTATCTAATTTATAACTCAGCAAATAAAAATGTCAACCAGAATTTGTCAAGAATTGTCAAGAAATGGATCTCTTCCCCAATGTAACTTACAAACCAACATTGGCTGATATCTTGGCTTGTAGTGAACATATTTTCACTCTGAAAAGTCCTAATAGTATCTAAACGACCTCAGGATCATGAAAATAGAGATATCTAATAGATCTGAATATTGAATAGTACCATAAAGGTGTAAAAAAACGGCAGGCGCAATTTTAATGTTTTATACCATTCTTGTCACTTCCCATCCAAGATTTGCTAATATCTTGGCTTGTAGTGAACATATTTTCACTCTGAAAAGTCCTAACAGTATCTAAACAACCTAAGGATCATGGAAATATAGATATCTAAGAGATCTGAATGTTAAATAGTGCCATAAAAGTATAAAAAACGGCAGGCGCAATTTACACAATTTTTTGACATTTTATACCCTCTCTTGTCACTTACAATCCAAGATTTGCTTATATCTTAGATTGCAGTGAACATATTTTCACTCTGAAAAGTCCTAACAGTATCTAGACAACCCCAAGATCATGGAAATAGAGATATCTAAGAGATCTGAATATTGAATAGTACCATAAAGGTGTAAAAAACGGCAGGCGTGATTTTAATGTTTTATACATTTCTTGTCACTTCCCTCCAAGATTTGCCAATATCTTGTCTTGTAGTGAACATATTTTCACTCTGAAAAGTCCTAACAGTATCTGAACAACTTCAGGATCATGGAAATAGAGATATCTAAGAGATCTGTATGATAAATAGTACCATAAAGGTGTAAAAAACGGCAGGCGCCATTTTAATGTTTTATATCTTTCTTGGCACTTCAAATCCAAGATTTGCTAATATTTTGGCTTGTAGTGAACATATTTCCACTCTGAAAAGACCAAACAGTATCTAAACAACCTCAGGATCATGGAAATAGAGATATCTAAGAGATCTGAGTATTGAATAGTACCATAAAGGTGTAAAAAACGGCAGGCGTGATTTTAATGTTTTATACATTTCTTGTCACTTCCCTCCAAGATTTGCCAATATCTTGTCTTGTAGTGAACATATTTTCACTCTGAAAAGTCCTAACAGTATCTGAACAACTTCAGGATCATGGAAATAGAGATATCTAAGAGATCTGTATGATAAATAGTACCATAAAGGTGTAAAAAACGGCAGGCGCCATTTTAATGTTTTATATCTTTCTTGGCACTTCAAATCCAAGATTTGCTAATATTTTGGCTTGTAGTGAACATATTTTCACTCTGAAAAGTCCTAACAGTATCTAAACAACCTCAGGATCATGGAAATATAGATATCTAAGAGATCTGAATGTTAAATAGTACCATAAAGGTGTAAAAAAACGGCAGGCGCGATTTTAATGTTTTATACCTTTCTTGTCACTTCCCATCCAAGATTTGCTAATATCTTGGCTTGTAGTGAACATATTTTCACTTTGAAAAGCCCTACCAGTATCTGAACAACCTGAGGAACATGCAAATAGAGATATCTTGCCACTTACAATGCAATATATAATATCCTGATGTAGTAATTTATCAATTTTTAAGTCCTCAAATAAAGTCCTCAAATGCACATTTTCGAATGTTGTATGCAGATATGGATATATGCAATTCCAAGAGCTATTGATTAAAGGTGATATGAATGTATACTGATATTAACAACATAAATACAATATTGTAAAGACATTCAACAATCTTTACAACATTGTTTATGAACTGATATGTGCAATTTGATATATTTGGTAAAATACAACATATTTAAGCATTGTAAATAAGTAAATGGTATTTACAAAATTGTTTATTAGCTAAAAGATCTTCATTGGTCTTTACAATGGAAAAACAATACATGTTTATTTTTGTAAATCTTATTTTTCGGGCAGTGACTGTTAGGACTTTTCAGAGTGAAAATATGTTCACTACAAGCCAAGATATTAGCAAATCTTGGATGGGAAGTGACAAGAATGGTATAAAACATTAAAATTGCGCCTGCCGTTTTTTACATCTTTATGGTACTATTTAGCAGACAGATCTCTTAGATGTCTCTTTTTTCATGATCCTGAGGTCGTTTAGATACTATTAGGACTTTTCAAAGTGAAAATATGTTCCCTACAAGCCAAGATATTAGCAAATCTTGGATGGGAAGTGACAAGAAAGGTATAAAACATTAAAATCGCGCCTACCGTTTTTTTACACCTTTATGGTACTATTTAACATTCAGATCTCTTAGATATCTATATTTCCATGATCCTGAGGTTGTTAAGATACTGTTAGGACTTTTCAGAGTGAAAATATGTTCACTACAAGCCAAGATATTAACAAATCTTGGATGGGAAGTGACAAGAATGGTATAAAACATTAAAATTGCACCTGCCGTTTTTTACACCTTTATGGTACTATTTATCACACAGATCTCTTAGATGTCTCTATTTTCATGATCCTGAGGTCGTTTAGATACTATTAGGACTTTTCAGAGTGAAAATATGTTCACTACAAGCCAAGATATCAGCCAATGTTGGTTTGTAAGTTACATTGGGGAAGAGATCCATTTCTTGACAATTCTTGACAAATTCTGGTTGACATTTTTATTTGCTGAGTTATAAATTAGATACTGATAGAAATTCAGTTGGTGTTTGGTTTTACACTGCAGACAGCATGTGAGACATGAACACATTTTCCTTGTCAATAGTTTTCCCTTTTTTCCCACTCTTGCAAATGTCCAGATGTTTTGGGGTTAATCAGTCTGGGTCATACGGTCATAATTTATCTTCTTTCATCTGGGACAAGGGGCATTCATTCACCCCCTCATTACATCAATGGTGACCTATAAATCTTGTTTAACTTCCTGGAAAATTACCATTTGGCAGAAAACACTCACACAGCAGATGAGCAGGCAGGACTAGGATACTTGTGTGCCTCACAAAACATTATTTCAACACACTTGTAACACATTGAATGTCCATTTCCATACAGGAGCAGTGACAGGCTGAAACCTCCACATGCCATTTACATATCATAGTTCATTTAACAGTATGAATTTAGACGGTAGAAAAAGAAATATTGTTTTGCAGGGCATTTTCTTCCAGAAAACACTACCTCCAAGGATATACTTTTTACTGTAACAATATAATTTGATTTTACTCTGTTTCAGGACTGCATATCTCCAGGCAAGGTCAATGAGTTTTTATGAGTTTATGCACTGTTTTGACAAGGGAGCTGATTGAAAAGATCAAACCATCAAGGTCAAATATAATATATAACATACATTGTCTTTTGTTTTGTTTCAGAGGTGCAAGTTTTCAGACAGGGTCAATGACAAGTCCACATACTGTTCTCACAAGGGCCTTGATTTGAATGGTTATTCAATGACAACCATACATTACACAACCTTTCCTTTTGTTTTGTTTCATATCTACTTATTTTGAATCAAGGTCATTGACAAGAAACATACTTTGATGTACAGTTTGTTTTGTTTCAGGATTGCTGGTTTCAAATAAAGGTCAATGACCTTCCAACAGTTTATGCAATGTTCGTACAAGGACTCAGTTAAAAGGTTCACATATATCAAGGATTGATATACATTGCATTTTGTCTTCTTCCAGGACTGCTTGTTTTGATGCAAGGTCAATGACCTTTTTCTGTTTTGGGCACTGTTCTATCATGGGCCTTAATCGAGAGAGTCACAAATTATTCAATATCTTATAAACTGTCATTTTGTTTCACCTTTTATAATTTTTTTTTTTTTTGACATGAAAGGTCAATGACCTATCACTATTCTTTGCACTAACAAAGACCTTGATTGACAAGGTCTTATAAAATTCAATGATGCCAACTACTGAAAAAGGTCCTTGATTGAAAAGATGACACACAATTCAATATTATGATGTGCCTTGTCCTGTTTCACTATTGATTATTCCCATGTTAGGGCATTGACCTTTTCTATGTTAATAAACTTTTGCTGTTTGTGCATTATTATAATAAGGGCCCTGGTTGAAAAGGTCGCAACCTATCCAAGGATAAATATCTTGATTTTAATTATGTTTCAGGGCTGCTTATTTTCAGGCAAGGTCATTGACCTTTTACAAGTAATGATACAGCTCTAACAAGGGAATTGATTGAGAAGGTCACATATAGTTTCAGGATATTTATGTTTTGTAGTTAGGCTCCTTGTTTCCTTTCAAGGACAATGAATCTGCATTTTAGAAAACTTTTGTGCAGAAATGGTCAATGACCTTTTGCCATTTTTGGAAATGTCTTTCAAATGTGTATGTTATTCTTATTTCTATAAATTATTTTCATTTCAGACAGATTGTTTCAGCAATTTTATTTCAATGACCTTTTTAATTGTTATTTTCCTAACAATGGCCATCAGTGCAAAAATCCAAATGCCCTTTATTATCAATTATCCAAATGCCCTGAGGTATAACCTTCAAATAAAGATCTCTCTTGTAAATATGCTGTCTTTATATATAAGCATCTTAGCTAAATATTGTAAATGTCAAAATAATACATTTAAGCATATTTTGTGTCCAAGTAAAGATCATATTTGACAAGCTTTTCACATGCATCTTGTTCATCTTTACATGCATATAGTATCTTGTATTTGTCTTGTTTATTTGAAATTTAACATCTTTTCTGATTTTATAAAGATCAAGTAAAGATCATATTTGACAAGCTTTTCCCATGCATCTTGTTCATCTTTACAAGCATATAGTATCTTGTATTTGTCTTGTTTATTTGAAATTTAACATCTTTTCTGATTTTGTAAAGGCTTGCAAATTCCGGTCTTTACTGTCTTTGATGCAAACATTAAAGGTCTTGTAAATTGCCAATTTACAGTTTGTAAATATGTCTGAAAGGTCATGTTAATTTCAAATTTACTTCAACAATATATACATATTGGCCTCTTGTAAATCTAATTTTTCACGCAGTGAAACAGTGCATAAACTTGTAATAGCTCATTGACCTTGCCTGGAGATATGCAGTCCTGAAACAGAGTAAAATCAAATTATATTGTTACAGTAAATTATATTGTTACAGTAAATTGTTAAAAAGTATATCCTTGGAGGCAGTGTTTTCTGGAGGAAACTGCTCTGCAAAACAATATTTCCTTTTTCTAACGCCTAAATTCATACTGTTAAATGAACTATGATATGTAAATGGTATGTGGAGGTTTCAGCCTGTCACTGCTCCTGTGAGGGTTAGGGTTAGTTAGGGTTAGGGTTAGGGTTAGGGTTAGGGTTAGGGTTAGGGTTAGGGTTAGGGTTAGGGTTAGGGTTAGGGTTAGGGTTAGGCTCGCTCACCGGCTATAGTTAGGGTTAGGGTTAGGGTTAGGGTTAGGGTTAGGTTAGGGTTAGGGTTAGGGTTAGGGTTAGGGTTAGGGTTAGGGTTAGGGTTAGGGTTAGGGTTAGGGTTAGGGTTAGGGTTAGGGTAAGGGGTTCGTAAGATGATGATCACTTCTGTGATGATCAAAATGACAAAGTCCACCTGTGTAGTATGTACGCTATGAAGGAGCGAAGATAGAGCTTTGAAAATTTTTACGGGGTCCCCTACTTTTTCATTCTACATCGTTTTTTCACTGTTCCGAATAGGTTGGGGCTAGGGTGCTAGGCAATTTGCACGGAACAAAAGTACAAAATTGGCCCTGTTGCTATGTACAGAAATACTGCAAGGAGTCAATTTAGTGTCTTGAAATTTTTTACGTGGTATCCTACTTTTGTGTAAAGAGTGCATCTCTTTGGTTTCTGAAGGGCTAGCCCCAATGGGCTAGGTATGGCAGCCCCAAAAAGTTTTGGTTCATAAAAAGTGAAAGTTGGGAAATTTGCTAAAACATGCTCTCCTTTTGGAATTTCTGCTCTACGGGCATTATTTGTCGACCATATTCACAAAAATCCGATTTTCCAATGAAAAATGAGAAGTACTTTGAATTTTTCTTCCACATCAGTCCACAGCTATAGAGTAAACACCATGAAGGAGCGTAGGTAGAGCTTTAAAGGTTTTTATGGGGTCCCCTACTTTTGTCTAAAGAGTGCATCTCTTTGGTTTCTGAAGGGCTAGCCCCAATGGGTTAGGTATGGCAGCCCCACAATATTAGGGTTAGGGTTAGGGTTAGGGTTAGGGTTAGGGTTAGGGTTAGGGTTAGGGTTAGGGTTAGGGTTAGGGTTAGGGTTAGGGTTAGGGTTTGGTTAGGGTTAGGGTTAGGGTTAGGGTTAGGGTTAGGGTTAGGGTTAGGGTTAGGGTTAGGGTTAGGGTAAGGGGTTCGTAAGATGATGATCACTTCTGTGATGATCAAAATGACAAAGTCCACCTGTGTAGTATGTACGCTATGAAGGAGCGAAGATAGAGCTTTGAAAATTTTTATGGGGTCCCCTACTTTTTCATTCTACATCGTTTTTTCACTGTTCCGAATAGGTTGGGGCTAGGGTGCTAGGCAATATGCATGGAACAAAAGTACAAAATTGGCCCTGTTGCTATGTATAGAAATACTGCAAGGAGTCAATTTGGTGTCTTGAAATTTTTTACGTGGTATCCTACTTTTGTGTAAAGAGTGCATCTCTTTGGTTTCTGAAGGGCTAGCCCCAATGGGCTAGGTATGGCAGCCCCAAAAAGTTTTGGTTCATAAAAAGTGAAAGTTGGGAAATTTGCTAAAACACGCTCTCCTTTTGGAATTTCTGCTCTACGGGCATTATTTGTCGACCATATTCACAAAAATCCGATTTTCCAATGAAAAATGAGAAGTACTTTGAATTTTTCTTCCACATCAGTCCACAGCTATAGAGTAAACACCATGAAGGAGCGTAGGTAGAGCTTTAAAAGTTTTTATGGGGTCCCCTACTTTTGTCTAAAGAGTGCATCTCTTTGGTTTCTGAAGGGCTAGCCCCAATGGGCTAGGTATGGCAGCCCCACAATATTTTGGGCCATAAAAATTGAAAGTTGGCAAATTTGATGAAATGCGCTCTCCTTTTGGAATTTCTGGCCTATGGGCATTATTTGTTGACCATTTTTGAAAAATCTTATTTCCCATGATCAATGAGGTGAGTTTTTAAAATTTGGAGAAAATGATCCTTTTCTAAAATATGGAGAGCTTGAAGGTTCGCTTTAAAGTAAAACATGGCATGCTGAGGCCATGAAGGAAAAATAGGTTAGCTCTGTAATTTTCAAAACTCTAGTACCAACAAGGTGGCAAGGTCAAAATTTCGGACATGAGAATCAACTGTGAGAAATTGGATAAAATATGTTCTTTTGGAATTTCTGGCGTACGAGTGTTATTTGTTGGCCATTTAGGCCCAAAACTGATCTCCATTGAAAAATGAGACACACATGCACCAATTACCCTCAATACTTCCACCCAGAATTGTCAATGTTCAGGATCTACTTCCTGTTTCTAAACACTTTTGATCATAATTTCTCAAATAATTGCCTTTCAACATGCACAATACATCAATCAAAACCTTTCAACATGCACAATACATCAATCAAAACTTTTCAACATTAACAATACTCTCTTTGTTGCTCAGTATGCAAGGTAATTGACTATGTTTTTATTGCTAAATACTCTAGTCAACTAATGAGTTCAGATTTACAGTTTGCCTTCAAAGAAGAACATGATACTACTACTTGTACACATATGGTAAAGGAAACTGTGTCATATTTTAATAGTAAAGGTTCTAATGTATATGCATGTCTTTTGGATGCCAGCAAGGCATTTGACAAAGTTCATTTTGGTAAATTGTTTAATCTGTTAATAAAGAGGAATATACCTGCTGTAGTTATAAGACTATTGTTGGACAACTACACTCGACAAAAGATTTGTACTAAATGGAAGGATGAAAAGTCAGAATTTTTTACTGCCCAGAATGGCGTACGGCAGGGCGGGGTACTCTCTCCGCTTTTATTTACTGTGTATTTTGATGAAATGTTGTGTCGTTTAAAAAGTAAATCAATTGGTTGTAAAATTGGTCTATTTTATCTTGGAGTTTTTGCTTATGCTGATGATGTGATTTTACTGTGTCCAAGCCGTAATGGTCTGCAAGATATGCTTTTAATATGTGAACTATTTGGTAATGAATACAATGTAACTTTTAATCATAAGAAAACACAGTGTATTAAATTTAGTGTTGATAAAGACTTAAAATGTGGAGATGTGCATCTTAATGATAATGTGTTAACTTGGGAATCAAGTGTGAACCACTTAGGTAACAAGTTAAATCAACAGTTAAATGATGTGGATGATGTCCGAAAGAAAAAGGGACACTTTGTTGGCAGTGTTAATAAGTTGTTGTCTAACTTCAGCAAAGTACAATCAACAGTGCTGTCAAAATTGTTTCAATGTTACTGTACAAGTTTTTATGGGTGTGCTTTATGGAAGCTTAGCTATGTATGCAAAAGTGATATATGTACTGAATGGAACAAGGCAGTTAGAAGGGTATGGAGGCTGCCATACACAGCTCATACTAATATGCTTGGGCCTCTTGGTGACCAATGCCATATTTCTGTGCAGTTTGCCATTCGTTTTATTAAATTCTTCGATAGATTGTGCCAGATGAAAAATGAAACTGTAAATATTTTGTCTAATGTGTCAATGTATAATAATGATAGCTATGTGAAAAAGAATATGCTTTTTATCAAATGGAGATATAATGTTGACCTTTTAAATAATGGTATAAATAACAAATGTATCAATGATATTATATGTGCTAGCCAGGTGCCTGATATTGTTCAGTATAATGTAAATTTCCTGAAAGAATTGTTATTAGTCAGAGAAGGCCGCCTGACAGTTGATGGCCTTGATAAAGATGAGTGTACACAGTTAATAATTGAAATATCTACATGTACATAGCTTTTTAATTTCTAGTCATATTTAATTTTTAATCCACAATTGTATTGTATGTATATATGGTACGAATAAATAATAAATAAATAAATAACATCAATCAAAACCTGAACATTTTCCAGATTCAAAATTATTTAAAAATATTTTATCACATGACCTAATTTGCATAGTTTTACATAATGAATAACTTCAAAAACAAATTTAAAAATAAGGTATAATGGTATGATTTTCCATAATACACAAAATTCTAGGTTATTTTTTTTTTCTAAGAAATTAATCGGACAATTATTAAGTGTGTAAAAAGGACTTGAAGTTGAGGATGAAGGAAATAAAGCACCAGATTTATTCTGCATGGTAAAGGCCAGTAAAGTTGCGTGGGGAAAAAGAATATTAAATAGTAATAGAAAATGGAAAGTAATATTGTCAGAATTTATAAAAACCATGTCATAGAACATTTTTCTTAAACTAATTTAAGTAAATTAGTCATAGAAAATATTAAGATTCCATTTTATAAACAAGTGTATATATTTTGGAATGAATTAAAACCAGTACAGAAATACTCTCTTATGGAAATGAAATTCTATGGTACAATAAATATATTCAGTTTCCGATAAATGTCAAACATTCAAAACAGGGAAAAACCAAAGAATTGATGTGGCCTGATTTTTACAAAGCTGGTGTTATATATGTTAAAGATCTCTTTAATGACACCAATGAAATATTAGGTTTTCTAACAAATACACATTGAACTGTAATATTTTAAACTATTATACACAAAGAAAAGCAATTCCATTACAGAAGTTGGAAGCAATATCAAAAGAAAAAGCCCCAATACAAAACAGGTTGGACTGTAAAGGTTACACAAGGATTCTAAAAGAAATAAAAACCAAACATTTCTATGACTCTTTTGTATATGATGTGTTTGAAAGACCAACTGCCTTAAAAAAAGTGGGAGCTCAAATACACAATCCAAGATGACTGGTTAACTATATTTAAACTACCATATTCCTGTACTAGGGAAACAAAATTACAAGCTCTTCAATATAGAATTATAAACAGAATTTTACCATGTAAGAGATGGCTGTACAATTTATCTATTGTGGAATCTGAAAAATGCCTTGAATGCATTGTACCAGACGACATTGAACACTTTTTGTTTGAATGTACTATAGTTAAGGATTTCTGGATAGCTTTGGAAAAATGGTGGAACAGAACAACACCTAATGGAATTAAAATAACAGTAAAACATGTAATATTTGGATTTTACTATTATCTTAAACATTTTACCAATTTAAATTATATTGTATTACTTGCAAAGATGTATATTTATTATCAAAAGAATTGTGAAGAAAGAGTATGTTTTTATAATTTCCTTAGAATTCTCAAATACAAATTAGAAACAGAAGAGTTCATTCATACAAAAAACAACACAATTGATATATTTAAAGAAAGGTGGAACACAATTATTGAAGAATTAGGATAAGAAAAACAAATTATCTTCAAAGTAAAGAAAAAAAGAAAAGATATGATCATTATTGCTCAGATTTGTTTTATAATGTCTATGGAAATTTGTGTGTGTCTGTCATTGTCAATTGTATGTTATGTTCAGTCTGTCAATGTTTTAATAATGCATGACTGTTTTAATAATGCATGACTGTGTTATTGTAATGTTAAAAATGAAATAAAATATACTTAAAAAAAAAGATCCTTTTCTATATTATGTACACCACAAAGGCTTGTTTCTAAATGAAAATGGCTGAATTTAAATAGGAAGTATGGGTCTTTGAATTTTCCTGTTATTTCCCATGAAAAATGAGATGTACTTTACAAATTTTTAGAAAATAATCCTTTTCTATAGTATAGAGAGCATGAAGGCTTGCATAGAAATGAAAAATGGTATGTTGATTACATGAAGGAAAAATGGGTCTCAAATCGTCCGAAAATGCAATAAAAAACAAATACACGACAAATACACAACAAATACACAACAAATACACAACAAATACACAATAAATACACAACAAATACAACAAATACAACAAATACACAACAAATACACATCCCAAATGGATCTGAAATGACATAAAAGGTAAATATACATCAAATACAAATCAAATTCACATCAAATTCACATCAAATACATGTCTCAAATCGTCATCCAATAATGCACTAAAAAACAAATACACATCAAATAAATAATCATGAAGGTTTGCTTTGAAGTGAAAAAAGGCATGCTGATTCCATGAAGGAAAAATGGGTCTCAAATTGTCTGAAAATGCAATACACAACAAATACACAACAAATACACAACAAATACACAACAAATACACAACAAATACACAACAAATACACAACAAATACACAACAAATACACAACAAATACACAACAAATACACAACAAATACACAACAAATACACAACAAATACACAACAAATACACATCCCATATGCATTAAAAAGCAAATACACAGTAAGGTACCAGGGTGCCAGGGTGCCAGGGTGCCAGGGTGTCAGAGTGCCAGAGTGCTAGGGTGCCAGGGAGCCAGGGAGCCAGGGAGCCAGGGAGCCAAGATCTAGAATCAGCGCCAGCTTATGGGGCCAGCTCTAGTGAAAGCCTATGGAGGCAGAGATAGGGTGAATGCTAGGGCCATGTCAAGTCCCAAATGTAGGGCTAGGTCTAGGGCCAGGGTTAGGGTTAGGGTTAGGGTTAGGGTTAGGGTTAGGGTTAGGGTTAGGGTTAGGGTTAGGGTTAGGGTTAGGGTTAGGGTTAGGGTTAGGGTTAGGGTTAGGGTTAGGGTTAGGGTTAGGGTTAGGGTTTAGGGTTAGGGTTAGGGTTAGGGTTAGGGTTAGGGTTAGGGTTAGGGTTAGGGTTAGGGTTAGGGTTAGGGTTAGGGTTAGGGTTAGGGTTAGGGTAAGGGGTTCGTAAGATGATGATCACTTCTGTGATGATCAAAATGACAAAGTCCACCTGTGTAGTATGTACGCTATGAAGGAGCGAAGATAGAGCTTTGAAAATTTTTATGGGGTCCCCTACTTTTTCATTCTACATCGTTTTTTCACTGTTCCGAATAGGTTGGGGCTAGGGTGCTAGGCAATATGCATGGAACAAAAGTACAAAATTGGCCCTGTTGCTATGTATAGAAATACTGCAAGGAGTCAATTTGGTGTCTTGAAATTTTTTACGTGGTATCCTACTTTTGTGTAAAGAGTGCATCTCTTTGGTTTCTGAAGGGCTAGCCCCAATGGGCTAGGTATGGCAGCCCCAAAAAGTTTTGGTTCATAAAAAGTGAAAGTTGGGAAATTTGCTAAAACACGCTCTCCTTTTGGAATTTCTGCTCTACGGGCATTATTTGTCGACCATATTCACAAAAATCCGATTTTCCAATGAAAAATGAGAAGTACTTTGAATTTTTCTTCCACATCAGTCCACAGCTATAGAGTAAACACCATGAAGGAGCGTAGGTAGAGCTTTAAAAGTTTTTATGGGGTCCCCTACTTTTGTCTAAAGAGTGCATCTCTTTGGTTTCTGAAGGGCTAGCCCCAATGGGCTAGGTATGGCAGCCCCACAATATTTTGGGCCATAAAAATTGAAAGTTGGCAAATTTGATGAAATGCGCTCTCCTTTTGGAATTTCTGGCCTATGGGCATTATTTGTTGACCATTTTTGAAAAATCTTATTTCCCATGATCAATGAGGTGAGTTTTTAAAATTTGGAGAAAATGATCCTTTTCTAAAATATGGAGAGCTTGAAGGTTCGCTTTAAAGTAAAACATGGCATGCTGAGGCCATGAAGGAAAAATAGGTTAGCTCTGTAATTTTCAAAACTCTAGTACCAACAAGGTGGCAAGGTCAAAATTTCGGACATGAGAATCAACTGTGAGAAATTGGATAAAATATGTTCTTTTGGAATTTCTGGCGTACGAGTGTTATTTGTTGGCCATTTAGGCCCAAAACTGATCTCCATTGAAAAATGAGACACACATGCACCAATTACCCTCAATACTTCCACCCAGAATTGTCAATGTTCAGGATCTACTTCCTGTTTCTAAACACTTTTGATCATAATTTCTCAAATAATTGCCTTTCAACATGCACAATACATCAATCAAAACCTTTCAACATGCACAATACATCAATCAAAACTTTTCAACATTAACAATACTCTCTTTGTTGCTCAGTATGCAAGGTAATTGACTATGTTTTTATTGCTAAATACTCTAGTCAACTAATGAGTTCAGATTTACAGTTTGCCTTCAAAGAAGAACATGATACTACTACTTGTACACATATGGTAAAGGAAACTGTGTCATATTTTAATAGTAAAGGTTCTAATGTATATGCATGTCTTTTGGATGCCAGCAAGGCATTTGACAAAGTTCATTTTGGTAAATTGTTTAATCTGTTAATAAAGAGGAATATACCTGCTGTAGTTATAAGACTATTGTTGGACAACTACACTCGACAAAAGATTTGTACTAAATGGAAGGATGAAAAGTCAGAATTTTTTACTGCCCAGAATGGCGTACGGCAGGGCGGGGTACTCTCTCCGCTTTTATTTACTGTGTATTTTGATGAAATGTTGTGTCGTTTAAAAAGTAAATCAATTGGTTGTAAAATTGGTCTATTTTATCTTGGAGTTTTTGCTTATGCTGATGATGTGATTTTACTGTGTCCAAGCCGTAATGGTCTGCAAGATATGCTTTTAATATGTGAACTATTTGGTAATGAATACAATGTAACTTTTAATCATAAGAAAACACAGTGTATTAAATTTAGTGTTGATAAAGACTTAAAATGTGGAGATGTGCATCTTAATGATAATGTGTTAACTTGGGAATCAAGTGTGAACCACTTAGGTAACAAGTTAAATCAACAGTTAAATGATGTGGATGATGTCCGAAAGAAAAAGGGACACTTTGTTGGCAGTGTTAATAAGTTGTTGTCTAACTTCAGCAAAGTACAATCAACAGTGCTGTCAAAATTGTTTCAGTGTTACTGTACAAGTTTTTATGGGTGTGCTTTATGGAAGCTTAGCTATGTATGCAAAAGTGATATATGTACTGAATGGAACAAGGCAGTTAGAAGGGTATGGAGGCTGCCATACACAGCTCATACTAATATGCTTGGGCCTCTTGGTGACCAATGCCATATTTCTGTGCAGTTTGCCATTCGTTTTATTAAATTCTTCGATAGATTGTGCCAGATGAAAAATGAAACTGTAAATATTTTGTCTAATGTGTCAATGTATAATAATGATAGCTATGTGAAAAAGAATATGCTTTTTATCAAATGGAGATATAATGTTGACCTTTTAAATAATGGTATAAATAACAAATGTATCAATGATATTATATGTGCTAGCCAGGTGCCTGATATTGTTCAGTATAATGTAAATTTCCTGAAAGAATTGTTATTAGTCAGAGAAGGCCGCCTGACAGTTGATGGCCTTGATAAAGATGAGTGTACACAGTTAATAATTGAAATATCTACATGTACATAGCTTTTTAATTTCTAGTCATATTTAATTTTTAATCCACAATTGTATTGTATGTATATATGGTACGAATAAATAATAAATAAATAAATAACATCAATCAAAACCTGAACATTTTCCAGATTCAAAATTATTTAAAAATATTTTATCACATGACCTAATTTGCATAGTTTTACATAATGAATAACTTCAAAAACAAATTTAAAAATAAGGTATAATGGTATGATTTTCCATAATACACAAAATTCTAGGTTATTTTTTTTTTCTAAGAAATTAATCGGACAATTATTAAGTGTGTAAAAAGGACTTGAAGTTGAGGATGAAGGAAATAAAGCACCAGATTTATTCTGCATGGTAAAGGCCAGTAAAGTTGCGTGGGGAAAAAGAATATTAAATAGTAATAGAAAATGGAAAGTAATATTGTCAGAATTTATAAAAACCATGTCATAGAACATTTTTCTTAAACTAATTTAAGTAAATTAGTCATAGAAAATATTAAGATTCCATTTTATAAACAAGTGTATATATTTTGGAATGAATTAAAACCAGTACAGAAATACTCTCTTATGGAAATGAAATTCTATGGTACAATAAATATATTCAGTTTCCGATAAATGTCAAACATTCAAAACAGGGAAAAACCAAAGAATTGATGTGGCCTGATTTTTACAAAGCTGGTGTTATATATGTTAAAGATCTCTTTAATGACACCAATGAAATATTAGGTTTTCTAACAAATACACATTGAACTGTAATATTTTAAACTATTATACACAAAGAAAAGCAATTCCATTACAGAAGTTGGAAGCAATATCAAAAGAAAAAGCCCCAATACAAAACAGGTTGGACATTATTCTTAACTGTAAAGGTTACACAAGGATTCTAAAAGAAATAAAAACCAAACATTTCTATGACTCTTTTGTATATGATGTGTTTGAAAGACCAACTGCCTTAAAAAAAGTGGGAGCTCAAATACACAATCCAAGATGACTGGTTAACTATATTTAAACTACCATATTCCTGTACTAGGGAAACAAAATTACAAGCTCTTCAATATAGAATTATAAACAGAATTTTACCATGTAAGAGATGGCTGTACAATTTATCTATTGTGGAATCTGAAAAATGCCTTGAATGCATTGTACCAGACGACATTGAACACTTTTTGTTTGAATGTACTATAGTTAAGGATTTCTGGATAGCTTTGGAAAAATGGTGGAACAGAACAACACCTAATGGAATTAAAATAACAGTAAAACATGTAATATTTGGATTTTACTATTATCTTAAACATTTTACCAATTTAAATTATATTGTATTACTTGCAAAGATGTATATTTATTATCAAAAGAATTGTGAAGAAAGAGTATGTTTTTATAATTTCCTTAGAATTCTCAAATACAAATTAGAAACAGAAGAGTTCATTCATACAAAAAACAACACAATTGATATATTTAAAGAAAGGTGGAACACAATTATTGAAGAATTAGGATAAGAAAAACAAATTATCTTCAAAGTAAAGAAAAAAAGAAAAGATATGATCATTATTGCTCAGATTTGTTTTATAATGTCTATGGAAATTTGTGTGTGTCTGTCATTGTCAATTGTATGTTATGTTCAGTCTGTCAATGTTTTAATAATGCATGACTGTTTTAATAATGCATGACTGTGTTATTGTAATGTTAAAAATGAAATAAAATATACTTAAAAAAAAAGATCCTTTTCTATATTATGTACACCACAAAGGCTTGTTTCTAAATGAAAATGGCTGAATTTAAATAGGAAGTATGGGTCTTTGAATTTTCCTGTTATTTCCCATGAAAAATGAGATGTACTTTACAAATTTTTAGAAAATAATCCTTTTCTATAGTATAGAGAGCATGAAGGCTTGCATAGAAATGAAAAATGGTATGTTGATTACATGAAGGAAAAATGGGTCTCAAATCGTCCGAAAATGCAATAAAAAACAAATACACGACAAATACACAACAAATACACAACAAATACACAACAAATACACAATAAATACACAACAAATACAACAAATACAACAAATACACAACAAATACACATCCCAAATGGATCTGAAATGACATAAAAGGTAAATATACATCAAATACAAATCAAATTCACATCAAATTCACATCAAATACATGTCTCAAATCGTCATCCAATAATGCACTAAAAAACAAATACACATCAAATAAATAATCATGAAGGTTTGCTTTGAAGTGAAAAAAGGCATGCTGATTCCATGAAGGAAAAATGGGTCTCAAATTGTCTGAAAATGCAATACACAACAAATACACAACAAATACACAACAAATACACAACAAATACACAACAAATACACAACAAATACACAACAAATACACAACAAATACACAACAAATACACAACAAATACACAACAAATACACAACAAATACACAACAAATACACATCCCATATGCATTAAAAAGCAAATACACAGTAAGGTACCAGGGTGCCAGGGTGCCAGGGTGCCAGGGTGTCAGAGTGCCAGAGTGCTAGGGTGCCAGGGAGCCAGGGAGCCAGGGAGCCAGGGAGCCAAGATCTAGAATCAGCGCCAGCTTATGGGGCCAGCTCTAGTGAAAGCCTATGGAGGCAGAGATAGGGTGAATGCTAGGGCCATGTCAAGTCCCAAATGTAGGGCTAGGTCTAGGGCCAGGGTTAGGGTTAGGGTTAGGGTTAGGGTTAGGGTTAGGGTTAGGGTTAGGGTTAGGGTTAGGGTTAGGGTTAGGGTTAGGGTTAGGGTTAGGGTTAGGGTTAGGGTTAGGGTTAGGGTTAGGGTTAGGGTTTAGGGTTAGGGTTAGGGTTAGGGTTAGGGTTAGGGTTAGGGTTAGGGTTAGGGTTAGGGTTAGGGTTAGGGTTAGGGTTAGGGTTAGGGTTAGGGTTAGGGTAAGGGGTTCGTAAGATGATGATCACTTCTGTGATGATCAAAATGACAAAGTCCACCTGTGTAGTATGTACGCTATGAAGGAGCGAAGATAGAGCTTTGAAAATTTTTATGGGGTCCCCTACTTTTTCATTCTACATCGTTTTTTCACTGTTCCGAATAGGTTGGGGCTAGGGTGCTAGGCAATATGCATGGAACAAAAGTACAAAATTGGCCCTGTTGCTATGTATAGAAATACTGCAAGGAGTCAATTTGGTGTCTTGAAATTTTTTACGTGGTATCCTACTTTTGTGTAAAGAGTGCATCTCTTTGGTTTCTGAAGGGCTAGCCCCAATGGGCTAGGTATGGCAGCCCCAAAAAGTTTTGGTTCATAAAAAGTGAAAGTTGGGAAATTTGCTAAAACACGCTCTCCTTTTGGAATTTCTGCTCTACGGGCATTATTTGTCGACCATATTCACAAAAATCCGATTTTCCAATGAAAAATGAGAAGTACTTTGAATTTTTCTTCCACATCAGTCCACAGCTATAGAGTAAACACCATGAAGGAGCGTAGGTAGAGCTTTAAAAGTTTTTATGGGGTCCCCTACTTTTGTCTAAAGAGTGCATCTCTTTGGTTTCTGAAGGGCTAGCCCCAATGGGCTAGGTATGGCAGCCCCACAATATTTTGGGCCATAAAAATTGAAAGTTGGCAAATTTGATGAAATGCGCTCTCCTTTTGGAATTTCTGGCCTATGGGCATTATTTGTTGACCATTTTTGAAAAATCTTATTTCCCATGATCAATGAGGTGAGTTTTTAAAATTTGGAGAAAATGATCCTTTTCTAAAATATGGAGAGCTTGAAGGTTCGCTTTAAAGTAAAACATGGCATGCTGAGGCCATGAAGGAAAAATAGGTTAGCTCTGTAATTTTCAAAACTCTAGTACCAACAAGGTGGCAAGGTCAAAATTTCGGACATGAGAATCAACTGTGAGAAATTGGATAAAATATGTTCTTTTGGAATTTCTGGCGTACGAGTGTTATTTGTTGGCCATTTAGGCCCAAAACTGATCTCCATTGAAAAATGAGACACACATGCACCAATTACCCTCAATACTTCCACCCAGAATTGTCAATGTTCAGGATCTACTTCCTGTTTCTAAACACTTTTGATCATAATTTCTCAAATAATTGCCTTTCAACATGCACAATACATCAATCAAAACCTTTCAACATGCACAATACATCAATCAAAACTTTTCAACATTAACAATACTCTCTTTGTTGCTCAGTATGCAAGGTAATTGACTATGTTTTTATTGCTAAATACTCTAGTCAACTAATGAGTTCAGATTTACAGTTTGCCTTCAAAGAAGAACATGATACTACTACTTGTACACATATGGTAAAGGAAACTGTGTCATATTTTAATAGTAAAGGTTCTAATGTATATGCATGTCTTTTGGATGCCAGCAAGGCATTTGACAAAGTTCATTTTGGTAAATTGTTTAATCTGTTAATAAAGAGGAATATACCTGCTGTAGTTATAAGACTATTGTTGGACAACTACACTCGACAAAAGATTTGTACTAAATGGAAGGATGAAAAGTCAGAATTTTTTACTGCCCAGAATGGCGTACGGCAGGGCGGGGTACTCTCTCCGCTTTTATTTACTGTGTATTTTGATGAAATGTTGTGTCGTTTAAAAAGTAAATCAATTGGTTGTAAAATTGGTCTATTTTATCTTGGAGTTTTTGCTTATGCTGATGATGTGATTTTACTGTGTCCAAGCCGTAATGGTCTGCAAGATATGCTTTTAATATGTGAACTATTTGGTAATGAATACAATGTAACTTTTAATCATAAGAAAACACAGTGTATTAAATTTAGTGTTGATAAAGACTTAAAATGTGGAGATGTGCATCTTAATGATAATGTGTTAACTTGGGAATCAAGTGTGAACCACTTAGGTAACAAGTTAAATCAACAGTTAAATGATGTGGATGATGTCCGAAAGAAAAAGGGACACTTTGTTGGCAGTGTTAATAAGTTGTTGTCTAACTTCAGCAAAGTACAATCAACAGTGCTGTCAAAATTGTTTCAGTGTTACTGTACAAGTTTTTATGGGTGTGCTTTATGGAAGCTTAGCTATGTATGCAAAAGTGATATATGTACTGAATGGAACAAGGCAGTTAGAAGGGTATGGAGGCTGCCATACACAGCTCATACTAATATGCTTGGGCCTCTTGGTGACCAATGCCATATTTCTGTGCAGTTTGCCATTCGTTTTATTAAATTCTTCGATAGATTGTGCCAGATGAAAAATGAAACTGTAAATATTTTGTCTAATGTGTCAATGTATAATAATGATAGCTATGTGAAAAAGAATATGCTTTTTATCAAATGGAGATATAATGTTGACCTTTTAAATAATGGTATAAATAACAAATGTATCAATGATATTATATGTGCTAGCCAGGTGCCTGATATTGTTCAGTATAATGTAAATTTCCTGAAAGAATTGTTATTAGTCAGAGAAGGCCGCCTGACAGTTGATGGCCTTGATAAAGATGAGTGTACACAGTTAATAATTGAAATATCTACATGTACATAGCTTTTTAATTTCTAGTCATATTTAATTTTTAATCCACAATTGTATTGTATGTATATATGGTACGAATAAATAATAAATAAATAAATAACATCAATCAAAACCTGAACATTTTCCAGATTCAAAATTATTTAAAAATATTTTATCACATGACCTAATTTGCATAGTTTTACATAATGAATAACTTCAAAAACAAATTTAAAAATAAGGTATAATGGTATGATTTTCCATAATACACAAAATTCTAGGTTATTTTTTTTTTCTAAGAAATTAATCGGACAATTATTAAGTGTGTAAAAAGGACTTGAAGTTGAGGATGAAGGAAATAAAGCACCAGATTTATTCTGCATGGTAAAGGCCAGTAAAGTTGCGTGGGGAAAAAGAATATTAAATAGTAATAGAAAATGGAAAGTAATATTGTCAGAATTTATAAAAACCATGTCATAGAACATTTTTCTTAAACTAATTTAAGTAAATTAGTCATAGAAAATATTAAGATTCCATTTTATAAACAAGTGTATATATTTTGGAATGAATTAAAACCAGTACAGAAATACTCTCTTATGGAAATGAAATTCTATGGTACAATAAATATATTCAGTTTCCGATAAATGTCAAACATTCAAAACAGGGAAAAACCAAAGAATTGATGTGGCCTGATTTTTACAAAGCTGGTGTTATATATGTTAAAGATCTCTTTAATGACACCAATGAAATATTAGGTTTTCTAACAAATACACATTGAACTGTAATATTTTAAACTATTATACACAAAGAAAAGCAATTCCATTACAGAAGTTGGAAGCAATATCAAAAGAAAAAGCCCCAATACAAAACAGGTTGGACATTATTCTTAACTGTAAAGGTTACACAAGGATTCTAAAAGAAATAAAAACCAAACATTTCTATGACTCTTTTGTATATGATGTGTTTGAAAGACCAACTGCCTTAAAAAAAGTGGGAGCTCAAATACACAATCCAAGATGACTGGTTAACTATATTTAAACTACCATATTCCTGTACTAGGGAAACAAAATTACAAGCTCTTCAATATAGAATTATAAACAGAATTTTACCATGTAAGAGATGGCTGTACAATTTATCTATTGTGGAATCTGAAAAATGCCTTGAATGCATTGTACCAGACGACATTGAACACTTTTTGTTTGAATGTACTATAGTTAAGGATTTCTGGATAGCTTTGGAAAAATGGTGGAACAGAACAACACCTAATGGAATTAAAATAACAGTAAAACATGTAATATTTGGATTTTACTATTATCTTAAACATTTTACCAATTTAAATTATATTGTATTACTTGCAAAGATGTATATTTATTATCAAAAGAATTGTGAAGAAAGAGTATGTTTTTATAATTTCCTTAGAATTCTCAAATACAAATTAGAAACAGAAGAGTTCATTCATACAAAAAACAACACAATTGATATATTTAAAGAAAGGTGGAACACAATTATTGAAGAATTAGGATAAGAAAAACAAATTATCTTCAAAGTAAAGAAAAAAAGAAAAGATATGATCATTATTGCTCAGATTTGTTTTATAATGTCTATGGAAATTTGTGTGTGTCTGTCATTGTCAATTGTATGTTATGTTCAGTCTGTCAATGTTTTAATAATGCATGACTGTTTTAATAATGCATGACTGTGTTATTGTAATGTTAAAAATGAAATAAAATATACTTAAAAAAAAAGATCCTTTTCTATATTATGTACACCACAAAGGCTTGTTTCTAAATGAAAATGGCTGAATTTAAATAGGAAGTATGGGTCTTTGAATTTTCCTGTTATTTCCCATGAAAAATGAGATGTACTTTACAAATTTTTAGAAAATAATCCTTTTCTATAGTATAGAGAGCATGAAGGCTTGCATAGAAATGAAAAATGGTATGTTGATTACATGAAGGAAAAATGGGTCTCAAATCGTCCGAAAATGCAATAAAAAACAAATACACGACAAATACACAACAAATACACAACAAATACACAACAAATACACAATAAATACACAACAAATACAACAAATACAACAAATACACAACAAATACACATCCCAAATGGATCTGAAATGACATAAAAGGTAAATATACATCAAATACAAATCAAATTCACATCAAATTCACATCAAATACATGTCTCAAATCGTCATCCAATAATGCACTAAAAAACAAATACACATCAAATAAATAATCATGAAGGTTTGCTTTGAAGTGAAAAAAGGCATGCTGATTCCATGAAGGAAAAATGGGTCTCAAATTGTCTGAAAATGCAATACACAACAAATACACAACAAATACACAACAAATACACAACAAATACACAACAAATACACAACAAATACACAACAAATACACAACAAATACACAACAAATACACAACAAATACACAACAAATACACAACAAATACACAACAAATACACAACAAATACACAACAAATACACAACAAATACACATCCCATATGCATTAAAAAGCAAATACACAGTAAGGTACCAGGGTGCCAGGGTGCCAGGGTGCCAGGGTGTCAGAGTGCCAGAGTGCTAGGGTGCCAGGGAGCCAGGGAGCCAGGGAGCCAGGGAGCCAAGATCTAGAATCAGCGCCAGCTTATGGGGCCAGCTCTAGTGAAAGCCTATGGAGGCAGAGATAGGGTGAATGCTAGGGCCATGTCAAGTCCCAAATGTAGGGCTAGGTCTAGGGCCAGGGTTAGGGTTAGGGTTAGGGTTAGGGTTAGGGTTAGGGTTAGGGTTAGGGTTAGGGTTAGGGTTAGGGTTAGGGTTAGGGTTAGGGTTAGGGTTAGGGTTAGGGTTAGGGTTAGGGTTTAGGGTTAGGGTTAGGGTTAGGGTTAGGGTTAGGGTTAGGGTTAGGGTTAGGGTTAGGGTTAGGGTTAGGGTTAGGGTTAGGGTTAGGGTTAGGGTAAGGGGTTCGTAAGATGATGATCACTTCTGTGATGATCAAAATGACAAAGTCCACCTGTGTAGTATGTACGCTATGAAGGAGCGAAGATAGAGCTTTGAAAATTTTTATGGGGTCCCCTACTTTTTCATTCTACATCGTTTTTTCACTGTTCCGAATAGGTTGGGGCTAGGGTGCTAGGCAATATGCATGGAACAAAAGTACAAAATTGGCCCTGTTGCTATGTATAGAAATACTGCAAGGAGTCAATTTGGTGTCTTGAAATTTTTTACGTGGTATCCTACTTTTGTGTAAAGAGTGCATCTCTTTGGTTTCTGAAGGGCTAGCCCCAATGGGCTAGGTATGGCAGCCCCAAAAAGTTTTGGTTCATAAAAAGTGAAAGTTGGGAAATTTGCTAAAACACGCTCTCCTTTTGGAATTTCTGCTCTACGGGCATTATTTGTCGACCATATTCACAAAAATCCGATTTTCCAATGAAAAATGAGAAGTACTTTGAATTTTTCTTCCACATCAGTCCACAGCTATAGAGTAAACACCATGAAGGAGCGTAGGTAGAGCTTTAAAAGTTTTTATGGGGTCCCCTACTTTTGTCTAAAGAGTGCATCTCTTTGGTTTCTGAAGGGCTAGCCCCAATGGGCTAGGTATGGCAGCCCCACAATATTTTGGGCCATAAAAATTGAAAGTTGGCAAATTTGATGAAATGCGCTCTCCTTTTGGAATTTCTGGCCTATGGGCATTATTTGTTGACCATTTTTGAAAAATCTTATTTCCCATGATCAATGAGGTGAGTTTTTAAAATTTGGAGAAAATGATCCTTTTCTAAAATATGGAGAGCTTGAAGGTTCGCTTTAAAGTAAAACATGGCATGCTGAGGCCATGAAGGAAAAATAGGTTAGCTCTGTAATTTTCAAAACTCTAGTACCAACAAGGTGGCAAGGTCAAAATTTCGGACATGAGAATCAACTGTGAGAAATTGGATAAAATATGTTCTTTTGGAATTTCTGGCGTACGAGTGTTATTTGTTGGCCATTTAGGCCCAAAACTGATCTCCATTGAAAAATGAGACACACATGCACCAATTACCCTCAATACTTCCACCCAGAATTGTCAATGTTCAGGATCTACTTCCTGTTTCTAAACACTTTTGATCATAATTTCTCAAATAATTGCCTTTCAACATGCACAATACATCAATCAAAACCTTTCAACATGCACAATACATCAATCAAAACTTTTCAACATTAACAATACTCTCTTTGTTGCTCAGTATGCAAGGTAATTGACTATGTTTTTATTGCTAAATACTCTAGTCAACTAATGAGTTCAGATTTACAGTTTGCCTTCAAAGAAGAACATGATACTACTACTTGTACACATATGGTAAAGGAAACTGTGTCATATTTTAATAGTAAAGGTTCTAATGTATATGCATGTCTTTTGGATGCCAGCAAGGCATTTGACAAAGTTCATTTTGGTAAATTGTTTAATCTGTTAATAAAGAGGAATATACCTGCTGTAGTTATAAGACTATTGTTGGACAACTACACTCGACAAAAGATTTGTACTAAATGGAAGGATGAAAAGTCAGAATTTTTTACTGCCCAGAATGGCGTACGGCAGGGCGGGGTACTCTCTCCGCTTTTATTTACTGTGTATTTTGATGAAATGTTGTGTCGTTTAAAAAGTAAATCAATTGGTTGTAAAATTGGTCTATTTTATCTTGGAGTTTTTGCTTATGCTGATGATGTGATTTTACTGTGTCCAAGCCGTAATGGTCTGCAAGATATGCTTTTAATATGTGAACTATTTGGTAATGAATACAATGTAACTTTTAATCATAAGAAAACACAGTGTATTAAATTTAGTGTTGATAAAGACTTAAAATGTGGAGATGTGCATCTTAATGATAATGTGTTAACTTGGGAATCAAGTGTGAACCACTTAGGTAACAAGTTAAATCAACAGTTAAATGATGTGGATGATGTCCGAAAGAAAAAGGGACACTTTGTTGGCAGTGTTAATAAGTTGTTGTCTAACTTCAGCAAAGTACAATCAACAGTGCTGTCAAAATTGTTTCAATGTTACTGTACAAGTTTTTATGGGTGTGCTTTATGGAAGCTTAGCTATGTATGCAAAAGTGATATATGTACTGAATGGAACAAGGCAGTTAGAAGGGTATGGAGGCTGCCATACACAGCTCATACTAATATGCTTGGGCCTCTTGGTGACCAATGCCATATTTCTGTGCAGTTTGCCATTCGTTTTATTAAATTCTTCGATAGATTGTGCCAGATGAAAAATGAAACTGTAAATATTTTGTCTAATGTGTCAATGTATAATAATGATAGCTATGTGAAAAAGAATATGCTTTTTATCAAATGGAGATATAATGTTGACCTTTTAAATAATGGTATAAATAACAAATGTATCAATGATATTATATGTGCTAGCCAGGTGCCTGATATTGTTCAGTATAATGTAAATTTCCTGAAAGAATTGTTATTAGTCAGAGAAGGCCGCCTGACAGTTGATGGCCTTGATAAAGATGAGTGTACACAGTTAATAATTGAAATATCTACATGTACATAGCTTTTTAATTTCTAGTCATATTTAATTTTTAATCCACAATTGTATTGTATGTATATATGGTACGAATAAATAATAAATAAATAAATAACATCAATCAAAACCTGAACATTTTCCAGATTCAAAATTATTTAAAAATATTTTATCACATGACCTAATTTGCATAGTTTTACATAATGAATAACTTCAAAAACAAATTTAAAAATAAGGTATAATGGTATGATTTTCCATAATACACAAAATTCTAGGTTATTTTTTTTTTCTAAGAAATTAATCGGACAATTATTAAGTGTGTAAAAAGGACTTGAAGTTGAGGATGAAGGAAATAAAGCACCAGATTTATTCTGCATGGTAAAGGCCAGTAAAGTTGCGTGGGGAAAAAGAATATTAAATAGTAATAGAAAATGGAAAGTAATATTGTCAGAATTTATAAAAACCATGTCATAGAACATTTTTCTTAAACTAATTTAAGTAAATTAGTCATAGAAAATATTAAGATTCCATTTTATAAACAAGTGTATATATTTTGGAATGAATTAAAACCAGTACAGAAATACTCTCTTATGGAAATGAAATTCTATGGTACAATAAATATATTCAGTTTCCGATAAATGTCAAACATTCAAAACAGGGAAAAACCAAAGAATTGATGTGGCCTGATTTTTACAAAGCTGGTGTTATATATGTTAAAGATCTCTTTAATGACACCAATGAAATATTAGGTTTTCTAACAAATACACATTGAACTGTAATATTTTAAACTATTATACACAAAGAAAAGCAATTCCATTACAGAAGTTGGAAGCAATATCAAAAGAAAAAGCCCCAATACAAAACAGGTTGGACATTATTCTTAACTGTAAAGGTTACACAAGGATTCTAAAAGAAATAAAAACCAAACATTTCTATGACTCTTTTGTATATGATGTGTTTGAAAGACCAACTGCCTTAAAAAAAGTGGGAGCTCAAATACACAATCCAAGATGACTGGTTAACTATATTTAAACTACCATATTCCTGTACTAGGGAAACAAAATTACAAGCTCTTCAATATAGAATTATAAACAGAATTTTACCATGTAAGAGATGGCTGTACAATTTATCTATTGTGGAATCTGAAAAATGCCTTGAATGCATTGTACCAGACGACATTGAACACTTTTTGTTTGAATGTACTATAGTTAAGGATTTCTGGATAGCTTTGGAAAAATGGTGGAACAGAACAACACCTAATGGAATTAAAATAACAGTAAAACATGTAATATTTGGATTTTACTATTATCTTAAACATTTTACCAATTTAAATTATATTGTATTACTTGCAAAGATGTATATTTATTATCAAAAGAATTGTGAAGAAAGAGTATGTTTTTATAATTTCCTTAGAATTCTCAAATACAAATTAGAAACAGAAGAGTTCATTCATACAAAAAACAACACAATTGATATATTTAAAGAAAGGTGGAACACAATTATTGAAGAATTAGGATAAGAAAAACAAATTATCTTCAAAGTAAAGAAAAAAAGAAAAGATATGATCATTATTGCTCAGATTTGTTTTATAATGTCTATGGAAATTTGTGTGTGTCTGTCATTGTCAATTGTATGTTATGTTCAGTCTGTCAATGTTTTAATAATGCATGACTGTTTTAATAATGCATGACTGTGTTATTGTAATGTTAAAAATGAAATAAAATATACTTAAAAAAAAAGATCCTTTTCTATATTATGTACACCACAAAGGCTTGTTTCTAAATGAAAATGGCTGAATTTAAATAGGAAGTATGGGTCTTTGAATTTTCCTGTTATTTCCCATGAAAAATGAGATGTACTTTACAAATTTTTAGAAAATAATCCTTTTCTATAGTATAGAGAGCATGAAGGCTTGCATAGAAATGAAAAATGGTATGTTGATTACATGAAGGAAAAATGGGTCTCAAATCGTCCGAAAATGCAATAAAAAACAAATACACGACAAATACACAACAAATACACAACAAATACACAACAAATACACAATAAATACACAACAAATACAACAAATACAACAAATACACAACAAATACACATCCCAAATGGATCTGAAATGACATAAAAGGTAAATATACATCAAATACAAATCAAATTCACATCAAATTCACATCAAATACATGTCTCAAATCGTCATCCAATAATGCACTAAAAAACAAATACACATCAAATAAATAATCATGAAGGTTTGCTTTGAAGTGAAAAAAGGCATGCTGATTCCATGAAGGAAAAATGGGTCTCAAATTGTCTGAAAATGCAATACACAACAAATACACAACAAATACACAACAAATACACAACAAATACACAACAAATACACAACAAATACACAACAAATACACAACAAATACACAACAAATACACAACAAATACACAACAAATACACAACAAATACACAACAAATACACAACAAATACACATCCCATATGCATTAAAAAGCAAATACACAGTAAGGTACCAGGGTGCCAGGGTGCCAGGGTGCCAGGGTGTCAGAGTGCCAGAGTGCTAGGGTGCCAGGGAGCCAGGGAGCCAGGGAGCCAGGGAGCCAAGATCTAGAATCAGCGCCAGCTTATGGGGCCAGCTCTAGTGAAAGCCTATGGAGGCAGAGATAGGGTGAATGCTAGGGCCATGTCAAGTCCCAAATGTAGGGCTAGGTCTAGGGCCAGGGTTAGGGTTAGGGTTAGGGTTAGGGTTAGGGTTAGGGTTAGGGTTAGGGTTAGGGTTAGGGTTAGGGTTAGGGTTAGGGTTAGGGTTAGGGTTAGGGTTAGGGTTAGGGTTAGGGTTAGGGTTAGGGTTTAGGGTTAGGGTTAGGGTTAGGGTTAGGGTTAGGGTTAGGGTTAGGGTTAGGGTTAGGGTTAGGGTTAGGGTTAGGGTTAGGGTTAGGGTTAGGGTAAGGGGTTCGTAAGATGATGATCACTTCTGTGATGATCAAAATGACAAAGTCCACCTGTGTAGTATGTACGCTATGAAGGAGCGAAGATAGAGCTTTGAAAATTTTTATGGGGTCCCCTACTTTTTCATTCTACATCGTTTTTTCACTGTTCCGAATAGGTTGGGGCTAGGGTGCTAGGCAATATGCATGGAACAAAAGTACAAAATTGGCCCTGTTGCTATGTATAGAAATACTGCAAGGAGTCAATTTGGTGTCTTGAAATTTTTTACGTGGTATCCTACTTTTGTGTAAAGAGTGCATCTCTTTGGTTTCTGAAGGGCTAGCCCCAATGGGCTAGGTATGGCAGCCCCAAAAAGTTTTGGTTCATAAAAAGTGAAAGTTGGGAAATTTGCTAAAACACGCTCTCCTTTTGGAATTTCTGCTCTACGGGCATTATTTGTCGACCATATTCACAAAAATCCGATTTTCCAATGAAAAATGAGAAGTACTTTGAATTTTTCTTCCACATCAGTCCACAGCTATAGAGTAAACACCATGAAGGAGCGTAGGTAGAGCTTTAAAAGTTTTTATGGGGTCCCCTACTTTTGTCTAAAGAGTGCATCTCTTTGGTTTCTGAAGGGCTAGCCCCAATGGGCTAGGTATGGCAGCCCCACAATATTTTGGGCCATAAAAATTGAAAGTTGGCAAATTTGATGAAATGCGCTCTCCTTTTGGAATTTCTGGCCTATGGGCATTATTTGTTGACCATTTTTGAAAAATCTTATTTCCCATGATCAATGAGGTGAGTTTTTAAAATTTGGAGAAAATGATCCTTTTCTAAAATATGGAGAGCTTGAAGGTTCGCTTTAAAGTAAAACATGGCATGCTGAGGCCATGAAGGAAAAATAGGTTAGCTCTGTAATTTTCAAAACTCTAGTACCAACAAGGTGGCAAGGTCAAAATTTCGGACATGAGAATCAACTGTGAGAAATTGGATAAAATATGTTCTTTTGGAATTTCTGGCGTACGAGTGTTATTTGTTGGCCATTTAGGCCCAAAACTGATCTCCATTGAAAAATGAGACACACATGCACCAATTACCCTCAATACTTCCACCCAGAATTGTCAATGTTCAGGATCTACTTCCTGTTTCTAAACACTTTTGATCATAATTTCTCAAATAATTGCCTTTCAACATGCACAATACATCAATCAAAACCTTTCAACATGCACAATACATCAATCAAAACTTTTCAACATTAACAATACTCTCTTTGTTGCTCAGTATGCAAGGTAATTGACTATGTTTTTATTGCTAAATACTCTAGTCAACTAATGAGTTCAGATTTACAGTTTGCCTTCAAAGAAGAACATGATACTACTACTTGTACACATATGGTAAAGGAAACTGTGTCATATTTTAATAGTAAAGGTTCTAATGTATATGCATGTCTTTTGGATGCCAGCAAGGCATTTGACAAAGTTCATTTTGGTAAATTGTTTAATCTGTTAATAAAGAGGAATATACCTGCTGTAGTTATAAGACTATTGTTGGACAACTACACTCGACAAAAGATTTGTACTAAATGGAAGGATGAAAAGTCAGAATTTTTTACTGCCCAGAATGGCGTACGGCAGGGCGGGGTACTCTCTCCGCTTTTATTTACTGTGTATTTTGATGAAATGTTGTGTCGTTTAAAAAGTAAATCAATTGGTTGTAAAATTGGTCTATTTTATCTTGGAGTTTTTGCTTATGCTGATGATGTGATTTTACTGTGTCCAAGCCGTAATGGTCTGCAAGATATGCTTTTAATATGTGAACTATTTGGTAATGAATACAATGTAACTTTTAATCATAAGAAAACACAGTGTATTAAATTTAGTGTTGATAAAGACTTAAAATGTGGAGATGTGCATCTTAATGATAATGTGTTAACTTGGGAATCAAGTGTGAACCACTTAGGTAACAAGTTAAATCAACAGTTAAATGATGTGGATGATGTCCGAAAGAAAAAGGGACACTTTGTTGGCAGTGTTAATAAGTTGTTGTCTAACTTCAGCAAAGTACAATCAACAGTGCTGTCAAAATTGTTTCAGTGTTACTGTACAAGTTTTTATGGGTGTGCTTTATGGAAGCTTAGCTATGTATGCAAAAGTGATATATGTACTGAATGGAACAAGGCAGTTAGAAGGGTATGGAGGCTGCCATACACAGCTCATACTAATATGCTTGGGCCTCTTGGTGACCAATGCCATATTTCTGTGCAGTTTGCCATTCGTTTTATTAAATTCTTCGATAGATTGTGCCAGATGAAAAATGAAACTGTAAATATTTTGTCTAATGTGTCAATGTATAATAATGATAGCTATGTGAAAAAGAATATGCTTTTTATCAAATGGAGATATAATGTTGACCTTTTAAATAATGGTATAAATAACAAATGTATCAATGATATTATATGTGCTAGCCAGGTGCCTGATATTGTTCAGTATAATGTAAATTTCCTGAAAGAATTGTTATTAGTCAGAGAAGGCCGCCTGACAGTTGATGGCCTTGATAAAGATGAGTGTACACAGTTAATAATTGAAATATCTACATGTACATAGCTTTTTAATTTCTAGTCATATTTAATTTTTAATCCACAATTGTATTGTATGTATATATGGTACGAATAAATAATAAATAAATAAATAACATCAATCAAAACCTGAACATTTTCCAGATTCAAAATTATTTAAAAATATTTTATCACATGACCTAATTTGCATAGTTTTACATAATGAATAACTTCAAAAACAAATTTAAAAATAAGGTATAATGGTATGATTTTCCATAATACACAAAATTCTAGGTTATTTTTTTTTTCTAAGAAATTAATCGGACAATTATTAAGTGTGTAAAAAGGACTTGAAGTTGAGGATGAAGGAAATAAAGCACCAGATTTATTCTGCATGGTAAAGGCCAGTAAAGTTGCGTGGGGAAAAAGAATATTAAATAGTAATAGAAAATGGAAAGTAATATTGTCAGAATTTATAAAAACCATGTCATAGAACATTTTTCTTAAACTAATTTAAGTAAATTAGTCATAGAAAATATTAAGATTCCATTTTATAAACAAGTGTATATATTTTGGAATGAATTAAAACCAGTACAGAAATACTCTCTTATGGAAATGAAATTCTATGGTACAATAAATATATTCAGTTTCCGATAAATGTCAAACATTCAAAACAGGGAAAAACCAAAGAATTGATGTGGCCTGATTTTTACAAAGCTGGTGTTATATATGTTAAAGATCTCTTTAATGACACCAATGAAATATTAGGTTTTCTAACAAATACACATTGAACTGTAATATTTTAAACTATTATACACAAAGAAAAGCAATTCCATTACAGAAGTTGGAAGCAATATCAAAAGAAAAAGCCCCAATACAAAACAGGTTGGACATTATTCTTAACTGTAAAGGTTACACAAGGATTCTAAAAGAAATAAAAACCAAACATTTCTATGACTCTTTTGTATATGATGTGTTTGAAAGACCAACTGCCTTAAAAAAAGTGGGAGCTCAAATACACAATCCAAGATGACTGGTTAACTATATTTAAACTACCATATTCCTGTACTAGGGAAACAAAATTACAAGCTCTTCAATATAGAATTATAAACAGAATTTTACCATGTAAGAGATGGCTGTACAATTTATCTATTGTGGAATCTGAAAAATGCCTTGAATGCATTGTACCAGACGACATTGAACACTTTTTGTTTGAATGTACTATAGTTAAGGATTTCTGGATAGCTTTGGAAAAATGGTGGAACAGAACAACACCTAATGGAATTAAAATAACAGTAAAACATGTAATATTTGGATTTTACTATTATCTTAAACATTTTACCAATTTAAATTATATTGTATTACTTGCAAAGATGTATATTTATTATCAAAAGAATTGTGAAGAAAGAGTATGTTTTTATAATTTCCTTAGAATTCTCAAATACAAATTAGAAACAGAAGAGTTCATTCATACAAAAAACAACACAATTGATATATTTAAAGAAAGGTGGAACACAATTATTGAAGAATTAGGATAAGAAAAACAAATTATCTTCAAAGTAAAGAAAAAAAGAAAAGATATGATCATTATTGCTCAGATTTGTTTTATAATGTCTATGGAAATTTGTGTGTGTCTGTCATTGTCAATTGTATGTTATGTTCAGTCTGTCAATGTTTTAATAATGCATGACTGTTTTAATAATGCATGACTGTGTTATTGTAATGTTAAAAATGAAATAAAATATACTTAAAAAAAAAGATCCTTTTCTATATTATGTACACCACAAAGGCTTGTTTCTAAATGAAAATGGCTGAATTTAAATAGGAAGTATGGGTCTTTGAATTTTCCTGTTATTTCCCATGAAAAATGAGATGTACTTTACAAATTTTTAGAAAATAATCCTTTTCTATAGTATAGAGAGCATGAAGGCTTGCATAGAAATGAAAAATGGTATGTTGATTACATGAAGGAAAAATGGGTCTCAAATCGTCCGAAAATGCAATAAAAAACAAATACACGACAAATACACAACAAATACACAACAAATACACAACAAATACACAATAAATACACAACAAATACAACAAATACAACAAATACACAACAAATACACATCCCAAATGGATCTGAAATGACATAAAAGGTAAATATACATCAAATACAAATCAAATTCACATCAAATTCACATCAAATACATGTCTCAAATCGTCATCCAATAATGCACTAAAAAACAAATACACATCAAATAAATAATCATGAAGGTTTGCTTTGAAGTGAAAAAAGGCATGCTGATTCCATGAAGGAAAAATGGGTCTCAAATTGTCTGAAAATGCAATACACAACAAATACACAACAAATACACAACAAATACACAACAAATACACAACAAATACACAACAAATACACAACAAATACACAACAAATACACAACAAATACACAACAAATACACAACAAATACACAACAAATACACAACAAATACACAACAAATACACAACAAATACACAACAAATACACATCCCATATGCATTAAAAAGCAAATACACAGTAAGGTACCAGGGTGCCAGGGTGCCAGGGTGCCAGGGTGTCAGAGTGCCAGAGTGCTAGGGTGCCAGGGAGCCAGGGAGCCAGGGAGCCAGGGAGCCAAGATCTAGAATCAGCGCCAGCTTATGGGGCCAGCTCTAGTGAAAGCCTATGGAGGCAGAGATAGGGTGAATGCTAGGGCCATGTCAAGTCCCAAATGTAGGGCTAGGTCTAGGGCCAGGGTTAGGGTTAGGGTTAGGGTTAGGGTTAGGGTTAGGGTTAGGGTTAGGGTTAGGGTTAGGGTTAGGGTTAGGGTTAGGGTTAGGGTTAGGGTTAGGGTTAGGGTTAGGGTTAGGGTTTAGGGTTAGGGTTAGGGTTAGGGTTAGGGTTAGGGTTAGGGTTAGGGTTAGGGTTAGGGTTAGGGTTAGGGTTAGGGTTAGGGTTAGGGTTAGGGTAAGGGGTTCGTAAGATGATGATCACTTCTGTGATGATCAAAATGACAAAGTCCACCTGTGTAGTATGTACGCTATGAAGGAGCGAAGATAGAGCTTTGAAAATTTTTATGGGGTCCCCTACTTTTTCATTCTACATCGTTTTTTCACTGTTCCGAATAGGTTGGGGCTAGGGTGCTAGGCAATATGCATGGAACAAAAGTACAAAATTGGCCCTGTTGCTATGTATAGAAATACTGCAAGGAGTCAATTTGGTGTCTTGAAATTTTTTACGTGGTATCCTACTTTTGTGTAAAGAGTGCATCTCTTTGGTTTCTGAAGGGCTAGCCCCAATGGGCTAGGTATGGCAGCCCCAAAAAGTTTTGGTTCATAAAAAGTGAAAGTTGGGAAATTTGCTAAAACACGCTCTCCTTTTGGAATTTCTGCTCTACGGGCATTATTTGTCGACCATATTCACAAAAATCCGATTTTCCAATGAAAAATGAGAAGTACTTTGAATTTTTCTTCCACATCAGTCCACAGCTATAGAGTAAACACCATGAAGGAGCGTAGGTAGAGCTTTAAAAGTTTTTATGGGGTCCCCTACTTTTGTCTAAAGAGTGCATCTCTTTGGTTTCTGAAGGGCTAGCCCCAATGGGCTAGGTATGGCAGCCCCACAATATTTTGGGCCATAAAAATTGAAAGTTGGCAAATTTGATGAAATGCGCTCTCCTTTTGGAATTTCTGGCCTATGGGCATTATTTGTTGACCATTTTTGAAAAATCTTATTTCCCATGATCAATGAGGTGAGTTTTTAAAATTTGGAGAAAATGATCCTTTTCTAAAATATGGAGAGCTTGAAGGTTCGCTTTAAAGTAAAACATGGCATGCTGAGGCCATGAAGGAAAAATAGGTTAGCTCTGTAATTTTCAAAACTCTAGTACCAACAAGGTGGCAAGGTCAAAATTTCGGACATGAGAATCAACTGTGAGAAATTGGATAAAATATGTTCTTTTGGAATTTCTGGCGTACGAGTGTTATTTGTTGGCCATTTAGGCCCAAAACTGATCTCCATTGAAAAATGAGACACACATGCACCAATTACCCTCAATACTTCCACCCAGAATTGTCAATGTTCAGGATCTACTTCCTGTTTCTAAACACTTTTGATCATAATTTCTCAAATAATTGCCTTTCAACATGCACAATACATCAATCAAAACCTTTCAACATGCACAATACATCAATCAAAACTTTTCAACATTAACAATACTCTCTTTGTTGCTCAGTATGCAAGGTAATTGACTATGTTTTTATTGCTAAATACTCTAGTCAACTAATGAGTTCAGATTTACAGTTTGCCTTCAAAGAAGAACATGATACTACTACTTGTACACATATGGTAAAGGAAACTGTGTCATATTTTAATAGTAAAGGTTCTAATGTATATGCATGTCTTTTGGATGCCAGCAAGGCATTTGACAAAGTTCATTTTGGTAAATTGTTTAATCTGTTAATAAAGAGGAATATACCTGCTGTAGTTATAAGACTATTGTTGGACAACTACACTCGACAAAAGATTTGTACTAAATGGAAGGATGAAAAGTCAGAATTTTTTACTGCCCAGAATGGCGTACGGCAGGGCGGGGTACTCTCTCCGCTTTTATTTACTGTGTATTTTGATGAAATGTTGTGTCGTTTAAAAAGTAAATCAATTGGTTGTAAAATTGGTCTATTTTATCTTGGAGTTTTTGCTTATGCTGATGATGTGATTTTACTGTGTCCAAGCCGTAATGGTCTGCAAGATATGCTTTTAATATGTGAACTATTTGGTAATGAATACAATGTAACTTTTAATCATAAGAAAACACAGTGTATTAAATTTAGTGTTGATAAAGACTTAAAATGTGGAGATGTGCATCTTAATGATAATGTGTTAACTTGGGAATCAAGTGTGAACCACTTAGGTAACAAGTTAAATCAACAGTTAAATGATGTGGATGATGTCCGAAAGAAAAAGGGACACTTTGTTGGCAGTGTTAATAAGTTGTTGTCTAACTTCAGCAAAGTACAATCAACAGTGCTGTCAAAATTGTTTCAATGTTACTGTACAAGTTTTTATGGGTGTGCTTTATGGAAGCTTAGCTATGTATGCAAAAGTGATATATGTACTGAATGGAACAAGGCAGTTAGAAGGGTATGGAGGCTGCCATACACAGCTCATACTAATATGCTTGGGCCTCTTGGTGACCAATGCCATATTTCTGTGCAGTTTGCCATTCGTTTTATTAAATTCTTCGATAGATTGTGCCAGATGAAAAATGAAACTGTAAATATTTTGTCTAATGTGTCAATGTATAATAATGATAGCTATGTGAAAAAGAATATGCTTTTTATCAAATGGAGATATAATGTTGACCTTTTAAATAATGGTATAAATAACAAATGTATCAATGATATTATATGTGCTAGCCAGGTGCCTGATATTGTTCAGTATAATGTAAATTTCCTGAAAGAATTGTTATTAGTCAGAGAAGGCCGCCTGACAGTTGATGGCCTTGATAAAGATGAGTGTACACAGTTAATAATTGAAATATCTACATGTACATAGCTTTTTAATTTCTAGTCATATTTAATTTTTAATCCACAATTGTATTGTATGTATATATGGTACGAATAAATAATAAATAAATAAATAACATCAATCAAAACCTGAACATTTTCCAGATTCAAAATTATTTAAAAATATTTTATCACATGACCTAATTTGCATAGTTTTACATAATGAATAACTTCAAAAACAAATTTAAAAATAAGGTATAATGGTATGATTTTCCATAATACACAAAATTCTAGGTTATTTTTTTTTTCTAAGAAATTAATCGGACAATTATTAAGTGTGTAAAAAGGACTTGAAGTTGAGGATGAAGGAAATAAAGCACCAGATTTATTCTGCATGGTAAAGGCCAGTAAAGTTGCGTGGGGAAAAAGAATATTAAATAGTAATAGAAAATGGAAAGTAATATTGTCAGAATTTATAAAAACCATGTCATAGAACATTTTTCTTAAACTAATTTAAGTAAATTAGTCATAGAAAATATTAAGATTCCATTTTATAAACAAGTGTATATATTTTGGAATGAATTAAAACCAGTACAGAAATACTCTCTTATGGAAATGAAATTCTATGGTACAATAAATATATTCAGTTTCCGATAAATGTCAAACATTCAAAACAGGGAAAAACCAAAGAATTGATGTGGCCTGATTTTTACAAAGCTGGTGTTATATATGTTAAAGATCTCTTTAATGACACCAATGAAATATTAGGTTTTCTAACAAATACACATTGAACTGTAATATTTTAAACTATTATACACAAAGAAAAGCAATTCCATTACAGAAGTTGGAAGCAATATCAAAAGAAAAAGCCCCAATACAAAACAGGTTGGACATTATTCTTAACTGTAAAGGTTACACAAGGATTCTAAAAGAAATAAAAACCAAACATTTCTATGACTCTTTTGTATATGATGTGTTTGAAAGACCAACTGCCTTAAAAAAAGTGGGAGCTCAAATACACAATCCAAGATGACTGGTTAACTATATTTAAACTACCATATTCCTGTACTAGGGAAACAAAATTACAAGCTCTTCAATATAGAATTATAAACAGAATTTTACCATGTAAGAGATGGCTGTACAATTTATCTATTGTGGAATCTGAAAAATGCCTTGAATGCATTGTACCAGACGACATTGAACACTTTTTGTTTGAATGTACTATAGTTAAGGATTTCTGGATAGCTTTGGAAAAATGGTGGAACAGAACAACACCTAATGGAATTAAAATAACAGTAAAACATGTAATATTTGGATTTTACTATTATCTTAAACATTTTACCAATTTAAATTATATTGTATTACTTGCAAAGATGTATATTTATTATCAAAAGAATTGTGAAGAAAGAGTATGTTTTTATAATTTCCTTAGAATTCTCAAATACAAATTAGAAACAGAAGAGTTCATTCATACAAAAAACAACACAATTGATATATTTAAAGAAAGGTGGAACACAATTATTGAAGAATTAGGATAAGAAAAACAAATTATCTTCAAAGTAAAGAAAAAAAGAAAAGATATGATCATTATTGCTCAGATTTGTTTTATAATGTCTATGGAAATTTGTGTGTGTCTGTCATTGTCAATTGTATGTTATGTTCAGTCTGTCAATGTTTTAATAATGCATGACTGTTTTAATAATGCATGACTGTGTTATTGTAATGTTAAAAATGAAATAAAATATACTTAAAAAAAAAGATCCTTTTCTATATTATGTACACCACAAAGGCTTGTTTCTAAATGAAAATGGCTGAATTTAAATAGGAAGTATGGGTCTTTGAATTTTCCTGTTATTTCCCATGAAAAATGAGATGTACTTTACAAATTTTTAGAAAATAATCCTTTTCTATAGTATAGAGAGCATGAAGGCTTGCATAGAAATGAAAAATGGTATGTTGATTACATGAAGGAAAAATGGGTCTCAAATCGTCCGAAAATGCAATAAAAAACAAATACACGACAAATACACAACAAATACACAACAAATACACAACAAATACACAATAAATACACAACAAATACAACAAATACAACAAATACACAACAAATACACATCCCAAATGGATCTGAAATGACATAAAAGGTAAATATACATCAAATACAAATCAAATTCACATCAAATTCACATCAAATACATGTCTCAAATCGTCATCCAATAATGCACTAAAAAACAAATACACATCAAATAAATAATCATGAAGGTTTGCTTTGAAGTGAAAAAAGGCATGCTGATTCCATGAAGGAAAAATGGGTCTCAAATTGTCTGAAAATGCAATACACAACAAATACACAACAAATACACAACAAATACACAACAAATACACAACAAATACACAACAAATACACAACAAATACACAACAAATACACAACAAATACACAACAAATACACAACAAATACACAACAAATACACAACAAATACACAACAAATACACATCCCATATGCATTAAAAAGCAAATACACAGTAAGGTACCAGGGTGCCAGGGTGCCAGGGTGCCAGGGTGTCAGAGTGCCAGAGTGCTAGGGTGCCAGGGAGCCAGGGAGCCAGGGAGCCAGGGAGCCAAGATCTAGAATCAGCGCCAGCTTATGGGGCCAGCTCTAGTGAAAGCCTATGGAGGCAGAGATAGGGTGAATGCTAGGGCCATGTCAAGTCCCAAATGTAGGGCTAGGTCTAGGGCCAGGGTTAGGGTTAGGGTTAGGGTTAGGGTTAGGGTTAGGGTTAGGGTTAGGGTTAGGGTTAGGGTTAGGGTTAGGGTTAGGGTTAGGGTTAGGGTTAGGGTTAGGGTTAGGGTTAGGGTTAGGGTTAGGGTTTAGGGTTAGGGTTAGGGTTAGGGTTAGGGTTAGGGTTAGGGTTAGGGTTAGGGTTAGGGTTAGGGTTAGGGTTAGGGTTAGGGTTAGGGTTAGGGTAAGGGGTTCGTAAGATGATGATCACTTCTGTGATGATCAAAATGACAAAGTCCACCTGTGTAGTATGTACGCTATGAAGGAGCGAAGATAGAGCTTTGAAAATTTTTATGGGGTCCCCTACTTTTTCATTCTACATCGTTTTTTCACTGTTCCGAATAGGTTGGGGCTAGGGTGCTAGGCAATATGCATGGAACAAAAGTACAAAATTGGCCCTGTTGCTATGTATAGAAATACTGCAAGGAGTCAATTTGGTGTCTTGAAATTTTTTACGTGGTATCCTACTTTTGTGTAAAGAGTGCATCTCTTTGGTTTCTGAAGGGCTAGCCCCAATGGGCTAGGTATGGCAGCCCCAAAAAGTTTTGGTTCATAAAAAGTGAAAGTTGGGAAATTTGCTAAAACACGCTCTCCTTTTGGAATTTCTGCTCTACGGGCATTATTTGTCGACCATATTCACAAAAATCCGATTTTCCAATGAAAAATGAGAAGTACTTTGAATTTTTCTTCCACATCAGTCCACAGCTATAGAGTAAACACCATGAAGGAGCGTAGGTAGAGCTTTAAAAGTTTTTATGGGGTCCCCTACTTTTGTCTAAAGAGTGCATCTCTTTGGTTTCTGAAGGGCTAGCCCCAATGGGCTAGGTATGGCAGCCCCACAATATTTTGGGCCATAAAAATTGAAAGTTGGCAAATTTGATGAAATGCGCTCTCCTTTTGGAATTTCTGGCCTATGGGCATTATTTGTTGACCATTTTTGAAAAATCTTATTTCCCATGATCAATGAGGTGAGTTTTTAAAATTTGGAGAAAATGATCCTTTTCTAAAATATGGAGAGCTTGAAGGTTCGCTTTAAAGTAAAACATGGCATGCTGAGGCCATGAAGGAAAAATAGGTTAGCTCTGTAATTTTCAAAACTCTAGTACCAACAAGGTGGCAAGGTCAAAATTTCGGACATGAGAATCAACTGTGAGAAATTGGATAAAATATGTTCTTTTGGAATTTCTGGCGTACGAGTGTTATTTGTTGGCCATTTAGGCCCAAAACTGATCTCCATTGAAAAATGAGACACACATGCACCAATTACCCTCAATACTTCCACCCAGAATTGTCAATGTTCAGGATCTACTTCCTGTTTCTAAACACTTTTGATCATAATTTCTCAAATAATTGCCTTTCAACATGCACAATACATCAATCAAAACCTTTCAACATGCACAATACATCAATCAAAACTTTTCAACATTAACAATACTCTCTTTGTTGCTCAGTATGCAAGGTAATTGACTATGTTTTTATTGCTAAATACTCTAGTCAACTAATGAGTTCAGATTTACAGTTTGCCTTCAAAGAAGAACATGATACTACTACTTGTACACATATGGTAAAGGAAACTGTGTCATATTTTAATAGTAAAGGTTCTAATGTATATGCATGTCTTTTGGATGCCAGCAAGGCATTTGACAAAGTTCATTTTGGTAAATTGTTTAATCTGTTAATAAAGAG